>CAMZMU010000020.1:82641313-83038822 GCA_947311845.1 Poa pratensis
CCGAGTGAAACGCGAATTCAGGTGCCCGGCCGCCTCCAGTTGCCGGCTAAGCCGAGCCCGCCTGCCCGCGAGTGCAGCCAGACTCCGCCTAGCCAGTCGAAGCGCAGCCGAGCGGCACGGGCGAGAGGAACTGCAGACTCGTCATCAGCACATTCCCAGACAAACAGATAACGACAAGCGACGCCCGCCTTATGCGACCGAGGTCAACGGTAGCAGCCGATTCGATTGCTCGCCAGCCAGACGACCGGCTTGCCGCGCTCCCCACGACGAGCGAAGACAAGGACCCGTGTTGGGCGGTGCCGGGGCCGTGCCCGGCGCGCCCTCCACGTCGCCCAGGCGTGGGCTAAAGCGAAGCATGCCTGACGTCCCCCACAGTGCTCAGCAGCCCCGACAGGCGGGAGGCACGGAGCGCTGCCCGCGCCCGACAAGATCCCAGGCGCCGCCTACCCGGTCGGAGGGGTCCGGCACCGCAGCCGGTCAGCCCTCCACGACGACAGACCTACCCCGACATCTCCTACACGGCTACGAAGTTCGACTGTGCGAAGCGTAGCGCACTGTGCTGCGGACATTCGGCGTCACGAAAAACACCCCTGTAGCCGACACCGGCGGCTGGCGCGGACCAGCCGGCCCCGCCTGTAAGCCAGACAGCCAGGCCTATAAGGCTGTCTGGTGCCCAAGTAGAAGGGGTCGGTCGCCTCATTCTTCTTCCTCCCCACACACGACGAACCATGGAACACTCGAACAGCTCAAGGAGCAACTCTGTACCGTTTCCACCATTGATAGAGAGATCGAACAGGAGTAGGAGTGTTACCTCCTCCGGGAGGGCTCCGAACCTGGGTACTTCCGGTGTCCGCGCTCCGGCGCAATCCCTGCGGGTGCCGCTGTTGCAGAACGCTGCCCCATCCCGATCTTAGCCACCCCGTGGCATATGCCGTGTTCCACACCACGTCATTTGGCGCCCACCGTGGGGCAGATGGCAGCAGCCGGAGTCACATTCCGCCAGGGATCCCGCAGCCGTCTCGGCGAGCGAGTCGCCTCCGGCCTCGTCTCGACGTTCGGCTCCATCGACTTCGTCAACGACAACGCGAACTGCTTCGCCGGCTCCGCCTTCCCCGAGGATGGCACTGTCCTGCACTTCGGCGAGCACCGCGTCTACATCGCCCTCGCGCCCGCCTACCCCGCCAACATCCAGCGCTGCGTCGACCGTTTCCCGAGGAGACGGCCGGCTGCGAGAGAGCACCGAGACCCGCGTTTACGCGGAAGTTATGGTGTCCGACGTCGCGAGCACCCAGCAGCACGCCCCCGTCGACTCCGTCCAGGCTATGCTCCAGGGCCTGGCCACACCCATCGCCGCCGACGCGGATCCCGCGCAGGCCGCCATCATCCTCGAACAAGCACGCCAGCGCCTCCTCAGCAGTGCGCACGACGTCGCAGCCACGCATCGCCGCATGGAAGCGCAGGTCCGCGAGTACAACTTCGCCCACGGCTTCACCCCCATCGCCGTCGATCCCAACCCGCGGGGAAACGTCAGGCGCAACCTCGCCAACGAGATGGCAGGAGGACCGGCTCCCGACGTCGAGCCGGCTGGACCAGCCGGAGCACCGCCTACTCGTCGACCCGTCTACAGCTCCCCCGCGAAGAACATGAAGGCAGCACGCGCCGCCGCCACAGAACTGCCCAACCTGGAAGGGGACGAGCTACGCGCGCAGCAACAGCGTGTCCAGGACCTCCTCGACACCGCCGACCACCAGTTTCGCCAGAACCAGCCGCGTCCGCGATGAACTCGCCGTCCCTCCCACCGCCCCCGCCTGGAGCCCCTCCACCCGGAGCAACTCGAGGTGACCGCCAGGCGTCATCGCCACAAGCCCCCCAGCCGGGTGGAAATCGCGCGCACATCAACTCCAGACCAAGCCACTTCAACGCGCCGGCTGCCGACGAAGGCCAGTACAACTACCCGACCCGCCGGCTGCCCGCAGGGGAAGCGTCCACGACCGGCTGGGAGATCTAGGCCCGACGTTCGGCCCCGACGCCCGCGACCGCCTCGACGCCCTGGAGAGATCCCGCCGGCTCAAGAAGAGGAGGGCGAGGTCCACCGGTGCTTCGGACCTCGCATCGCAAGAGAGCCTTTCCCGCGGAACTTCTCCCTCGCGCGCGACACGCCCAAGTACAACGGAAGCACGAAGCCAGAGGACTGGCTATCCGACTACGTCACCGCCGTCTCCATCGCAGGCGGCAACAAGCGCGTAGCGGTGCGCTACGTGTCACTCATGCTGAAGGACTCAGCTCGCACATGGCTCAACAGCCTGCCGGATGGATCGATCAACTCCTGGCTGGACTTCCAGCAGGTCTTCGTCAGGAACTTCTCCAGCACCTACAAGCGCCCGGCTCGCCCTCGCCAGCTAGCCAGCTGCACCCAGGGCAAAACCGAGTCCGACCGCGACTACCTGACGAAATGGTCAACCCTGCGCAACACCTGCGAGGGAGTCCACGACATCCAGGCGGTCGGCTTCTTCATCAACGGCTGCCGGGAGGGCACGATGCTCAAGCACGCGCTGCTCCTAGACGAGCCAAAGTCCATGGCGGAGCTCATGACCATAGCAGACAAGTACGCCACGGCCGACTCCGCCATGAGAATCCCAATGCAGTAGATGGAGCCGGCAGGCACAAGAAAAGCCGGCTGCGAGAGAGCCAGGCGGCCCCAGCAACGACAACCGAGGCAACCGCGACATCCGGGACAATGGAGGCAACCGCGACAACCGCGACCGCCGCGACGATCGAGATCGAGACAGCCGGAAGAGAAGCGGCGCGCCAGACGGGCGGTACGAGAACCGTGCCGTCAACGCAACCGAAGCCGGCCAACCGGCTGGCGACGACGGTGGGAACCGGAATCCCCGCCAGTGGAACAAGCCAGAAGGGCGATACGAGGACCGCCAGTGGGCGAAGCCAGCATACCTGTTCGAGGACATGATGAACGGCCCATGCCGATACCACAGCGTGACCGGGAAGCCGGCCAGCCACACGACGGCGCGCTGCAGCTGGACTCTCCGTCTGCAGCGCGGAGAGGGTCCGCCGCCTCCAGCACCCGGCCCACCCCCTCCCCAAGGCGGCATCAACATAGGCAACAACCAGCGCAATGAGCGCCCACAAGCCGCAGCCGGCACATCTCGCGACATGTACCCCAACAAGGACGCCGCGTACGTCATCTCCATCATCGAGCGCAACGACAAGCGCAGCCAGCGGCTGCGCGTCGCAGAGGTGAACGCAGTCGTCCCCGCCGTCCAGCAGCTGATGGACTGGGCAAACCAGCCCATCTCCTTCGGACCCGGCGACCACCCGGACATCATGCCAAATCCCGGGGGCTACAGCATGCTCCTGGACCCCACCTTCGTCACCGAGCAAGAGTTCGCCGTCACCTTCTCCCGAGTGCTCATCGACGGAGGAAGCAGCATCAACATCCTGTACAAGGACACCGCCGACAAGCTGGGGATAACCGAGGCCCGGATGAACCGCAGCCGGACGATCTTCCACGGCATCGTGCCGGGGCAGTCCTGCACACCAATCGGCACCGTCCGGCTGGACGTCGTCTTCGGAGACAAGAAAAATTTTCGCCGTGAAAGCATCTGTTTCGAGGTGGTGAACCACCGCAGCCCCTACCACGCCATCCTGGGCCGCCCGGCTCTCGCTCAATTCATGGCCGTACCCCACTACGGCTACCTGAAGATGAAGCTGCCGGGCCCGAGCGGCATCATCACCGTAGCCGGCGACTTCAAGCGCTCCATGGCATGCGCCTCGGCCGGCTCGAAGCTCGCCGAGTCGCTGGTAGCGGCTGAAGAGTTCAAGGAGATCAGGCGCGCCGTAGCGGCCGAGCACCCGGAGTACCGGATGCAAAGAAGCAGTCGGGCGAGACGCAGTTTCAAGCCAAGAAAGACAGCAAGCAGGTTCCGCTTGACGCAAGCAAGCCGGACGGGAAGTTCCTCACCATCGGCAACACCCTCAGCGACAAATAGGAAGGCGAGCTCATCGAATTCCTCCGTGAGAATCGGGACATCTTCGCATGGTCTCCAAAAGACATGCCAGGTGTACCGACGGAGTTCGCTGAGCACTCTTTACACGTCAAGCCGGATGCTAGACCGGTGAAGCAACCTCTCCGCCGCTTCGGAGAGGAGAAGAGAAGAGCAATCGGAGAAGAAATCGCCCGGCTACTCGACGCGGGCTTCATCATGGAAGTGTACCACCCGGACTGGCTGGCCAACCCAGTCCTGGTGATGAAGAAAAACAACACCTGGCGCATGTGCATCGACTACACCAGCCTCAACAAAGTGTGCCCCAAGGATCCCTTCGCCTTGCCACGCATCGACCAAGTCATAGACTCCACCGCCGGCTGCGACTACCTGTCCTTCCTGGACGCGTATTCCGGCTACAACCAGATCAAGCTCCACCCGGATGACCACCTGAAGACCGCATTCATCACGCCCTTCGGAGCATTCTGCTACACGGTCATGTCGTTTGGCCTGAAAAACGCCGGCGCCACTTACCAGAGGTGCATGCAGAAGTGTCTGGGCGACCAGATCGGGCGCAACGCCCACGCCTACGTCGACGACATCGTCATCAAGACCAAAGAGCGCCGCACCCTCATCGACGACCTGAGAGAAACCTTCGCCAACTTGCGCCGGTTCCAGATGAAGCTGAACCCAACCAAGTGCGTCTTCGGAGTACCGGCTGGCCAGCTACTCGGTTTCCTCGTCTCCGCGCGAGGGATCGAGGCCAACCCAGACAAGATCGCCGCCATCGAGGGCATGGAGCGGCCAACCGGCCTAAAAGACATCCAGAAGTTCGCCGGCTGCCTGGCCTCGCTGAGCCGGTTCGTCAGCCGGCTGGGCGAAAAGGCCCTGCCCCTGTACCACCTGTTGAAGAAAACCGGCAAGTTCGTCTGGACGGACGAAGCAGACGCGGCCTTCGCCGAGCTCAAAAGGCACTGTCCGAGGCACCGGTCCTGGCGCCGCCTGCTCCAAAGGAGCCCATGCTCATGTACATCGCCGCCACCAACCGGTGCGTCAGCATCGTCCTAGTGGTGGAGCGCCAAGAGGAAGGCAAGGAGCACCCGGTCCAGCGGCCGGTCTACTACGTGAGCGAGGTCCTCTCGCAGTCGAAGCAGAACTACCCCCACTACCAGAAGCTCGTGTACGGCGTGCACATGGCGGAGAAGAAGCTGCGCCACTACTTCCAAGAGCACGTCATCACCGTGGTGAGCACGGCTCCACTCGGAGACATCATCGGCAACAAAGACGCAACCGGCCGAGTCGCCAAGTGGGCAGTCGACCTGGCCCCGCACACGGTCCTGTACCAGCCAAGAGTATCCATCAAGTCCCAGCTCCTCGCCGATTTCATCGTCGACTGGGCGGAAACACAGTACCTGCCGCCTGTGCCCGACTCCGCGCACTGGCGGATGCACTTCGACGGCTCCAAGATGTACGAAGGCCTGGGAGCCGGAATCGTCCTCACCGCGCCCAAGGGCAACCGGCTGGAGTACGCCGTGCAGATCCACTTCAAAGCCTCCAACAACGTCGCCGAGTACGAGGCCCTCGTCCACGGCCTCAAGATCGCCAAGGCAATGAGCATCCAGCGCATCCTGTGCTTCGGCGATTCGGACCTAGTGATCCAGCAAACTTCAGGAAATTGGGACGCCAAGGACGCCAACATGGCCTCCTACCGGTTCTTCGTGCAGCAGCTCTGCGCATGTTTCGAGGGGTGCGAATTCCACCACGTGCCCAGAGCCAACAACGAGACGGCTGACATGCTCGCCAAGCTCGGCAGCACCCGGCGAGCCATTCCACCCGGCGTCTCCCTCGAGCACGTCTACAAGCCATCCATCACACCGTCACCCGACTCGGAATCCATCGTCATCCCGGGGGCTGCAGCCCACCAGCCGGACAAGCAAACCCGGGGGCTGCAGCCCACCAGCCGGACAAGCAAACTCGGGGGCTGTCCCCCCACCACGTCATTTGGACCCACCCGGCTACGAGGCGCCAGCCGCACCCGTCCCCGAGCTCATCGACAAGACCAGCGCAAACCCGGGGGCTGCTCCGACACACCCGGGGGCTGCGCAGCCGGATCCAAAAGCCCCAGCTGGCGCTAGCCGGCGTCTTCACCATCCACGAAGTTCCCTCATGGGCGCAACCATTCCTCGACTTCCTCGCACGGCACACTCCCAGAGGAGGAGGTGCAAGCACGACAAGTTCTGCGACGCTCCAAGGCGTACACCATCATCAACAGCGAGCTCTACAAGCGCAGCGCGACAGGCGTTTTTCAGCGGTGCGTCGAGCCGGCAGAGGGCGCCGCCTGCTGGAGGACATCCACAAGGGCGAATGCGGGCACCACGCCGCGTCCAGGTCAATCGCAGCGAAAGCTTTGCGCTACGGTTCTACTGGCCGTCTGCTCTAGCTGACGCCGAGCAGATGGTCCGCGCCTGCACCGGCTGCCAGCGCTTCAGCAAGCAGAAACACACGCCGGCTGCAGCTCTGCAAACCATCCCCATCACCTGGCCATTCGCCGTCTGGGGGCTCGACATGGTCGGTCCCTTCAAGACGGCGCGAAGCGGCATGACTCACCTCCTCGTAGCGGTGGACAAGTTCACCAAGTGGATCGAGGCCAAGCCAGTCAAGAAGTGGGACGGCCAGACGGTCATCACCTTTTCCAAGACATCATCTACCGCTACGGCTACCCGCACAGCATCATCACCGACAACGGCACGAACTTCGCCAAGGGCGTCTTCAAGCATTTCTGCCGCGAGAAGCGAATCCGGCTGGACCTCGCCTCGGTGTCTCATCCCCAGTCAAACGGCCAAGTGGAGAAAGCAAACGGCCTAGTCCTAGCCGGAATCCGGCCCCGGCTGGTCGACCCACTCGAGCGAGCACCCGGATGCTGGATCGAAGAGCTCCCGCATGTACTCTGGAGCCTCAGGACCACCCCCAACCACTCGACGAACTACACGCCTTCTTCCTCGTCTACGGCGCGGAAGCAGTCCTGCCGGCTGACATCGAGTTCGACTCCCCTCGAGCCATCCTCTACACCGAGAAAGAAGCCAAGCGGGCAAACGAAGACGGCGTGGACCTCCTCGAGGAGGCGCGAGAACTGGCCTTGTCCAGATCGGCCATATACCAGCAGAATCTGCGCCGGTACCACAGCCGGAAAGTGCACCGGTCACGTTCCGCGAAGGAGACCTAGTGCTCCGGTGGATCCAAGACACCAAGGGACTCCACAAGCTGTCCTCCCCTTGGGAGGGCCCGTTCATCATCAGCAGAGCGCTGCGCAACAACGCGTACTATCTCACAGACGTACGCGAGGAGAAAAAGAACAAGCGTTTACCCCTTACGAGGAGGGGGAACGCCCGTGGAACGCTAGCCTCCTCAGGCCGTTCTACTCCTAGAAGTGTAACACCTGTTGTTACTTTTGAGTAAAAGTTAGCACTCCCGAGCGCACACTCGGGGGCTGCCGTTGTTCAGTGTTTTTTCTTCATTCTCCACTGCGGCTAGCCGCTATCGATTCTCGCTTATTAGCTTAGTAGCGTGCTCGACCCCGACGCCTACTCTCGGATCCGGCTGCAGACCGCAACCCAGCTGACACGCTGGCCAGAAACCGGCTAGGGGGCACACGCGAAAGGCCCGTAAGAAAGAAACATCTCCGGCTCGCGACAGAAAAACTGTGGCTAGCCGACTACCGATTCTCGCTTGCGCTAGTTTAGTACCGTGCTCGACCCCGACGCCTACTCTCGCATCCGGCTACAGACCGCAACCCGGCTGACACGTTGGGCAGAAACCGGCTAGGGGGCACACGCGAAAACTCGTAAGAAAGAAAACATCTCCAGCTCGCGACAGAAAAACCGCGCTCTCGTTCGCCTGCGTCCAGCCTCTCAAAGATCTCAGTACCGTGCGCCCAGCCAGCCGGCCCTCTCTTCGGATCCGGCTGCAGAGTTCAGCCGGCAAGAGCAGGGGTCGCAGAGTCAAGACACGGGAAGGGGCACGGGCGGCAAAACAAGGGCGAGCCGGCCCGTAATCGAATAAAAACCAAAGCTAAAAAATGCCAACCTTTTCGATTTTGAGGACTAACGATCTAACGAAGGTTCTATGTGTCGTTTTTTGTCGGCCTCACAAGCTATCGAAGATTCCTAGTCCAGATTCGACTCAACTGGCTACGCCAGTCGGGCCAAATCTCGGGGGCTAGTGCGCGAAAACCCGGCTGTCACGACCAGCCGGGCATGCTACCGAAGATCCTAGTCTAGATTCGACTCAACTGGCTACGCCAGTCGGGCCGAATCTCGGGGCCAGTGCGCGAAAACCCGGCTGTCACGACCAGCCGGGCAAGCTATCGAAGATCCTAGTCCAAATTCGACTCAACTGGCTACGCCAGTCGGGCCGAATCTCGGTGGCTAGTGCGCGAAAACCCGGCTGTCACGACCAGCCGGGCAAGCTACCGAAGATCCTAGTCCAGATTCGACTCAACTGGCTACGCTAGTCGGGCCGAATCTCAGGGGCTAGTGCGCGAAAACCCGGCTGTCACGACCAGCCGGCAAGCTACCGAAGATCCTAGTCCAGATTCGACTCAGCTGGCTACGCCAGTCGGGCCGAATCTCGGGGGCTAGTGCGCGAAAACCCGGCTGTCACTACCAGCCGGGCAAGCCACCGAAGATCCTAGTCCAGATTCGACTCAACTGGCTACGCCAGTCGGGCCGAATCTCGGGGGCTAGTGCGCGAAAACCCGGCTGTCACGACCAGCCGGGCAAGCTACTGAAGAACCTAGTCCAGATTCGACTCAACTGGCTACGCCAGTCGGGCCGAATCTCGGGGGCTAGTGCACGAAAACCCGACTGTCACGACCAGCCGGCAAACTACCGAAGATCCTAACCCAGATTCGACTCAACTGGCTACCCCAGTCGGGCCAAATCTCGGGGGCTAGTGCGCGGAAACCCGGTTGCCCCGAGACAGCCGGGCAAACCGTTCGAAGACACTTCAAATTCAACTCGACTCGCTGCGCCAGCCGAGCCGAATCTCGGGGGCTAGTGAGGGTAAAGGGCAAAAGCAATTGCGAGAAAAACTTCGAACAGAAACAAAGTAAAGGAGACGAAGCTCCACACAAGTCACGGCACGAATAGCAGAAGTTCTAAACAAGTACGCCCGGCATCCCGGGGGCAAATAAGACAAGTTCACAAAGAGAGGAGTACAAGCGGCAACCCGGCATCCCGAGGTCTTCATTCGGCGGCCTTCGAGGAGCTGGCCACGTCGCCAGTTTTGGAGCAACCGGCTTCTTCAATGGCCTTCCCCTTGGAGTTCTTCGCCGGCTCCTCGACTTCGTCGCCATAGTCTTCCTCGGCGTACTCAGCCTCCGAGTCCTTGGCCGGCTGGGTAGGGTTCCTGTCGGGATGAAGTCCACGAAGTTGACGAAGTCATCAATGGTGCAGGCGACATCACGAATGTCCGGGCGCTGCTTGAGCTTCGCGTACGTGTCGTCTCCCGGAAGCCCACCGTGAGCAACTCCAGGTCAGCAGCCGGGTACCAGGACTTCAGCAGCGACACGGCCCACAAGGCTCCGCCACGCGCGGTCGACTCCTGCAGCTCCTGCACCGCAGCCGGCGCGAGAGCAAGACGACGTGCCAGCTCGGCCAGGACGATGGGGATTCCCTGGCCGGGCCAGACGTACTTGCAGAGCCTCCCGGTCGTGAAGGCCAACGCGCAAGCATCAACCCCAAGCCGATCCACCCGGTCCGCCACGGAGGTCGAGCAGCCGGCAATGGCGGCATCAGTCGGCTCCACCCCAAGGGCTTCTAGCCGGGTCCTGGCCGCTTCCATGCCCGCAGACGGATACTAGCCTGCAGCCGGACAAAAAGCGTCACGACAAGAAAACTTTCAGAAGACAAGGACATCGTCACGAAGATTACCTCGAACAGCGAGGTCGATTCGAGCCAGCTCTTTGCGCGCCGACCCCTCCTCCGCCGTCATGCGGGTGACCTCGTCCTTCAGCTTCATGATCTCCGCCTGGTCGTCCTTGCGCTGCTGGTTGTAGCCTTGCTCCAGCTTCTCGAACTGCTCCCGCGCCTCCACCGCCTCCTTGGCCTTGGCCAGTTTATCCAGCTCCGCCTGCCGCTCCCCATCGCGCTTCTTGAGGCGCTCCACCTCTTGCGCCAGGTCACTGAACTGGTAGCTAGCCAGTTTGGCGCGCAGATCCTCGTCGCTCTCTGCAAAGAAAAGCATCAGATCCCGCACCCGGCTTCGTACGGAAAGATCGCAGCCGGGCAAAGCACTTACTCTTGGCGGCCTCGAGGTCCTTCTCCAGCTGCAGGACCTTCTGGTTGGACTCCTCCTGAAGTTAAGAAAAGATGAGGCTCAAAACTCGAGCCGGCTGCCGCAGCCGGCCAAAGACAAAGCAAAGAAACAAGCACGAGAACATACCTTAAGCAGCTCCAGGAAGCGGTCGAAGTCCTGGAGCTGGACCACCAGCTCCTTCCGGATCTCCAAGGCGAAGTCCAGCGGGTTGGTCGGCCTCCGCGTCCCCTCGGCGTTGGCGGCGATGGAGGGGTCAGCCGGCACCAGCTGCCGCTGCGCAAAAGCAGCGGCGCCCTTGGCTTTCTCCCCGACTGCTGGCACCGCCTGCTTCCCCGCCTTCTTCTTCGCCGCCGTCTTGGCCCTCTTCGTAGAGGGTGCCGCGCTGGCCCTCATCTTCGGGGGCCCACCGCTCCGACCCCGGCTACCCCGGGGAATCACCGGCTTTCTCGACATCGCCTCCGCCGGAAGGAGGGACCACCTCGACCTGGGGGGCCACCGGCTGGCTTCCCGCACCTGGCACAAGGGGTTGCTCGCGCTGCTCCCCTGGCCCGCCCTCCTGCTCCCCGGCTGCCCGGGCGGCCGCGTCCGCTGTCGCAGCCGGCGCAGCGGCCGCCTCCGCGGCCCCGCCAACAGTCAAGGGCCTCGGCGCCCTGAAGAAAGCATGATGATTCATCCGGCAAGACAGCAGAAATACAAGTAATGAGAAACACTTACCCGCGCACGTTGACCGGGACCCTTTTTGGCCGCTTCCTCAGCAACAGCTCTTCGTCGTCGTCGTCTCCCTCCACGCCGGTTGGAGTAGCCGACTTCGGTCTCTTCGGGCGAGGGGCCGAGGTCGACCCCGCGGTCTCTGCACTCTCAACGCTCTTAGTGTCCGAGAGATCAATGACTTCCACAGGTTTCGAGACCTTGTCAACATCAGAGCTAGAGGCAGCCGGCTCACCCCGAGCAGCCGGCGGAGCGTTGCCCGCCCCGCCACCTCCAAGCGGCGCCTGGTCAACCGGCGCGTCATCTGCCTGGTCGCCTCCGGCGCGACCACCGTCTCCCTGGGCGGCCTCGTCGTCGTCGCCCTCGCCGTCGACCCCGCCCTCGGCCGCCTCCTCCTCACCCTCCGGCTAGGTCTCCCCAGGCGCATCTATCTCCAGCCGGATGTTCGGCCGGAACTGGGGGCCGTTGGGCCCGTCCTCCTCAAGCTGGATCTTGAACAGCTGCGCAACCGGCCGGGTGAGCAGCTGGCCAAGACATAAAAGAAAAGGCACAAGCAAGGACAGCGTACCTGGGGCGCCCGCTTCTTGCGGGTATATGGCGCGTTGCTGTACTTCCAGTTCTCCGCCACCCTCTGCTCCTTGGCGACGTGCCGGAGCCAGCCGTTCAGCGACTCCAGCTTCCACCTCTTCCAGGTCAGCCGGGTGGGGTCGAGGCGCCCGCTCAGGAAGCAGATCTTGTGCAGCCGGGCCAGCAGCGGCGCGATCCGGTTGTACAGCCAGCAGAGGGTGACGTCCCGGGTGGTCAACCCCTCCTTCGTGAAGAGCTCCTCGAGCCGCTCGAGCATCTTGTCGACGTCCGTCTGGTCGCCGTACTTCTTCACGCCCCAGTTGTCCCTGACTGGGGCGACCGGCTGGAAGGCCGGCAGGCGGATGTGATCTTCACCCACCTTCAGGCTGCGGACGTAGAAGTACGTCCGCTGCCAGTCCTTCACCGTATCCGGCTTCTTGTAGCCGGGCAGCTCCGTCCGCGACCGGCGGTAGACGATCGCGGCTCCGCAGTCGATGAAGCCGAGCTCCTCCTTGTCGCCGAGGTATCGGCCATGGAGGTAGAACAACCGGCAGAAGAGAGGAAGGGACGGCCAGACGCCGAGCCACCCTTCGCAGATGGTGGCGAAGTAGGTCAGTGTCACCGCGGAGTTTGCTCCGAGGTGGTGCGGTTGTAGGCCGAAGAGTTGGAGGAAGCTCTGGAGGAACGGGCTCGCCGGCAATGCGAGCCCGTGGTTGAAGTGGTCCATGAAGACCACCGACTCGCCGACGTGCGCGACGGGGATTACCTCGTCCTCGGCGGCGAGGCGCACCCCCACGCGCTCCTCCATCGACAGAAGACCGCGTGCGCGGAGGCCCTCGATGTCCTCCGCGGTGATGTGCGAGCCGCGCCAGTCGCCGCCGCCGTCGTTCCCCTCGGCCATCTCGGTCTCCAGCGTGTCAGGGGGAGCGGGGGTCGTCGCCGGCGTCGAGTGGTGGTGGCCCGTGGTCGCCGCGTTCGCTGCTGCCGCGCGCCGGAGGAAGAGGTGTCGCGCCGGTGGAGAACTGCTTCACCGGAGAAGGAGAAGGAGAGGAGAGGCGCGGAAGTTGCGGCGGAGGGCTCGGGCGCGTGGAGGCGAAGTGGGCGAACTCCTCCAACCGCGGCCGTCGCCCCCCTTTTATAGCGCGCGCAACCGGTAACCGCCTCCGGAGATCGCGCCGCGTGGCGCGCAACCGCGCAATCAACGGCGAGATCGTGGGCGGCGGTTTCGCCGCAGAAGATCCCGCTACCACAGTTTCGCCACAGAAGATCCCGCAACAGGAACCGAGGCGTCGTCTCGACTGCCAGGCAACCGTCTGGCAGGCGGATGGGACGTGCCAGCATCATCCATTGCGTCATCACCAGCACCCGGCCAGCGGAGCGCCCAACGTTTCGCCTCCTCGACCGGATGAACTTTTTTGGTTTGTTGAACACGCAGAAGCCCTCCTCGCCGTAACCGGCTGCATCGCTCCAACGTGTTCGGGGGCTAGTGACATGGGGATAAAACCCGGGTACCCAAAGACCCACAGAAGATTCCGAGTGAAACGCGAATTCAGGTGCCCGGCCGCCTCCAGCTGTCCGGCTAAGCCGAGCCCGCCTGCCCCGAGTGCAGCCGGACTCCGCCTAGCCAGTCGAAGCGCAGCCGAGCGGCACGGGCGAGAGGAACTGTAGACTCGTCATCAACACAGTTCCCAGACAAACAGATAACGACAAGCGACGCCCGCCTTATGCGACCGAGGTCAACGGTAGCAGCCGGATTTGATTACTCGCCAGCCGGACGACCGGCTGCCGCGCTCCCACGACGAGCGGAAGACAAGGACCCGTGTTGGGCGGGTGCCGGGGCCGTGCCCGGCGCGCCCTCCACGTCGCCCAGGCATGGGCTAAAGCGAAGCATGGCCTGACGTCCCCCACAGTGCTCAGCAGCCCCGACAGGCGGGAGGCACGGAGCGCTGCCTCGCGCCCGACAAGATTCCAGGCGCCGCCTACCCGGTCGGAGGGGTCCGGCACCGCAGCCGGTCAGCCCTCCACGACGACAGACCTACCCCGACATCTCCTACGCGGCTACGAAGTTCGACTGTGCGAAGCGTAGCGCACTGTGCTGCGGACATTCGGCGTCACGAAGAAACACCCATGTAGCCGACACCGGCCGGCTGGCGCGGACCAGCCGGCCCCGCCTGTAAGCCAGACAGCCAGGCCTATATAAGGCTGTCTGGTGCCCAAGTAGAAGGGGTCGGTCGCCTCATTCTTCTTCCTCCCCACACCCGAACCATGGAACACTCGAACAGCTCAAGGAGCAACTCTGTACCGTGCCCACCATTGATAGAGAGATCGAGCAGGAGTAGGAGTGTTACCTCCTCCGGGAGGGCTCCGAACCTGGGTACTTCCCGTGTCCGCGCTCCGGCGCAATCCCTGCGGGTGCCGCTGTTGCAGAACACTGCCCCTATCCCGATCTTAGCCACCCCGTGGCATATGCCGTGCTCCACACCACGTCAGACGCTGACTCACGTAAAGCACCACTTGACTCACTCTTACCTTTTTTCGACAAAAGGAATATATTAACTTCAAGAAGATATCAATTACACCCGGTCTCTGCAATAACATAATGAATAGAGCAAGTTTAAAAGGATGCACACATCGAAAAATAAAAGAAGAAGAAAAAGGAAACAAAGACCCTGCCAAAGCAAACAGAGACCCGCAACAACAATTGTGATCAGGTTCTAGAGCCGTTAAAACTTGAACAGCCCTCAGACTCCAGGATCACTGGCCAGCTTGGCAAGTTCATGAGTTGCTTCAAGCCTTCTAGGCAGAGGCCAGGACCCAGTGCTCCTTGAGCGCTAGCACAAGCGGGCAGAAACTTCCATTCAGTTAGCAAGACCACACCTCGATGATTCATGACGACAACTCCGACCTCGGCCTTCCTGCTATGATCGCCCCACCCCTGCACTGACATTAGCCTTGGCCAACACAGCCAGGGGAACCTGCCAACTGAAGTTTCCCACAACAAATAGAATATCGCTAGTACTGGGAGACAACTTGTTGCTATCTCTCGCGGCACCCATCAGCTTGAAAACGATCAAATTGCATTCATGTGCTTCTAACATCCGTAGATACAATTGCACAAGTCTGTTGATTTAGACATGGCCAAGGTGTCAAGATTGGGTTTAACAAGATGACGAAAGCCACTGAGAATCCTCCTCAGTTTCAGGGAATTATCATTACGGCTTTAGGAAATAAATGTAAGTGTTCGACGACACATAGTATAAGCAAGCAAGAATCAGCTGTTAAGCCTAAAGCAAGGTAATTAAACACTAAGGTTTGATTTATTACAAACTTAAATGATGGTGCACAGGTCATATTTAGTAATGCACAAAGATATAAACTGTTGCATAAAACATGATTTTTTTTTTTTTTTGCGATGCATAAAACATGAATTAGAAGAGGTCAGACACGAATGTGCTTGTAGGAGGCAAACAGATAATGTGCATGTAGGAGGGAAAGAGGATAATGCAATGTAAAATCAACTAACACTCAAAACGATCATGGTCAGGTAGTGAGTTATTACCATTTATGGGCAACATTGTCGTCACTAGTAGGAAAACCCTATTTAGTGGCGCACCATTTTTGGATTCTGTGGCGCACGGTGGGTGCGCCACAGAATCTTGGCGCACCCAGCGCATGCGCCACAAAAAGTCATTTTTAGGTTTAAAAATAAATACAAAAGATGACGTATATGACTTTGTATACGTCGTTGTACGCCGTCACTGCAGCCACCGTGGTCGGGATGCGCCGTCGCCGTGCCGTCGCTGTCGTCGGAAAGGTCTGGCTCGCCATGGCCATGGTCCAGGAAGAGGAGGTCGGGGGCGGCTGCGGCCGCGCGGGAGGCGAGGAAGAGGAGGTCGGGGGCGGCTGCAGCCGCGCGGGAGGCGAGGAAGAGGAGGGTGGGCTTGGCGGCGGGGGCGGATGCGTCGGCCGCGGGGTTGGTCGTCGGCGGAGGTGGAGGCGGCAGCAGGGAGGCGGGGGAGCCTGCGGAGGAGGGGGCGGCGGGCTTGGAGAGGCGATGGTGGCGGAGCCTGCGGAAGAGGCAGTCGAGGAAGGCGAGGTCGTGGAGGAGCGGGCAGTGGCGCGCGAGGGCGGCGAGGGCGCAGGCGTCGACGTCACGGAGGCCGAGAGGCGGAAGCAGTGGAGGCGCGGGCAGCAGAGGGCGACGTGGCCGTGGCGCGCGGCGAGCGGAGATGCGGTCGAGGGGCTCGGGCCCGATGTGGAGCTCGCGGAGGTGGCCGTGGCGCGCGGCGAGCACGGCGAGCGTGGCGTCGGTGAGGTCGCGGCAGGCGGCGAGGCGGAGGGCGAGGAGGCCGGCGGCGCAGAGGAAGGGCGCGTGTAACCAGGTGCGTGAGAAGAGATAAGGCCGGCGGTGAGTGAAAGAAAAGGATAAGGCGTGAGAAGAGAGAGAAGAGAGAAAGGGGTGCGCGGGGCGGGGCGTGGCCTGGGGGTTGACTAGGTGAGAGGAGAGAGAAAACAGATCTGGATCTGGAGGATTTTTTTTTCACTAGTTGTGGCACACGTAACCGCATGCGCCACAGAAAGTGACATTTCTGTGGCGCATGCACGCTTGCGCCACAGAAATGTCACCGCATGTGACCGCATGCGCCACAGAAATACACATTTCTGTGGATGCGCCACAGAAATGTGTATTTCTGTGGCGCATCTGATTTTCGTGCGCCACAGAAATGCAAAATTCGGTGGCGCATGCAAAACTTTCTGTGGCGCATGTCATATAGGTGCGCCACAGAAAGTGGTTTCATAGAAAGCTAGTTTCCTAATAGCGCGTTGTTAAGTCATACACCCACCCTACCGCTCCATACCATTGTCATTTTGCCACGACACAATATAAAAAAACAAACCTTTAGTAAGTTCCCCTTCCACTTCCACATACCATTCGATGTAGATGATTGAATCCATACAAAGCTCATACCAACCTTGTACTTGACTTTTCAGGATTTAGAACATGCTCCGTCGCAAACCTACCACATCATACAAAATGCACTGAATACCATAATCGACAAAAATGATACTAGATGTTAGTGTTAGAAGCAACAGAAAAATTATCTCCGATTTAGTTTGAAGGTTTGAAGGTTTAGTTTGAAGGCACTGAATACCATAATCGACAAAAATGCACTTCCACATACCATTCGATGTAGATGACAGGTGTTTAATCTCATATCCATTTCTCAGTTTGAAGGTTAATGAAATAACTGAAGGTTGTGGGTCCTTGGCAATACTTTCAGAGACCTACAAAGCAGAAAATAATATATACTCTAGTATCAATAGCCACAATTATACACAGAATAGCTCATTAAACCACATTTTTTTCCAAACAGAGGTTATTTATCCTATATATGCAAAGAGCAGAGCATGGGAGTGATGTAGTAGAATTAATCTGCACAAAGTATCATATCAGGTGTACTATCAAAGTCAGCAGTCATGCCATCGTGTTGTATAAATAATTTCTGAAAACATATAGATACAAAATATCATGATCACCGTTTAATATACCAACAACTTGTAATTGACCACTCAGCAAGCAACATTAATGTTAAGTTGGAACTAAAAATAAACTCTAAAATCCTGACGCAACTCAACGGAGGACAAATAAAATAGGGGATTATGATGGGTAGAAGGACCAAAACTGTTAATTTAATGTTTTTATATATTGTTTTTTTTTCCAGAAGTACTCCCTTATTTTCAAAAGTACTCCCTCCGTTCCGAAATATAAGATATTTTAGCCTTTTCTACATTCACATGTACTAGGTTCGTCTCCTACCCCCCGCCATGCATACCCTCCAGCCCTACCCCGCCGCCACTGACGCCTAGGGCATACCCTCCCCCTACCTACCCCGCCCCCATTATCGCTCGAGGCATAGCTGCCCCACTTATCTCCGCTCCCGTGACCGTCCTGCCGAGCCTTGCGTCTATAAACCAGTCTGGCTCCTGTTGCGCAAGCGATGTGGGACTAAATAATATTCAGCTGTAGCACAACAACCTCCGCTTACCCGAGTGCACGCCGGGCCAACGCCTTCCCAGGATGAACACATAATTTAAATCTACAACTCAAATCAACCGCTCTACAAGATACTTCAGAAAACAAAACATGGGTGCATAAGCTCTTAAAGACACTGGATTGTTGATACCACCAATAATGCTATCCTCGCAACTCTTGTTTTGGCCTCTCAAGTCCAGGGGTATTAAAACTCTAGTTGCTACACTCTCATCCTTTGGAGTCTGAGCAAGTCTAAGCGTGTGAGTACAACCAGCAAGTTGGAGCAGTAGGGAAATCTGTCGAGCCAGAGCCAACCAGCTACGTTGGGCTTCTTTTTAATTTCATAACAAGCTTTCCTTTCTCGATGTCTCCTATTCCCAAGTTAGGCCATCTCCAACCGTTGTGCCCCCCCAGGCCGAATTCCGGCGCTATTTTGGGCCGCCTGGGGGGGGGGGGGGGCAACGGCGCTATTCAGCGCGCTGGGGGGGCCGAATTCCCAGTCGTGCTGAAACCCAAAAAATAGGAAAAGAAGCCCAATTTTTTTAAAAAATATAAAATGTAGGCGAAACTTGCAAATTTAGGCGAATTTCATACATATATAGGCGAAATTCGCAAAGTTTAGGCGATTAAAAATATAAAGACTTAACTAAAACATAACTAAATTAAGCTAAACACGCCGCTCTGCGTGTAGTCGCCGCCATCGTCGTCAGAGTCGCCCGGAGCACGGGATGGACCTGCGCCGTCGTCGCCGTGCCACCTGCTCGGTCCTGGCATCGTCGGCCCCTCCTCGTCGTCGTCGCTGTCGTCGACTATGATGACGCCGGTGCACTGGTAGGCGTCCTACCGCGCCTGCTCGCGGGCGGGAGCTCCAACAGCCGCTCCCGGCGCTCCGCCTCCTCCTGCGGGTGCATCTTGAACGACCACGCGCAGGCGAAGTCGTCTTCGGCCGGCAGGATGTCGTTGAGCGACATCTGCTCGGCGAGGCGCTGGCCGGGGAACTCCTCCGGGTCCTCCGGCGCCCCCGAGTTCAGCGCCGTGCGAACGTAGTCGCGAGGCGCCGACCACTCGGGCTCCTTCTTCGGCTTCTTGAGAGGGGTGTCGCCGCTGCCGGGCTCCTTCTTCGGCGTGACGAGGCGCAGGCGGCCCCGTGGCGGCGACGGGAGGCGGCGCCCAGAGTTGAGGATGATGCCGTTGGGCTTGTGGGGTGGCGAGTCCTCCGGCTCGGGCTTGATGCGAACAAGCCCGGAGCGTGGCTTGGACGCCGAGACTGGCGTCGATGAGGAGCGGGGCGTGGAGGAGGAGCGCGGGCCGGAGGAGGAGCCGCCGCCCATCCTCCTCGGCATCCACCAGATCCTACGGCCGCGTCGATGTAGTCCAGGACGTACGAGAGTGTACATCCTGGCGCGCCCCACCAGATCCTACGGCCGCCGCCGTTGTTCCTGCCGGAGACGTCGCCGTTGTTCCTGCCGGAGACGTCGAGCTCCCGCTGGTGCCTCTGGGCGAAATACTCCGTCCAGAAGTTCCAGTTGGTGGGGTCCCAGCGCGGGTCCGCCGCCTGCTCCTCCGTGAGCCCGGTGAGGACCGCCTGGATCTCGGCGTCGCGCTCCGCTCCTTCTGGCGGCGGCATCAGAACTCCTCCGGCGCTCAGGCGCCAGTCGCCGGGGACGCGCATGTCGGGTGGCGCTGGGTAGCCCGCCTCGTACAACATGCGCGCCTCCCAGTCGTGGAGGAAGCGCCGGCCGAATCCGTTGGCCGCCGCGCCGTCACCGGGGTAGCGTTCCGCTATGGCTTGCGAAGGTGAGGGCGAGAGAGAGATGGCGAGAGCGAGAGAGAGAGATGGCGAGTGTGCTCTGTGCAACGGCGAGGGGGGGGTTTATAGCGGCCAGGGAGGCGAGTGGGCGGGGCGGTGGCGCGCCATTACTGTGCCGCGTGCCGCGCGATTGGACGCGGCGCCGCCTGCCTGACCGGCGCGCAGGCCTTTGACGGGCGCGGAAGATGAGAAGATGAAGACGGACCGGCAGTTTTTTCCCAAACTCTTTGCGCCCTTTTCGCCTAGCGGCTGACAGAACGGGCCTGCCGTGCTTTCGTGCCATTTCGTCCCCCCAGGCGGAAACCAGTGGGCTGGGTTTGGCCTGAGAGCGCCGGCGCTAATTTAGGACGTAACGACGCTATTTGGGCTCCTGGGGTGGGCGACTGGGAGAAATTCGGCGCTAACAGGGCGAAATGGCGCTATTTCACGCCCTGGGGCGCTGGGGGCACGGCTGGAGATGCCCGTAGATTCCACATTGTCTTCTTCTTCTTCTCTTGCAAGGTGTTCGCTAACATTTAGTAGTATAGAAATAAGAGGCGGTGAAATTCTAAAGCATGGAGAGAACAGAACAAATATCTCGGTGGTTATATATACTCCACCGAGATTCGTGCAAGGTGTTCGCTAACATTTAGTAGATTCGTGCAAGGTGTAAAAACCCACATGAGAGTTGTTGGGTACATTTATTGCAGAACAATTTCATTCAAATTGCATGAAAGGTATTCATAGATAATGGTTGCCTCCACTAGGACATAACATGTGCATTGATGTTTTATACTCACTCCGTCCGAAAATAAGTGTCTCAAGTTTGCTTAAAAGTGGATGTATCTAGACATGTTTCAGACACTTATTTTGGGACGGAGGGAGTACCAGCTTCCGACTTGTCATATTTTCGTTTCAAGACAGTCCATGTAATTATGTATTTAGTTGATTAATATAGGCATATAGTAATGTAAATAACATTAAAGTATTAGGTGGGAATGTCTATTACATACTCCCTCTGTTTTTAAATATAAGATGTTTTAGATGTTTCACATATTGTCTAGATGCACACTAAAATGAGTGTGCATATACACTAAAACATGTCTAGATACATTATTATACATATGAACGTGGGCAAATACTAAAACATCTTATATTTAAAAACGGAGGGACTAGAACAGAACTGATAAAAACAATGTACCTAGATAAGAAAATGATACGAAAATGGGCAGAAGCTTGGATGCCTTACATAATCTACCTAGCTAAGGAAATGATGCGAAAATTCATGTTTGAGGCTTAATTTCTTGATGGATTGTTCACCATGCCAATGTGGTAAGCCGTATAAGGAGCTTTACTTTATGTTATTGACTGCACAGTTGAGTAATTTCTTTGTTCATCTTTGTGTTTTTTGCTTTCTAATTCCCGGGATGCAAAAATGGGGAAATAATAAGGCTGCAGAGCAGATAAAGAATTAACGTACTTCGTATTTTAAAATAAATTAAAAGAAGAAACTCCTTCGGAATGGAGTTACTCCTCCCTCCACTGTCACCCTTTTTTTGTTGCATATATGCCAGTTGTGTTTTTTAAGCGGTAAGTTTTCATACGTGGCCGTTTTTTTTATAAATCCCCCTAAAAGACATAGAAAACATTAAAGGGCATAACAATTAGATTAATTTAAAAATTAAGGGGCGACTTGCAAAAAACAGTCCGCCATTTATGCAAACTCACGGCCACCGTCACAGAGTGACCAAAAAGCTCGCGCGTGGCAACGTTATGACCCATTTTTCACGTTCTGCAACATCGTGAGCAAACCGCACATTCTCGGCAAGTTCATGTGCTAAACCTACGTGTTGCTCTAACATTTATTGTTTGTCGCCAACAATTAATATTTCTATGCTTCTAAATCGTGGTACAATGAGAAGTAAACTAGAAAATATGTAACTAATAGAACATAGGTAGCATAAGCATCTTTTGCAATGGAGAAAAATAAATATCTTTCTTACTTACACAAAAGATGGTCTTCTAAGTTCTAACTAAGAGAGTCTTCTACAAAAAAAGTTGTAACTAAGAGAGAGAGGACACATGTGTTGTGCATCTATCCGTGTATTGTGTCGAGGGTCTGGATAAGTTGATTGGATAAAAGAGGATCAATAAGTCGGATCAATGCAGCTAACGAACTATCGAGATTGAGTTTGATGTTTATCCGAACATAGTTTCAGTATCGATGGATGGGAAATGTTGTAGTAGAAAAGAATCCAATGGACGGGAAGCCCTGCTTCCGGTGCGGCACACGGATAGCACGACCCGATGGAACCCGTGTGCCGAAAGCCCGAAAGAACGGGATTCCGCTCCAATCCTACGCGTCGCCACGCCATCGCTCGACCCGTTCGTCCCGAGGACTGCGCTTCAGCGCAGTGGCGAGATCTGCCGGTGTGCAGCTCGCCCACCCGGGATCGACTCCACTAGGGAGCGATTTTCCGGGCGTCTCACCAGCAGGTACTGCTCACAGAGCACTGTACCCGCAGATGCACTGTTCACGGAACACTGTAGCACACTGTTCATTAGGAGCATTGTAGTCCGCTTTGCCTCACGTCTATGTGCCACAGGCGAGATCGACGTGCCCGTCGGTCACCGAAGCACTGGTCTTCGGCTAGGTCTCTCAGGACGTAGTGCTGGGTTATAGGGAGTAGGTCTAGTTTAGACACATAGGTGTGGTGTGCGTATGTGTGCTGTGCGTGTGGTGTGCGTCCTGTGTATCCCAGAGAGGCTCTAAAAAAAAAAAAAAGACCCGTTCGTCCCCTCGTCGCCCACGAATCCAACTCCGAATCCTCATCCTCGCCGCCCCGCCCCGAGGTCGCCGGTCGCCGCGACCCAGCAGGGACCGGGCGGAGAAGCTAACCGAATCGACAAGAGGAATTTGGTCCCGGAAGCATGAGCCTGGCCTCCCACGTCCACCGGCATCGAGCTCGAATCGGGAGATAGGAATTCGCGGACCAGAGGAGATGTCCTCGCCGCAGGAGGACGACAAGTCCGCCGCTGGGAGGGAGAAGGAGGGGCGGCCTTCCAAGGCCTGGGGGATCCTCATCTTCGGCCTCGTCGGGGCCGCCAGCGCTACCCTCGCGGTGAGCACCACCACCCACCTTCCCCTGTTCACGTTCTAGCTCGGTAGATGTTTCTCGACTGCCTAGGCGATGTATGATCGTATTAGTCGCGTTGTACGTGCTCAACGTATAGTAGTTGCTCAATTGCAGTCTGCTGTATTCACAACTCCACATCAACTGCTTCAAATGATCGTTTGCAAGTATTTAGCGCTCAGAGTAAAATGTACCGTAGCATCTGCGATTATATTTCATTTGTATGACATTTTTATTTCTTCTTACCTCTGTGCCAGGTTGCCCACGTTCGTAGAGGTGTCGTAGAGGTGTCGATTGGTTCTACACACAGGTACCTTACTAAGTATTAGTTTCTTGGTTGTCCACAATCCTTGTTCTTCTTTGATGTGACTCTCCTATACTAGTGGGAAACCACATTCCAGATCATCTGACGAGGGTTGTTAGCTTGTTTACTCAAATTGGAGTAGTAGCGTTACGGAATCCCCCCCTAAATTTGTGTTCATATATCTTGAGAAATACTATATTGCTTAGGTTGGTGCTTGTATGGGAAATAGCAGAAGGATCCTTAGGTGGATGTAATGGTCCGATGAGAACTGTAATCCTGCTCTCTCAGTTTGAATACAGTTCGGTGCTTAAGGTTGTGCCAAGGCCAGCCTCTCGCCATTATCTTGGGTCTATATTAAGGTAGACCATCCAGGAATTTCCACAGGAAGAAAAATACCCTATTTTTCGCGGAGCTCACTTTTGTATTGCCAGAATCCCATTGGTTCAGTTGTTAGTCCATTGTGAACTCTACTTTGAAGCCATAGGAAGAACCGAAATCAGTTGATGAATTTATCATCCTACACTCAGTTACTCCCTCCGTTCCTAAATACTCCCTCCGTTTCAAATTAGATGACTTCTATTTGCCCATATGTGGATGTATATAGACATGTTACAAGTATAGATACATCCACATTTAGACAAATGGGAGTCATCTAATTTAGAACGGAGGGAGTATAAGATGTTTTAGCTTTTGTCCACATTCACATGTATCTAGATGTATGTGGACATGTTTTAATGTGTATGTACACTCATTTGGGTTTGCACCTAGCCAACATGTGAGATAGCTAGAACATCTTATATTGTGAAACGGAGGGAGTATATGCTTAGTTTTCGTTATCTTTGACTTCTAGGTTCTTACTTATATCCTCTCTTTTTTTTTTCTTTTCTGCTGCTCTTCCTTCGAAAGCTGAATAAGGTGCAGACAACATCATCTTGGAGGAAGACAAGTAAAAACTCTAGTGGTGGAAGTTTCAGTGAGGACGCTAGGAGAAGATATTATCAACGTATGCAGCAGGAATTTGAGGATGAACAGGAGAGAGTTGTGAGTTTATTGAACTCTATTGAACCTTTTCTTTATGAATATATGCATTTAAAGTGTAGAACTTTGAATTTTGAAAATTATACTCGTTATCTATATGTTGCTGTTACGCTTCAGAACATTGCCTGCAGTAAATGTAACGCATATCCATGAGAAATTGCATTGTGCTAAATAGTCACTTCTTTTTCCTGACCTCAGTTTTAGTGTCTCAAACATTGCCTTGAGATTACTTTCTCTGTTTACTCCTTCACTATCTGACTTGTTGGCTTCAATTTTGGCCAGCAAAGGATAAGGCGCATGCAAAGTGTTTTCAACCGCGAGAGGAACAAATTCAGGAATAGTTATGAAAGTTGGAAGGAGAATGGCCCCCCAGGTGGCTATAATTACATCCCTCGGGATGATTGGTATTGGCAGACAGATACGTCTAACTCGGAACATAAAAATAAACGAACATATACTCCGGCGGGACCTAGGGCTTATCCTATGTCGCATCATTATGCAGTTCTTGGTCTTGACAGGTATTTCCATATTTGCTTAAACATCTAGCTGTATATTTCTGTTCATCTTTTAATCTGCTTATGGCATGGTTCTTGGTCATTCATGGACATACCTTCGCGAGAGACCTTTTAGTTCCTTGCACAGGGTTAAAAATGGAATGTCTGTTTACGACTCGTTATGCACTTGAATTCCACAAAGTAAAAAAATGCTAAGAGCCTATCTTTCAAGATTCAAAAGAAGGGAGCTGAGGCATTTGGTTAGATTTACAAGCTTTACATAGCATTTCATATGTTTCTCATCCATTGACTTGATGACTTTTTTTCACTCAAGCACCCCAACACTGTCAATTCTGTGTGCTTGTTCTGGCTTATATTTCAATTGGATAATCAATCTTTTTGTTTCACCATTATGATGTGGTTGGGATTGAGTCCTTTGGTCACTTTTTGAAGAAAATAAGCATACCTACTTTGCTTCAGTAATGCCATTTTTTACGAATCTTTGGCTACATACCTCAATGGGCCTCTTGTAGTAGCAAGCTGACAGGAGCCATCCGTCACTAATCTCGTGATAAATTTTTATTGCTATGCTGTGCTCTGGAATTAGTTGCATCTATTTTTTACCAATTCCAGTAAAATATTTGTGTTCTTTCTCAAACAGAGGTTTCTAACATCATTATACCAAATTAAGAGATAGCACTAGAATCGCTTTGAAAAGCATAGGTAGCACCGAACTTGTTCTTTGTTGTTATGAATATGATGATGTTGTTATTCAGAGCTATACTTACTATTTTTTATACAAGCCATGTTATTTTCTTTATAGGTCACGAGGGACACCATACACAGACGCGGAAGTAAAGGTATTGCAATCCTATCATCCTGTTGTCCCTTTAGCACTCTGTTCAGTATGTGAACCTGTCCCACTTAACATGATCATCTTCTATATTGCGTCGATTTTATTTTTCTTATGGTGATCATATATTGCTGATGAAACATCTAAGCCAACCTTAAGATCCTTAAGGAAGCTGTCACACCAAATTTATTTTCTTTGGACAATGAACACTTTCCATGGGATTTACTTTAAGGACTTTGATGTTTGATTAAACTCTTGTTTTCATCAAGTGCATTGTCAAGAATTCAAGATTAGCGACCTTCACCAGAAATCCATTTTTTCTCGTCACATTTTTAGATTTCTGCCCCTACGGTTGAAGCAATCAGTTAATGTCTTAAATCCTTTCCAGTTACTTATAATGTATTTAAGTGGATTCTGAGGAAGCTGATTATGAGCAGGATGACTAAAAAACCACGTGCTTCATGAAATATTGATTTTTCATTATTTTCTAGATCAAGAGAAAGAGAGCCTCCCAACTACTTGTGTTCCAATTTTGTTTTCTCCCTCACATTTCCTTATACCATTGTCTTTTACTGGATATTCTTAAGCAGTTGTATTGCCTGTTTGTGATAATTACTTTGCGAGAGATTTGATTTGAGAAATATTTGGTGGCTGCATTGGTTGTAGGAGCTAAATCACTTAGCTCCCTTCTAATAGGTTGTGCTTCACACACCCCTCTCTCTCACACACACCAGGAATATATGAAGCTCTATATATGTTCACAATATATCACACAGGCTTGGTTCTCATACAAAGGGGGTACATCCTTATATAGCCTAGCTGAACAGTAGGTCGGTTAATGTTCTCTAGAAGCTACTACAGAACTGCAGACTTTTAAATCTACTAGGTCTCCTACATACTCTAGATACTTCTTGACATCTACTAGAACTCCTACATACTCTAGATACTTCCTGACTAAGCTAGAAACTTCATGCATATAGATATGACAAGATTATTTCTAACATTGGTGAATGGTTAAATAAAAATAAAAATGATCCATTCACAAAATCAAGAATTGAAAGCATTCTTGTACCGGTAGTTTGTAGGCTGGAAAAAATTGACAGGACACATTTTTTTCTCTAGACCTCCACACATCAAATTGTTAGGATTATTTGGGTAAAATGTTAGGACTTTTGGTATGTGTGTCAGGCCTGACCAATGTGGTTTTGTTATCTGACTTTGGGACATTATCTGCAGAGTGCTTTTAGAACAAAAGCAATGGAGGTCCATCCTGATCAAAATCACGATAATAGAGGTTGTTAACTTCTTCCTTCATCTCTTCGCGGATACCGTGTTTCTTCTTATGACATTCTTTGTGTTGGACTAGTTACTAATACCATGAAGGTTTTATCTGGTGCAGAAACGGCAGAAGAAGAGTTCAAGGAGGTTGTAAAATCTTACGAAGCAATAAAACAGGAGAGGAAAAATAATGCAAATTGATGCGTATATCTCGCTTGATTGGATCCTCCTGGAAATAGTTTGGTCTCAGCCCTGTATACGCAAATCGCAACCCATGCCATCAGGTGGATGGCCAAGAGGAATCTGCTGCTGCTCTCGCCAGCATGTAGGCAAGTTTTATCTGCGAGTTTTTCCTTGGGAAGCACACGTCCCTGATGTAGTAGACTAGGATATTGCCGACAAAGGTACAAACGGCGTGTTTCCGTTTGCATTGCCAGTGACTTGACCATAGGACTGGGCAAGGAGCGAGCATTTTTGTTGCCACCTGAAATGGGACTATGTGTTCCAGTGCTGTACACCTGATGGGTAGAGTTTAATTGCGTGGAAACTGAAGATCTGATCGAAATAAAATGTATCAGTACACAGTGGGGGTGTTTTTTATTCGGTAGAGCGGTTTCGGCCCGCGTTGTAAACGTGTATATACTGAGTTGCTATGCAGCATCTCCAAACAAATATAACCAGGGAGTTCGATTAAGTCAGTTGATACGACTGGTTCAGTGTGATCAACTGATCGTGAATTCGTGATAGGAATGCAGTTGTTCGGGTGCTTGTTATTATTAGAAAACAAAATTGTTTGTCAATTCCTGTGAGACGCACAAGTTTTACAGCTCAGAATCATTGCGAGACAGTGAGACTAATCAGCTTTAATGCAGCACCAAGCGAAGTAGTACAACAAGAGCTTCTACTCTTATCTTGGTTTGAGATACGTAGAAAATTATGAAATTATATTCATAAAAAATAGTGTATTCTGTACCCTACATATACGGATATACCTGCAAATTTTGGTCAAGAATATCGTACGTGTGCAATTTCTTCACTCCATTTTGACTCTGAAGTCTGAACTCCCGCGTCAGGTCACGCTGCCCCGGCCCAATGACGCGGATGCAGCGCCTCCTCACCGAGCCCCTCCGCCGCCGCCTCTCCACCGACGCCACCTCCGACCACGGCCTCGCCTCCTCCGCGGAGCTCGCGTACCGCCTGCTCCGCCGCCACGGCTCCGACCCGCAGAGGCTCGCCTCCGCGCTGTCCGCGTCGGGCCTCGACGCCACCTCCCCGCGCCTCCTCGACGCCGTGCTCCGCCGCTGCGGCGCCGCCTCCTCCCTCGCGCTCGACTACTTCCACTGGTGCTCCCCCTCGCTCCCCTCCCCGCCTCTCCCCTCCTCCCTCGCGCTCCTCGCCAAGTACTTCTCGCGCGCGTCGGCCGCGCCCTGCCCGTCCCTCCTCGCGCCGCTCCCCTCCCACCTCCTATCCTCGTCCATCCTCTCGCCCGTCCTCCGCCGCCTCACGCCGCCGCGCATCCTGCCATTCGCGCTGTCGCTCCTCTCCTCCCGCCCCGACCATGACCACCCCTCCCTCTTCCTCTCCCTCCTCGAGTCCCTCTCCAAGACCGGCCATGTCGCCGCCGCCGAGCGGCTCGTCGAGGAGCTCCAGCCGCGGCTCCCTCTCTCCCTCCGCCACTACACCGCCCTGCTCTACGGGTGGTGCCGCCTGGGCAAGCTCGACGAGGCCAAGCACGTGCTCGCCCGCATGAAGGCCGCGGAGGTCGCCCCGGACGTCGTTGTCTTCAACACCCTGCTCGCCGGATTCGTCGCCGACGGGAGGTTCGAGGACGCGTTCGAGCTGGCAAGGGAGATGGAGCGGCGTGATTGCCCTCCCAACGCCGTGTCCTACACCACCCTGATGCAGGGGCTTGGGTCCAGGGGGAGGGTTGATGAGGTAATGCGGGTGTTTGTTGAAATGCGCAGGAAGGGATGTGCGCCGGATTCTGTCACCTACGGCACTCTGGTTAGTGCCTTCTGCAAGGCCGGCAGGTTATCCCAGGGGTATGAGTTCTTGGACGCCATGTCGAGGGACGCACTGCGGGTGGATCCTGCCGTGTATCTTGGGTTCTTTGTGGCACATGAGAAGAAGGAGCAGCTAGAGGAGTGCTTGGAGCTGATGGAGAGGATGAGGGAGTGCAGGTGTCCGCCAGACCTCAGTATCTACAATGTGGTGATCCGGTTGTCCTGTAAGCTTGGAGAGACGAAGCAAGCCGTGGCATTGTGGAACGAGATGGAGAATAGCGGGCTTAGTCCTGGGGTCGACACGTTTGCGATCATGGTGAATGGGCTTGTTGGGCAGGGGTCGCTGGTCGAGGCGTGCAATTATTTTAAGGACATGGTTGGGAGGGGCCTATTTGTCGCACCACAGTATGGAGTGCTGAAGGACCTCCTCAATGCGTTAGTCAGAGATGAGAAACTTGAGCTTGCAAAGGATGTTTGGGGTTGCATTTTGAGCAGAGGTTGTGAACTAAATGTGAGTGCATGGACAATCTGGATTCATGCACTGTACGCGAAGAAACATGTCAAGGAGGCCTGCTCGTATTGCTTGGACATGCTTGAGGCAGGGCTGATGCCGCAGCCCGACACATTCGCAAAGCTAATGAAGGGACTGAAAAAACTGTACAACAGACAAATCGCTGCTGAAATCACTGAGAAAGTGAGGTTGATGGCGGAGGAGAGACATGTAAGCTTTAAAATGTATAAGAGGCGTGGGGTGAAGGATCTCGAGGAGAAGCCTAAGTCAAAGAAAAGGAGAGGGCAGAAGAAGAGCCGCGGAAGGCAGCCTGTTCAGGATCAGTCTAGTGGACATGCTGACCTTTCGGATTCTGTTGATGACGAAGAATTTCCAAGCTGAGTTGAATTTGAAGCACAAGAGGGTAATGAACTAATGTATATTCACTTGACTGAATTGGGACCAATTCTTTATGAAGCCACCAATAAGGAAATATAGGTCTTGTTGAAAATGGAGTAGATTTTGCAGTATTTTCACTGGCAACTGATATTGATACATGGGCCAAGTAATTCTGATCATATCTGAACTTCATCCACCAGTATGTACTTCAGTACTCAAAACCTTTGAAGGGATATTTATATTGGGGCCTTTCAGTGCCAGTGCAAGAAAATAATACCAATATGACTGAAACTGAGTCCAGCCTGTCTGAGCTAGGGTATGCTTGAACTAGCTTGTTAACCTCCGGAAGATTGACCCAAAACAAGTTTTGAGCCGAGGTTGAAGATGCTAGGGATAAATGCAGCAGTTTGCAACTACACAAGTAACAAACCCCTCTACTCAATCCATCACAACCTTGGGAGTTAGTAGTGTGATGTCACATGTTCAACTATCTTTTCACTTTTCATGCTTATCTCTGAGCTGCTAGGAGGGTTTAGTTACTGACTTACTGTACAAAATATGCCTAAACCCACTTAAAAGTATGATGTTGGTAGTTGATACAGAATGGTTATGTTCACTGTGATTGCCTAGGTGATACCTACTTATATCGTAACTATTATCTGAACGATTACTTCTGATATTTTCCATTGAAATGTGTAAAGCTATATAAACTAAAAAAAAAAAAACTCAGCAGTCAGTTATGTGGAAGTAAATATGTCTGATTCTGATTTGTGTCTATTACATGGTGCTATTGACATTTCATCAAGTTAGACCCCCTAGTTTCCATGTCATTTCAGTTTGCATGCACAATATTGATTTTAACCAATTGGAGACTAGGCCTTTTTAGCTTAACTAGGGAAAGGTGTGCCATGCTCTGCAATACGTAGCTTTCATCAGCTGGTGCTTGGGTTTTTTGGTCTCAACTCCCATGCATGGAGATGGTTGGAATTTGAAGTATATGGAATATGGTGTGATACAATATATTCACATTTCCAAATAGAAGTATAAACATATTTTACTTTTCATGCTTATCTCTGAGCCGCAGGGTGAGTAACTAAAATCATCACTAGTATATTTGCTGTGGGCTTCAGTTCATCATTAGATGGGGTTGAGCTTTCCGTTGCAATTTGCAACATTAGGAATCGTAAAACCATAGGTGGGTGTCCTCTTTAGCGAGTGCTCGTCTTAATCGATTATGGAATTACATCCATGAAAAACCCAAGTAGTCTTAGGGGGAGAGAGAATGCCACGAAACAATTAGGGTATTAAAATAGCCAAAGGAGCCTTATTCCAACACTAAAACGGAAAAAATAGTTTAGTTTTTGGCAGTGAGCCCTACACACCGGACCAGAGGGTGCAGCTAGTATAATTTAGCGCTATTATGTATCTATATTTGATGATTTATTCAGTGTGTATATTCTTGCACATTCAATGTACTAGTTATCCATATGTTTTTTTTTAATTATTTATATGTTATCTACTACACATGAATCAACAAAAATACACATTCTCATGACTCCGAGGGTATTTCAGCAAATCCTCAGTTACCGCCAGGCAGCAAGTAAATTGTCAAAGAGTATCATTCCCTTCTCTGCACAGCCAGGCCACGGCAGCTTTGACAGCACATCCATCACAAACAAAGAGGCCCCAAGTCCTGTAGGTGAGAAACAAATGTTAAGTGTTCCAAATACCTGAAAACTCAAATATTTCTAGGCCTCCCACGACGTTCAGTAAGCCCTTGTGTACTTCGCCACAGTATTTGATCTCCATAGAGAGCAAATCGACACCAATTACATAACCATCGAAGCAGTGACCAGTTGGTAAGAAAAAGTTAACCAGGTAAGGACATGAAGGATCAATAGTAGGATATGCAGGTACGAATTTCGGTAGCCCCCTTGAAGAATATGCTGTGCCCTCCCAAAATTTAGCAAATTTCATCTCATAATCCTCGACCCAGTTCCCATCCCTCCAACTCCAAATCTTGACAGAATCTTCACACTGCTGTGACTTGTCTCCAAAATCATAGAAAAGGTGGTTTTTCCTAAAGATATGGGCACATTTAAGTTCTCCATTGGTGATGCTGACACAACGATCTTCTCTCATGTAAGACTCAGTGTCACCAACCTGGAAGCATGCTGATGGAAGTGGGACGAACCCAAGAGCAGACTGCTGCTTGTCAACATCATAAGAGAGGATTCCACAACCCAAATCCACCCACCAAAAACTACTGCCATTGGCAAGCACTACGTCAATGTCCCAATTCCAGGAAGTAAATTCGTCAGGGAGAGACACAGGCCTACATATCCATTTTTCTGTTGATGTAGAAAAGATGCATACGGATGGTCCTTCTGGTACTTTACTCGTTTTATATCCAGACAGCACAGAAGAAGCCGATGGAATTGTTGATGTCATGCTTTCCTTCAACACAGCCACTGTGTAATGACCACTTTCATGATGCAGGATGCCCATATTAATCTCATGAGGACCAGGCATCTCAGGAAGACGAAATATGGTTGGAGTCGGCACATCATTCTTGAGCAAAAAATAATCGTGACGGAAACAAGGAAAGGTCCCAGTTTCAATTCTTGTATGCAGCATAATAGCATTGTAGCAAGATGCCATTGCTTCAACAGTTATCCTCTTCTTCACATCATCAAACGATAAGGTGCTAGTGGGGGTGTCAGGCACTGCATCATCCGTCTTCAGAAACAGTCGAGAAAACCGAGGTGGTGATTGAGTGCACAATGAGATTTCAAACTTTATATCATAACTCGCTTCTGCATCTATCCATGTTTTGGTTTCAGTGGTGTCCGATGCTATTTCTTCATACACAACACAGTTGAGAAAGAACTTTGCTCTATTTTGCTGTAAACAGCCAACGAAAGAAGAAAGTTAGAGCAGTTGGGCACAAAGATTATAAAAGAAACATTCAACAAAATTTTCAATGAATAACACTACATGACATATCTCTAATTGCAAAAAAACAAGTTTTAGCCACTGGGACCTTGGAACATCTTCTTTCCAGAGAAAGCAAACTTTTGAGAATTGAAATTTTCAGTGTCTTAGAGCACCCACCTAATATAAATAATACTTTAAACCAAGTTCCCCATTAAAAAATGCTTGTCAATTACAATAATTAATTAATAGCACTGTAGCGTTATCGACGTTTCCATTCTACCCCTACTTAAAAAGCTTTGGAAAAGGATGAATACTTGTAGACTTTAGTGTGTTGTTCAACAAGTGTATATGCATGGTTCTTATTACATTTTTCTTATATTGTGTAATTTGAGATTTCCTGGTACATTCGCCTGGTTGGCAATGGCAAGATATAGCAAAGTGGATTTCAGATTGAACTATATCCTTGTGCATTGGATTGCAAATAACACTGTTCTGTTACTTTTTAAGAGAAGATGGGAAAAAGGGAGAAGTTGAGCGGATAGGTAACATACAGTTTGATTCTGCTTGTTGTGCACTGCCGCAATCTCATGAGCAAACAATCTTAACTTCCCAGAAGCCTCCCTTCCTTCCTGAAATACAACAATTGCAAAGAACAGTTATCATGTAACAATTGCATGTTGTACAATAAATAAAAATCCTCCAATGATCACATGGAGCAGATAAGAAACTAAAACAATACCAAAGCCCTGCAGCAGGAATAGAACCAATATATCAATGAAAATAAAGCTTACATATATTGCATAAAGGTAGCATTTATTCCTGAGCAAGAAAGCACAAAGAGCACAACAGGTTTGTACTTCTATAGATAACTGCTGACCTATCCACACTAGTCCTGCCAACAAGTTTCCACTTACAGGGCTGATGATTGGGTGCTATAGTTTGTGCATAGCGTGATTTGACTGCCCTGAACAGGTTCATGGTAGTGATATCATTTTCCGCATATAACATTTTTTTTGCATATAATGTATCTTAAAGAAATCTGCTACATGCAGAATTTCCAAACAATTTCATAAATTAGAGTAGTATCTGCTATTTTGTACATAGACCTCACATCAGCACTTCGGCCGATAAAAGGGCACACGAACAGTAATAATAATATATATAGAAAAAAATAGCAAAAAAAATCTGCTGATACCACCAAGTTGGCGCAACTAATTTTATGCATATGGAAAGAATCACGCATCATACATAGCAGCAGCAGTAACAGTAATAAATCATTGCGCGAGAAATAAATCTCAGCAGTTTGCACACATGAGGACAAGAGGATACATGTCGTAAATTATATATCCCTTTTCTCAGTGTCTCGCATTCTTCCCTCAGAGCATCATCATTCCAGTAAAGAAGAAGAGCAAGTACCTCATGTGCATACACATCCATGCGCAGTGAAGGATCACCTACAAAAAATGGAATGTGAGTTAGATTAGAAATGTGATCCAAATGTGACTTGAGAAAAAAAAAGTAACAAAATCACCAGTCTCTTCGAATCACAGAAACGTACAAAAATAATTAGAACGTTTTATGCATATAATTAAGTACACATTTATTTGAAACTCAAAATCGGCTCATCTATGTGCTAGCCAATACTCCTAGCAGACAAAGTTTTCAGATATCCGACCAAGGTAAGGGAACAGCAGCGGTGCTTTAGGCGTAATTAAGACTGATGGTACCAAAGTTAAATTAACCAGCTATCTGAAGCACAAAAGGATCACCTACTACTGCTTCATATAGAGTTGGCAAACCGCGGAAGAGAGTGATGAAACACCCCACCCAGACCTATATGTACTCACAGAGAATAGCAGGAAATGCTTTCAGCTTTTCCGACTCAGAGATGCACATCAAGGTTTTCGTCTTTGCCCCTCTACTGGTAGCATTTTGATGAAAACACAGATGGATCGATTCCACAGACAGACATTAGGTTTTCGATTTTGAGAAAAAACAGTCAGAGATCAATTCAATACTAACCTACAACACCTACCAACGAAGAAGAATCCTGAAGCCAACGCGCTGGAATGGTTGCGCCCGGTGAGAGGAACACCGTCGTCGTCCGCCGCCGCAGAGAGAAAGAGGGAGGCGAGAGAGAGAAGGCAGAAGCCACGGCCGGCCACCGGGTGGCTACCCAATTGTATCGTGAATTCGTGATTTGACTACAGAACCCCTGAGGTCTATAAAACCGGGTACGTAATCCCCTCGGATCTTTTCCTCATATTTGGTCTACCACGCGGTTTGTGCCTCTCCCGCGCGCGGTTTGGAATTTTTGGGGTTGGGCAAGAAGCATGTTCCAGAGAGCGGGGCGGGAACTGTAGCGGGGCCCAGGAGCTCTGCCACTTCGGAACAGAAGCAATCCACCTCGGCTTGCATTTGCTCCTTGAAGATAATCCTCAACATTTTCACCGAGTTCAGGATCGACCCCCACACCTGAGGAATGTTCAACCAAGGTTGGCCATTGAAGATAAGGTCATTTATAAATTTCCAGAGGCACCAAAGAACAGCAGAACAAACAGAATTAAGGACTGCATGCTTTCTACTGTATTAGCTAACCAAAATCTGGCAACAGATTGGTAGTCTTCTCCTACAGGTAAATTCAAGAAAACAGATACAATTGCCACAGTTGTTTAACTACAATGCACTGAAAGAACAAATGATGAATAGATTCTCAGAGCAGAAACCACAGTCTTCCAGTTTGTTCATGTTCCTGCACAGCTCAACCAACCAGCATGACATTATTAGCTCCAAGAAATATTTTACCGCCTGTTAGTTCTGAGTTGCAAGTAGAGGGCTAACTGTAATTGGTCTAAGAAAGTTCTGAATCAAGTTTTATGGACGTGACAGCAATTTTATAGGCTTTCAGCCAGCTCTTGAGCGGATACACCAGATCATCCTGTGATAGCCAAATACCAAGCCCAGGAGCCTCGCCCCTCACTAATCTTTGCGTCTGATCCAAATTCATCAAGTACATGCCATACAATCTACAAAGATCGCTCTAAGGTCTACAGCCGGCAAACGATTCTAGCTCTAGTAATACAACAATGCTGCACCAAGTCATCGCTTTCTCTTGCCACTTGCTGGTGTCTTCAGCGGCTTGGAGGCGATTGCTGAGCTCCACAGCGCTCTCTCAACATCCGAAGGTGTGAAACTTTTTCCTCCTACGCTCAGCTCCTTCAAAACAAACACAATATGTCAGCCAGATGGCAATCAAGTACCACAAGACAGATGCTCTTTGTAGTCGGTGTGTGGCAAAATACTACATTTGAAATCACGTTCGCAGCCTAATTGGATTAGTGGTGGAGCCAAAAGTTTGGATGGCACTATGATGGGAATTAGGACATAATTTAACACCCTGCAAGCAACATGCCTCACACCATAAATACTTACTGCACTACCCTATTGTGTTAGTTGGAGCCTGGGATAAATAGGATAAACATCCAAGGCTGTCTTAATGTTATTATTTTTTAAATGTCACTGAATGACAAACTATTGCTATTTCACATTGATAATGAAATTTCTTCTAAAGCAATATGATTACAAATATATACAGTTTATGTTCAACTTCTACTATTACCTAGATCAACTCTTTTAGAAGTATAGCACAATGCCACAATCAGCTACTCCCTCCGTTCCCAAATATAAGATGTTTTAGACTTTGTCCACATACACATGTACACAAATGTATCTAGACATATTTCATGTGTATGTTCACTCATTTGTGTATGTATCTAGACAACATATGTAACATCTAAAACATCTTACATTTAGGAACGGAGGGAGTACTTCTTGATTGTCATTTAAGCTTGTCTAGGTGGATAGAGGGATCAAATATATCTGCAGCAAAGAACATCTATGCTGCAGAACAATTCAATCATAATAACCAAGAGAAAAATATGCACCTCTGCAACATTTTACAGACACGTGAACTTAAATGTGTCTACCTTCGCTTTAGCCTGCAACTTCTCAGCGAACGCTAGGTACTGCTTCAGAGTGTACTCCTTTGCATTACCCAAGGCGGCCACCATCCCCTAAACATCCATCAAGGCTTGCAGTATCAACAGATGCAATCATCTCGCCCAGAGAAGCATACATGCAAAAGAGAAAGTAATGACAAGAGATGAAGAACCCACTTCGTCCGACATGAATGGCGCCACATCAGGCGCATATGCAGCGAGCACCGCGGATGCAGTGGCGGGGCCAACGCCCTTGAGCACGGTGAGCTCCGTGATGGCCTTGCTGAGGTCGGGCAGCGCTGCGAACGCCTTGCGCGACGCTGATTCTACGACAGCGTCATCCAAGCTTTTGACGAAATCCATCAGCCTCGGCCTAGCAACAAAAGCACAGTCAAGGTTGGGTATTGGTCACTGCAAAGTAGTACGAAATTAGCACACTGCCTAAACGGATCAATCAAATTCAATAAATCCAACAAACGAAAACATCATGGTAGCATCCCATCCAATCACATTCCAGGCTACCGGCAAGATCTATAATCACATTTCAGGCAAGAAGCACCACGCCCTAGCAAAAAAGAAAACTTCGAGAGCTGTTGCGCTAAGCAACAGGGGGAAATAAGCTAAGAGCAGGAAGACACGGACCTCCACTTGCCGCGCTTGAGCTTCCACTGGAGGAGCTGCTCCAGCTCGGGCTTGGCGAGGTAGGGGTCCGGGTCGCGGCGGCGCAGCAGAAGGGGGAGGTCGTGGCGGTAGAAGGAGTCCGCCTCTAGGAGGTCGGGCTTGTCCAGGGACGCGAGCCGGCGGTCGTACGCAGCCAGCGCCGCACGCCAGGCCTCCCCGTCGGTGCTCGCGAAGTCCACCGTCTCGGCCATCGTTAGCCGCTGCACTAGGGACGGCGAGCGGCGGCGGCTGGAAGGGGAGTGTGGACTTGCCTGCACCCCTAAAACTGGGCCAGCACTGTCTGGAAATGGCGGCCCATATAGCTGGCTTGGCCCGCCCGCAAAGCATAGCGCTTCAAATCCTGTGCGGGCCGTCTATTTTCCTCATAAGCTCCACGGTTCTTCCACCGGTCCAACATTCTCCGCCTTAAACCCTAGCGCAACCTCGCCCCACCCTCTGAAAAACCTGTGGCCTCCACCCATGGGGAAGAAGCAGCGCCGCTCGCGCCAGCAGGAGGAGCAGGTAGATACGGCAGCGGCGGCGCACGAAGACGCACCAGCCGCCGCCGCCGACAACGCGGAGGTGGAGGCTGCGCAAGACGCGGCGGTGGAGGCACCGGACGCTGCGAATGGCGCCGCGGCGGAGGAGGGGAAGGTAGAGGCGGCGGCGGCGGCAGAGGAGGAGGAGGACAAGGAGGTGAGCTTTGACGAGCTGGGGCTGGACGAGCAGCTGAAGAGGGCTCTGAGGAAGAAGGGCATGACCGTTACCACCCCGATCCAACGAGAGGCCATCCCGCTCATCCTGGTGCGCAGTTTCTTGCTTCTGTTTGTAGCTTTCAGTTCGCTGTGTTGGTGCTCTGTGCAAATTGGGTGGAACTATTCGATTTAATAACCAAATCGGCTCAATGTCTCGTTTTGGGGGTCTGGTTACAAAATACTTAACAACAACCTAATGTTATGATTCCAGGAAGGGAAGGATGTGGTTGCGAAGGCCAAGACTGGTTCTGGAAAGACTTTTGCCTACCTTCTCCCGCTGCTGCAAGAGCTATTGAAGTTGTCCTCAGAAGGTCGTGTTCGGAAATCTGCACCGAATGCCTTAATTCTGGTACCAACTCGCGAGCTATGCCAGCAGGTATCTGACTTCTAACTTTTCCCAAAATATTTGCATGCGGAAGTAACTTATTTAGAATAGCTTATTGATTATAACTCTACGTAATACATCCTGATTCATTCACGATAAGAATTTTTTCTCGTTTTGATATTGGATGCATTGAGTTTTCATTATTAATGATTTTGTTTTCTGTAGGTTTATAATGAGGCATTATCTCTCCTTCAGTTGTGTACATCCAAGTTGAAGATTGTCCAAGTGAACGCGAGCATGTCAGATAAGGATATTGTGAGACATTTTGTCTTCTTTTGATTGTTATTTTTGCCGAATGGTATCTGATTTTGTAGGGTTACATATATTGGCACAGCTAACTTGCTTTTGCCTCTTACTTGCAGAAACTTGCATTATCTGGACCCCCTAATATTCTTGTGACAACCCCAGCTTGTGTTGCAACGTGCATATCAAAGGGCATTGTCCAGGGTCTTCTATTAAAGAGTCACTTTCAATGATGGTTCTCGACGAGGTGCAATTCATTTACATGTTGCAGTATTTTCCACGTGCATTTTTTCACATATGTGTGATTTTCTTCTAAATCTTATCGGAACAAGGAACAGACAGTTTTATTATGGTTTGAATTATCAACACTATGGTCTCATCCCATTTAAACAAGAATAACTGTCAAAGTTGTGGATCTATATTATTTTGCAAAATAGTATTATAGACAATAGTGCATATACTGCCTGAATATATTGCCATTTGCCACTGTAATGGGGTTAAATTTGATATACGGTACTGCAGAAGTTGAGAACATTTTCTATGCAACTACTTAGTGCCACGTTTTAAAGTATACCTATACCACATAAGGGCAACATGTTTCAATTTTTTACTGGTATTTTATTAAATTATATTGCCATATGAAAAAAATATGTTGTGTTACAGTGATTTTATGAAATTCCACACTTTTTCTGTATGATGAATTAGAATCCCAATTCTTTTACAAAAAAGAACGCCTGAGGAATGTCCTTTTTTAAGAAGTTACTAATCTCTTTATGGTTAGTTCTCAGGCTGACCTTCTTCTATCCTATCGATGTGAAGATGACTTGAAAGCGCTTGTCCCACATATCCCAAGAGGTTGCCAATCCATTCTGATGTCTGCAACTTCAAGGTCAAATTTGGTTCCTCTATCTTCCTTTATCTGCAAGTATTCATAACATCTTGACTACTTCAATTTGTGGATTTTTAGCTGTTTATGTTTACCATGCTGATTCTCTTACACCTTGATATAGGATTAATCTAACTGTAGTAGTTCTGATCTACTTAATGCCTTGGCTTCTGTTTGGGGTGCATTATTTTCTCTAATCCAAAATTTACTTTGTTGCAGTCCTGATATTGACAAACTGACAAAGCTACTTCTGCACAACCCCTTTATTTTAACTCTTACTGAGGTTGGTCATGCGAAGGATGATGTGGTCCCTAAAAATGTGGAGCAATTTTGGGCAAGTATTTCTTCTCTCCTTCACACATTATTGTTGAACTCACTTTTTCTACAGTGTCACCTTTTTCGATCCAAAACTACAATATCACTTCAAAATGCCAACTGCAAATTGAGTACTAGATCAGCAGGTCTTTTAGACAAGTTATGGTTGCCTGTTTGTAGCCCTTTTGGGACCATTGTTAAATGATGATTTTGTTAATTTACATTTGGTGTGCTGATTTTCTGTTGCTTCTGTGCATTTATTTCTACACGACAGATTACAATACATCTAATCTTTTTGCCTACAGATTTCATGTAGTGATAAGGATAAGATGCTTTATATCCTTTCCCTTCTGAAGTTAGAGCTTATTCAGAAGAAAGTTCTAATTTTTGTGAACTCGATTGACATGGCATTCAGATTAAGACTGTTCCTGGAGAAGGTAAATTAGTACCATTATTTTCTTACAGTTGTGTAAAATTAAATGTAATATCATTTTGATCTGTAGTCTGTTACTTGCCACTGCTCTTTTCTTGCATTATCTCTTGATGGAGTTAGGGATTATCTTGTGGTTGCCAAACCTTATGTCTGTTTTTGTTCCACCCGCGGCCATCATCTGAACAGAAACCAAAGTTTAAATATTAGTAATAGATCAATTCTAGTCCAGACTATTTATAATGATAAAATTGAACTACTAATATTTTGCCATTAAGTTTTTTAGCACCAATAGATGGATATAAAGCTATCAGTAAGAAGTTCTATCAAATCTGTAGCATGAAGTTTTGTCACAAAATCCTGAATAAGATTCTTGGGTGATCTAAAATACTTAATTTAAATGTGGGTGGGGTAATAAAAAGGGTAGCAAAAGGCTTTTTATTGCCCTCAGGGAGATGTCTTGGCAGTTTTCGTTACAACGGTTTTTTCGAAGAGCATGTTCTCCACTCCATTACTTTTGGATATAATAGTGTAGTCATTGTTAGTTTCCTCTATTCCTGTTTCTCTTGTTTGGTATATGGCTATTGATGCTATACCTTTACAGTTTGGGATAAGATCTGCGGTGCTGAATGCTGAGTTGCCACAAAATTCTCGGCTACATATTATTGAGGTAGAGCCTCTCCATAGCCTGATCTTTGTTTTGGCACAGATAACTGATCTCAAATTGTGGTATCTTGTGTGGTTCCATGTTTTGTATACATAGTTCGATGGTAATTTTCACAATTAATCTTCTTTCCTCCAATTATTCATTAAATAAGTCAACTACCTTTCTTACTTCCATCACATTCTTTGGTTAGAAGGAGCAAGGACTCATTTTTATCCATAGTAGATGAAATAATTCCCTAACAATGTCCAATATTGGGAAAATTATGAGCTGTGCTTACAGCCTTGCAGATGGTTTATACAACAATATATATTACCCACTAAACTTTGATATTGTGTCTACTTAGCATCTGCAACTTAAAACTAGATATCCACCCCTTAAAACTTGTGCAGACCGCCACTTGAACACCTAGGCTAGTTTTAGACTTGATCTTTTAATCATTTTAGTATTATGTGCTGGCAGATGGAGCTCAAACAGATCACTGCTATTTATCTCTTTCTGTATGTTGCTAAGTTGTTATACCTTTTGTATTATTCAAAGTAAACTGCTACTGAAGGCTACCAGTAAACAGTGTTCCTACTGTTCAAAACTTTGATACATAACATCAGAAGCTTAGACTTCTAACTTGCATTGAAAAAAGGTGACTCTGAAAGATTGATAGCCATTGAGTATCTTTTTATTTTCTTCTTTTAGGCATTCAATGCTAGGCTATTCGATTACTTGATAGCTACAGATGACAATAAAACGAAGGAGGCGAAGCAAACCAATAAGGAAAACAGAAAAGATTCAAGGGGGTCCCGCAAACATATGCAACAAACTTTAGATGCTGAATTTGGAGTTGTCAGAGGAATTGACTTCAAAAATGTTTTCACAGTAAGTATATCTTGGTCTACTCAAGCATATCAATTAATAGTCACGATGACAGGTGCTAACTAATTGGCTATTACATGTTGTAAATGAAACTAAGACTACTTGAACGTATGTTAAGAACTGGTGCGCAGACTACTTGCTTTGTTTTAAGGGTGCCCATATTTGTTTTGGACTTCGCGGCAGCATCAGTTTATAACTTTATATTCATCCAGCATCTGATGCTCAATTTGCCATGATGAGGAATAATCAACAAATATTCTCTCTTTAAAATAAAAAAATATAGGATTCATTTGAGTATATTTTGCGGTTTCAACAATGGTTCTTTTATACAAAGATATTAGCATGATATTTTCGAATATATCACCTTTATCTGGCTTCCGCTGCACCAAAATAGAGCATGTTTTAAGAAAGCAATCATTCATTCGATTACATGAAGTAGTTGAGTTTAATTCTTGACTTCTCCTATGTTCTTACAAATCTGTGGTAAAGTCTTTGCTGTTATATGCTTCCATCTGTAATTTCTGGAACAGGTGGCAGGGCTGATCCTTTTCTTTAACCCTTATTTAGGTAGTTAATTTTGACATGCCTCCAAATCCTGCTGGGTATATTCACAGAATAGGACGAACTGGGAGGGCAAATAAGACCGGTGCATCTATATCTCTTGTAAGTTCAGTTTTTGCATAGTTCAGTTCAATCACATATTATTATTGTCAGATATGGTTATATGTTCAGTAGACCCTGTATTCTGTTATTTATTTCCTCCTATGTTGGTACTCGTATTTTCAGGTTTCACCAGAGGAGGATGATGTTTTTGAAGAGATTGAAAACATGTTGCAAGGTCTTGAGAATAAAGAAACCGACTGCATCTTACCATTCCCATTGCTAACAAAAAATGCCGTGGAGTCTCTACGATACAGGGCTCAGGTATGGGGTGATGAATGTGTACTCCCTTCCCAGATGTATTCTTAGTTACTATATCTGCTACCGCTAGAATAATTTAGGTATTGATCACTTGCTCTTTTAAGTAGTTGTGCTAATATGTGACTAGAGTGAGTTTGCCAAGCTGTCCGAAAAACTAAAATGAGGCTATGAAGACCTGTTTGGTTTTGTCTGTTCAGAACTTCTATAACTAAACACCATGGGTGCTAACTTTACATTTGGGCTGTTCTGCTAATTTCTTTTAACCACTCTCTAGCTTTCAACAGACATGGTTACTGAATATATTTATGTATTCTGTGGAAAACAACATTAATTTTGTTAGCTAATGTCGATTGATGTTCCTTTCGCAGGATGTTGCTAGGAGTGTGACGAGCCGTGATATACAGGAAGCACGTCGTCAAGACATAAAGAATGAAATCCTCAATTCTGATAAGTAAGAAAGTCTTCAGCCGTTGAGGAAATAACCAAGTGAAGAAAATGCACATAGCATGATGAAAATGGAATTTCGTGGGGAAAAATAAATGCACAATTTCACGTTGCCATGTTTGCGTAGTGTTTGAAAACGGCCCCATAATAGTTGCTTCACAGTCCACCTCATTTCCTATTCACTATCCGTCATTTCATGATATGGAAGTTAGTAGATAAAGCATCAAGATATATGATTCATCAGTCATTTCATGATATGGAAGTTAGTAGATAAAGCATCAAGATATATGATTCATCAGTCATTTCATGATATAGCACTTAGTGATGCAAGGCATCAAGATATAGCATCTCACGATTCATTAATTATTTCATGAGGAAACACCTTCAGTTTTGCAGCCATTTCTGCATGTATTTCCCTTCTAACAACAACGCTAATTTCTTTTGCCTTGTAGGTTGAAGGCTCATTTTGAAGAGAATCCGACAGACCTTGGTTAGATTTATCAATCTTGTTCAAAAGAGCTCTTGGTAGTATTTAAATCTTCTAGTGAATGATGCTTAATCTCTTACCTTTTTTCAGATTTGCTCAAGCATGACAAGATATTAAGCAACAAAGCAATTCCTGTTCACCTGCGTGATGTCCCTGAGTACCTAATTGACCCCACGACAAAAGAAGCCAGCAATGCAATCAAACTCTCAAGGGCTGCTATGGGTGTTGATAATCCGGGAAGGAAGAAACGAATGGGATTCAGGAGGGGATCAGGCAAAAGTAGTGACCCACTTAGAACGTTCTCTGCTGAGGTACATTTATCCATCCAATGACTAAGAACATTTATAAGATTATAAAATGCCGTCACAACTCACAAGGTCCTTTCTCTAGCATTCATTATGGCCATCATCCCATATGCATAGTATATCCTGTCTGACTATTCTCTTTTTTCCGTTACTGCATTTGTTGTCTGATAATGAGGTATCGCCTTACCAGATTCTGTATTCAGGATTGGTGTAGCACCGTTATTCTAGATGGATCGATTATACACCTTTTATCTATATATTTAGAGAGAAATACCATCCGTTAATATTCTTGATTATGCACCTCTTATTTGTACATCTCCATGAAACAATGCTCCTACGCCATCCTTTCCTGTCTTCTGATTTTTCTTGTTTCCTTCCAGGGAAAATCACGAAGACGAGGAGGGAAGGAAAAACATGGAGAACAAGATAGAAGAAAGAAAAGGAAGAAAGCGGAAACCTAATATTGCTATCACTCAATTTTGCTCAGTTTTATATTTTAGACTTCTTGCTGTGCCTTGTATCTTTTTTTGTCCCTGTACCTTGTAACATCATACCATCTCGACCAATGGGGGATTGTTAAGCGAAGACAAAACTTGATGTGGAAGGTCCTTTACGTAACGTTATAATGCAAATGAGTTGAGAAATTTGATTATTTGTCTACATATTTTCTTTGGATGTAAATAGTATCATGCACTTCCTCTTGAATCCATTGCGTGAACCACATCTGTGAATATTTAGACAACAGTACTGGACAAGGAGAAACTAATCCATCATTACTGGACAGTTCGTTCCTTGCACAATCCTGTCCATCAATTCAGCTCACAGGTTCTGTGGTATCATAAGTAACACGATAGTTTCATTTTTATATACGCTTGTATTCTTAGGTTGCAGTTAAGCCCATGACCGTTTGCAGGTGGCAGGAGATCGTCCCTGCTACTGTGCGAGAGCCCCAACAGGTTACAGAAGGACTGAAGAGGACTTTCGCTCTTCCTCGGCTGTCGAGCTCAGAGTCCTTGCTCCCTGTCTTCCAGCATTGAATTCACGACATCATTGGCACTTCACGCAACTTCAAACGGTACTCGCAAAGTCACAAGAACAGGCATTACAGGTTCAGAAGGTACTCACTAAATTCAACGCAACTTCACAGTTATTTTTCTTCAACATCTTGCAGCCGCATCAACCTTTTGCTCTTAGTTGAGCGATTTTACATGTTCTGCGAGATGAAGTTAAGGCCCTTCTAAAACTGTATTAGTCTGTGATAGTCAATTGGCAAATATTATTTTATGGTTCCTCAGATTTTCGCTTAGGGCATAATTAGGTGAAAGTGGAGGAACCATAAAATGTACAAGGCAAAGCCTGCTATCAAAAACTTGTTGGGAAGTAATGGATGATACATGGAACTCCTGACAAAGTCATCTCATTAATATTTTTGGATGTTTGTACCAACAATGCTAATAAGCCAGTCTACTAAATCAGTACGCTTAGGGCATCCACATATGACCCCAAGCTTGGAATTCGTGAATAATATGGGGTTCCTGCTTTCGACAAGCTAAAGCGCGATACAAGTTTACAGTAGAATCAGTTCTTGAACCCATCTGTACACGAGATCTTTAGATGCCATACCATAAATCATACACTACGGGGTCGGGGAGTAGGAAATCGGCAACAAATGGTTAGGCCTCCAGCTATACAAAACTTGATTCTGCAAGCGTTTTACGGTTCACAGAAGAGTTATACCAGCAACTCACTGTTCAATTTTCATGGGACCTGCAGAGTACAAAAGGAAAAAATTGTAAGTCTGATAGATTTCGATATGATTTTACATAGCTTTTTGAAAAGAAAGTTATCGACTTATCGTACACACCAGCATTGTTGGCGCTGCCATCTGGAGTCACAGCAGGGTTAAAGTTCATATGAGGGATGTTTTGAAGCGGTTCCCACATTTCAGGCATCTAGATACAAGGTTTACATAAGTCCATTGACATGGCTTTAGATGCTACATGTGATCACTGATCAGCATGTGGTGAAAATGGACTGAATTTACCTGGTGCATTGAGGAGATGTCATGGAACGTTCCGTGCAGAACACCCGCAGGATTGGAAGCATTGCACATCATATCTGGCTGCATGATTCCTTGGTTAAAATGAGCAATGAGGGGGCTTGATCCTGGGTCAGCTCCATAGAAAGCAAGATGCCTATCTTGTGGAAGCATCATCTACAAACAAGATTTTACGTTGAACAGGCGGCGTCTAAAAATAATCGATACTAATATTTAGAATGATTTCGACAGTGAATTTACTTGTTTGGACAGAATCTGCTCAATATTAAAGCCAAGCTCAGGGTTGACAGTTGCAAGCTTCATTGACAAGAACTGCAAGTTCCAGGTTACATTAGAGCACAGAATGGTACTCCAACAGATTACCCAGAAACAACCCAATTAGAGAATGCACTGATAGACTATTACCTCAACTTGTCGTTGTAATGACTGCACATAATTGATTATCTCATCAAGCATGACTGCCTTGCCAGTAACCTGTGAGAAGCAATACTGTAAGATGTAGAGTACAAGATGGTCCTACAGAAGTTTTTACGACAGAAAGACGAAAGTTACCTTACTACATCCTGGAACAAGATCCTGAAGAAGCTTCATTCTCTCACTTATCTTTTTTCTCCTCATCTGCGAAAAGTTCCATCCAACTTCAACCATGAGAATAACAAGAACATAAAGCAAACTGAAATGGGGTCTCAATAGTACTAATCAGAAGTTTACTCTTTCTGCAAGGCTGTGGCTATTAGTGGCTTGCCCACGCTTTGCCCGCATATGAACATAATCTTTACTGCCATCGCCATCAGAAGACCCTTCTTTGCTTTGCGTTCTGGATGAAATCTTTCTGTTGTCCTCCTCAAGCGAATCCCTTTCTGGCTGAGATGAAACCTCTTTTTGTTGATCACCCACATTCTAAACCCAGAATTATAATACAGTTAGTCAATACATCTAGATTAGAACGAGAAGATATACCACAACGAAAGCTCACTTGCATCCTGCTACTGGCTGATGGGTTTAGCAACGCAGTGCAGTCATCTGTTCCCTTCCTTTTCTTCACACCACCACTATGCTCATCACTCATCTGGATGTTCTGAGAGAATGTACCTACAAGAATTGTTGCTATTAGTACCATCAACCACAGAATTATCACTTTCAAAAATATCAAGACAACTGCATGATAAGAACTACTAACCAGTAGATGTATACATCCCCGGTTTTTCTTCGAGCTCCATGCTGTAAGCTTGAAATCCAAATGTCTCACTGCCGTACCCCATCTTTTGATGCATTGCCACAGAACCCCAATTCCCCTCCAAGAATTCTTTGCCACTGTTTGCACCAGGACCCTGATCAGATTGGTGGCCTGAATACATCTCCATTTGCCTTAAAACACCAATCCTCAGTTCCCTGTTCAGGATACAAGGAAAGGAGGAGAAGGTACATTAGAACTACCACTAGATTGTCCCAAAAGAGCACAGAAGGACAAAGCTGCCTTGAGTACAGACTAAAAATTTATCAAGCCTGCAAAACCCTTTTGTATCACATGAGAACAACTCAACTGATAATCCTTAACACAGGTGAAAAGCAACCAGTCCCTTCGAGAATCACCCCCACTACAGATGAAAGAAAGCCTAAAAGAATGATCCACCGCCCAGGCAAAGGCCTGCTGTAACTGTATTACAGCTGGAGATATGCTTCAGAACCTTGAGGAACAAACCAAATCCGCTACTGATTAAAGCAGCACGCACAGTCCAGGTTCCAGAAAGTGAAACTTTAAACCCAGAACACAAAGGTAGAGATAGACACAGAAGAATAACCCCATCATTAACCAAACAACACTCACTAACCTAGGTCTTCTGTAGCATGATGATGATGATGATGATGATGGGGGAGGAGAGCCTGCCGGCTCTTCCTAAAAGACTGAAAACACCAAAGCTAATTGGAAACAGCAAAAGCCTACCAAATCTTCAAGAAGCAGGCAAGTTATGGACCTTAAAGAAAAAGATGTTTCGCTCGATGAAGAACTCCCAAACAAGTTATGAACTAAGCAAGGAGTGGTTCTTTTCCTTTTGGTGTGGCTTGGCAGCTACATACAAGAATCTCAAAAATAGCACCTTACATCTAAATAAAAGCCCCCCTATTTCGACCACTACTCATAAAAATAGCATCGTCAGGAGAGCACGAAAAAGATGAATATACCTTCTTCTAGGATTTGTGATCACCCTATAAACTTTTCATTATCTAGAAAGGACAGATACGGAGCTAAGGAGAAAAATAACACGTATAAACAGAGCCAGTCGAAGGGAGCAAGTGCCCAAGCTATCTATCTAACTGGTGAGGCTATTTGAATGCAAACATAGCTAGACTAGGATCTGCAGGAAATAACTAGGGCAGTGTTGAAGCATGCCGAGAGGGGAGGACGGAAAGCAACAACCTTTGACCACTCCGTCCACCACACCATGTATGGGGCGGAGTAAAGATCTTGAAAGGAACACATACTAAGATGTCCAAGACGGTAACTGCTCGAAAATTACCTGACCGTGATGGAACTACACGAAGCATCCGAGAGGCCGTCAATTCACCTGCAGTTGGGAGGAGGGGGAAAATTGTTGAAACGATTCAAGGACGCAGGAGCAGCAGCTTCGTAATCTTTCTTCTCTTAATTTTTTGCAGCCATACCTGGTGCTGTTGCTGTTGCTGTTGTGCGCTTGTAGAGCCTCCCCCGAAATATGGATCGCAATTTGACCGCAGGGTAAGAGGAGGGGTCGGTGAAAGATTTGAAGGGCAGGGAGGGAAGCAGAAGGGCGAGAAGGGGACGGAGGAGGAGAGTGGTGTTTGTTACCCTGCCCCTGCCGCTGAGGTGAAATGATTCCTTCTTGCTCTCTGGCAAAGGGTTGTTAACCACTTCAACTGCCCCCTTCTCTCTCTAGTCTCCCTCTCTAATGTTTCCAAAACCTTGGCGTAAGCAAATAACTAATCAAAAGTTAGGGCAGGCTCTGGCTCTGGTGTACCAGGAGGAGTAGTTTACTGCTGTGCTTTACTTTGGGTACTACAAGAAGATGAATTAATTAGCTGTAGCAAGGGAGAAAAATAAAGCAGAGGGTGGTGAAAATAGCATACTGTTCTCACCTGCCCCAGCCTCAATGTCACGTGGGCCCCAGCTGTACTGTAGGATATGTTTTGAATCAAGAGGTACACCGACTGGCGACTGGCCACTGTTTGTTATTCTTCAATTGATCTTCTCAATAGATAGATACACTGGTGATAGGGATGCAAAAATGAGTCATGTGCAGCTGCAACAGCAAGTTTGAATTAAAACAAGGGAAAAAGTGGGACAAACGGTACCCATTTTCGCATCGCATCCTTAACTGGTGAAGTTGTGCAGCTGCAACAGCAAGTTTGAATTAAAACAAGGATTTGACCAAACAGCTTCAAGAAGATTTCACTCAAATGCTAGGTTATACTTTGCCGTTTGAAATAAAAGAGTATCATGTACTTTACCTAGGATGCTTACATATATGTAGTACTAGTATATTTAATCTCGACATGAGATTGTTATTTCTACTTTTACACACTCAGCAATATGTTATTTAAAAAATGGCTTGGCAATACTGTTCTGGTACGTTTTTTATCTGTTGGTGAAGCAGCATTGTACTACTCCGTATTTGTTGTGATAGTAAATTATGATGGCTTTGTTTATGATGGTGGGGGAGGGAAGGGAAGGTGCTTGTCTTCCACACCAAGCTTTGAATGAGGGGGGGGGGGGAGATCTCTTTCCAACTGATATAGTACTGCCCATGTACCCATTTGTACACTTGGGCCTTTTTCTCCCCTGCCAGCCTACCTACAGCCATCCTACCACTGTACGGCCTCCTTCTTTTCAGCTTATTTTCTAGATTCTCCCAGAAGCTACCCTCCACCAGCTTCTCCCAGAATCTCGTTTTTTAAATTTGTTTAAACTTCTAAATTTATCTTCCCAATACTTATTTAGAAGTTTAAACAAATTTAAAAAACGAGATTCTGGGAGAAGCTGATGGAGGGTAGCTTCTGGGAGAATCTGGAAAATAAGCTGAAAAGAAGGGGGCCTACTTCTCCGTTCTCTCTCTCTTCCAAAGAAAATAAAAGAAAAGAAAAACATGAAGGAATCTTGTAATCTTTTCACCTTCTTGTCCTCTACAGTCGGAAATGAAGGACGAGCTGGATTTGTGGGGATATGGTCAAAGCAAACACTGTGACTCTGTGAGGTATCCTGCTGACATTGCTTGCTTAGGTGTCCCATCTTTATTTCTAATAATATTTCCTTTGTAGTAGAACCAAGGAAACCGGCTAGTTGCAGATGGAGGGCAAGAAATCAAACGTACGTCTAAAATTTTAATCAGCCCGGCAGATAGGGGAGAGAGGGAGTTTTGTACATGTTGGAGTATATTACCCTCACCTAGACGCCTGCCAAATTTGCACATCCCAATAAGAGAATCTGGGACTTGTATTATAGTATGCCGGTGTGGTTGATTGGCTGTTTACATGCTGTAGTAATTTAAGCAGGCATAGTTGATACCAATGGTCAGTCCAAATTGCCTGCTTTAATAAAGAAACGTTAGCTGTTCCTGTTCCTCGGTTGCTGTTGGAGAGAGAGAGAAGTATAGTGTTCATTGGATTTTGAGTATGTCCTTGACATGACCACAGGAAATGATCATTCATCTGAAATATATATAACCCAACTTTTTTTAGGAAGATCTGGGAGCAGAAGGAGTAGTGACATCATGCTTGTACTAGGTAAAGAACCCACAACTTTTGTTTTAAACCATTTTGTGTCGACGGTGTACAAATACACATTTGTCTCATTAGGGCAACTCTAAGGGCATCTCCATCGACACCAATTGGGGGCCGGACATGTGTCCAGTCAAGTTTTGGAAGCCGCCCACAACGGCATCCCCCAAAGGCCCGCCCCCAAACGGTCCGAGATGCCGACCCCACTACAAACACATTGTGGACGTTAAAATGGAAAACAACTTTTGCCTCAAACTCAAACAAATTTAAATGTAAACATTAATAATGGTGTTGCCTCATACTCGCCTCTAATGGTGCGGCCGAGCTCTGACCAGAACCTCGTCCGCCCCTCGGCATTCTCGTTTGACGGTGGTTGCGCTCCTCGCCGGAGTACGTGAGCCAATATGGGCTATGAGAGAACGGGTCGTTGGCCTTGGGTACAGGCGTCACCGGCACACCGCCCAAGCTAAGGGCGAAGCCGTTAGGCAACTTCGCCTTGGGCGGGCACATGATGTCGTGCTCGGCGAACACTTTGGCCTCGTGCCAGCTCAACCACCTCCTGTTCACGTCCATGGTGGCGAGGCGCACTAGGGGGAGAGAAGCGGAAGAAATGTGAGGAGGATGAAGCCAAGCAGCACCGCGGTCACGTTTTATATGCGCCGGTGTCGTATAAAGCTATAGGACGCTTGGGAAGCCGGGATAATCACTTCATCGCTGGGCGCCTCGAACGGCGGCGATGTTTAAAGCTGACCGCTATGTTGGAAGGCTGCACATCGAGCTCCAGCGCCGGTGTAATAAACGCGACGACTTTTTTAGATTCAAACTTAAACTAAGACGATACAAATTTAAACTAAACGATACAAATTTAAACCTAAAACGATACAAACTTAAACTAAACCCTAATCTAAACGCTGCCGCTCGGGCCAGCCTCCTCGTCGTGCGCGGCCTTCTGGCTCTGGGGCAAGCGCACACGCCTCTCCTTCTGGAGCACGCTCGCCGCCCGACGCATGGCATCCCGCTCTGCCGCTGCCGCTGCCCTCGCCTGCGCCTGCCTCGCCAGCCGAGCCTGGTTCAGCTCCTCGTGGGCCGCCTGCTCGGCGAGCAGCTGGGAGGCCTCATGCGCCAGCCCCTCCGCATGGGCGATGAGCTGTTGCTGCTCGGGCGCCGCCGCCTGGGCATTGAGCTGCTCGTACGCCGCTCGCTCGGCGGCCAGGAAGGCGCGGCAACGGGCATCCCGCTCCGCGCTCTCGATGGAGGTCCGGATGATGGCGGCCTCCAGCGGCGTCGCCAGCCGCCTCGTAGCCGAGCCTGACCTGGTGGCTTGCCTGCTCGTTGCACCAGCTCTCGAACGAGTTGGCGGCAACCACCTGGGCTGGCCACAACGGCGGCGGCAGCGCCTGCTCCGGCTCCTGCTGCGTCGGCGGCACCTCATCGAGCTCCGGCGGCGGCTCCTGGCCGGGGTACGGCACCTGCACCAGCTCCTGCTCGTCCACGTCGACGTCGTCCACCTCCGCCCAGTCGAACGGCTGTTTATCGGCTGAAAGTGCATGTTGCCCCATGCGTAGTTTTGGTAATTAATGATAATCCTTATGGACTAATGTTTGCATTGAGATATTCTTGTAGATCTTGTCCATAGGAAAAGATTGGAATTCATATGTTGGACTCTAGAAGCTTACATGGTAAAGTGTGGCTTGGAAAAGAAGATTAAGGGAACATTCATGTTTATCGCCAAGCCATCATATATATTAAGAGAAGATTATGAAGTGCAAATTCAATCTGATCCATCTCGGAAGATATCATTTGGTTGAACCTTGCAATGGATACATGAAGACGGAGCTAAGCGAGACTCTCCCATAATGGAGTATGGGGGAGTATTTGGAGAAGTCTTCATCAAGCATGTGCTAGTAAGCATGATCAAGAAAGGTGTTCCAACTTGAGAGAGTCAAGATCGTCATCATCTAACTCAAGTGGAATGCGCAAGGCAAATGTATGATCTTGATAGGGTTTCTATTTTACCGGTCTCATGTTGTTAGTTTGGAGACCCGGTTATAGGATAGATACCGTACTATCAAAAGGGGCTTTCGAGTGAGTAACTTGATCGCATCTTTGTGGAGAGCTCAAACATTTACATTCTTGGCATATCATCTTTCTTGGTTCTTATTTGGCTTTTATCCATGTGAGAATTTAGAGGTTGTGTTCATCTCCATATCAAGCTCTAGTTCATCTTGTTGTGTTTTTGATGTTGGAGGTTTTATCGGTTTGTCTTTTCTAGAGAGGTCAAACTCTCCTCTTGTGGTCTCCTCCTCACATGATGGACTATGATGTTTCTTTGCATGATCTTGTAGAGCTCTTCGTTGCGATTCCAACAAGCCCAAGATCATCGAAAACGGAGTCCGGATGAAAAAGTTATTGCGTTTTAGTTTTGCTGTTTCTGTCAAAACCGGAATATCCGGGTCTTGTTGGGCCGGATATTCCGGGGGTGGATATTCCGGCCTTAAAAAGTGGTTTTACCTCTTTTCGAGCCCCGAGTGAGAGCCTCTGTCTAAACCGGACATTTGGGCCGGATATTTTCGGGGGGGGGGGGGATATTCCGGCCCTAGCAGCTGCAACGGCTATTTTTTGGGGAGGGACTATAAATATCCCTCCCCTTCTTCAACCTTGAGCTGCTCGTTTTTCTCTCTCTCCCACCATTGTTGACCTTGGAAAGCTTGCCCCTCTCTCAATTCCTCCCATGATTCTTGCATATCTTTGAGGGAAAAGTGAAAGGAGATCTAGATCTACATTTCCACCAATCCATCTCTCCTCTAAGTGAGGGGAACTTAGTAGATCTTGATCTTGGAGTTCTTGGTGTTTCTCCTCCTTTGTTCTTCCTCTCTTATTCCCCCATAAGCATTTGTTGCTTTGTTGGAATTTGAGAGTGAAGGACTTGAACACTTCTTGTGTTCTTGCCATTGCATTTTGTTGCATCGGTTTGCTCTCTCCACGAGGATTCGTGGAAGTGAAAGTTCGTGAGCTTGTTACTCTTGGGTCGTTGGACCCTAGACGGTGTTCTTGTGACCTTTTGTGGTCAAGGCCTTTTGTGGCTTGTTGGAACCTTTTGTGGTCACTTGGGAGCTCCCAATCCTTTTGTGGGTTGTGCCTCAAGATTGTTGTAAAGGCTCCGGTTTCCGCCTTGAAGGATTCCGATAGTGGAAGGTGAACCGAGCTTTTGGGCGAGGTTCATCGGAGAATAGGGTGAGGCCATTTGTGGCGTCTTGAGTTTGAAACTCACACCCCTCCAATGAGACGTACTCCCCTCAAAAGGAGGAACTCGGAATACATCATCGTCTCCGCATGCCTCGGTTATCTCTATACCCGAGCTCTTACTTATGCACTTTACATTGTGATAGCCTTCGTGCTTGAAGTATTATATCTTGCTATCACCTTGTTACTTGCCTTGCTTAGCATAAGTTGTTGGTGCACATAGGTGAACCTAGTATATTTAGGTTGTATGTTTGTTAAATTAAAACACCTAGTTTTATTCCGCATTTATCAAGCCTAAACCGAAAAAGTTTTAATCGCCTACTCACCCCCCCCCTCTAGGCGACATACTTGTCCTTTCATCGGCGGCGTCCTCCTGCGTCGTGGCGTGAGCACGGTGTGCTACCTGGGTGAGGGTGGCCCATGAGGTGGCGAGGCATGGTTATGCTCTGGGCTACGGCTGGTGGTGTGGTGAAATGGCTACGACGAGCGTCGGTGGTGGTGTGGTGAAATGGTCGCACGACGGGGGTCTCTTTATAGTCGTCCAGGGTAGAGGTGGGAAACCGAGGCGGGAAGCGGTGGCGCTGGGTGGGAAGCGCCGGTTGGTGAGCACGCATCGCGTCGGAGTTAATGGCGGCGACACGGCTCTGCCACTGCGCCGCGAAAGGCTGGGCGCTCAGCAAGCGCCGCCGTAAATGCGAGGCGTGCGGCAGACGCATCGCCGTCCCGTCCCTTCGTCGCCTGCGGAAACGCGTCGCCATTAACGCGGGCGGAACGACCTCCTGCACGTCGCCATTAGAGCACTTGTTCGCGCCCTGTCTCTATGACGGGTGGGTCGCAGCTGTCGGAGGGCGTGTCTGGGCAGTATCCGGCACCCCCGAGAGGGCTTCCAAACTTGGGGGCCCTTTCGGGGGTGCCGGACACGATTTCGCTCGGGGCGAGGCATTGGGGGTGCCGCTGGTGGCGAATTTTGGCGTCCGGGCCCCTAATGGGCCTTTGGGGGGTCATTTGGAGGGTGTCGGTGGAGATGCTCTAACCGGCCGACCCATTTAGTCCGGCCGAGTCCGTTTCTATCCGCGCGGCTAAAAACAAAGATCCAACGAGGCGACGCAAATAGACCGTTGTTTGTTTTCCTAGCCGCGGCGACCCATTCTCGGCCCAAATTTGGACAAGGTTTACGTCGATCCCAGACACTCACGTACCGCTTCTTTGTCTGCTGCATGACCTTCTAGTGTCCGCCCCTGGCCCGCGTGTCATCCTCTACAACGGCCACCTACCTCATTTACTGTTGGGCGGTGGAGCTATTTAAATGGGCACCGGCGGGGCAAACCCTAGCTCTGGTCTCCCTCTTCCAGCCACGGCCACCACCTCCTCCTGCACCCGCCTCGTCCAAAGCTGCCGGATTAGGCGAGGAGGACGCAAGACGCAGCCTATGGCTACGTCTTCGACCCAGAGAAGGAAGCGTACGCCGTCGGGGCCGCGGGATCAGTGAGCCCGCGCCCAACGGTGGGACAGAGGTAGCCACCGACGACAACTTCGACCCAGAGGACGGGTCCATCATGGCAGCGGTGGAGGCATCCCACATGGAACTGAATGCCCAGAGGGCGGACAAATTCATGGCCTCGCAGGAGAAGGCCGAGATGGAGCAAGCTACTCGCGCATCAGCGGCTGTGACACGCACTCGCCGCCGCAAACGTGCGCGATGCCAATGCAGCCGGAGCTAGCAGCTCCCATTGATACCATACCTCCATCGGTGGTGCCGCCAATGTGCGGCCAATTTTGTGCCACTACGTATTTCGTAGCTAAAAATGAAGACAGGAGGAGGATCCAGCTAGTCCATTACCGGCCCCGGTCGTGGCGAAGGAAGACCTAGCAAGTCCGTGACCAAACGAATTTGCGACTGCAGGTTCCTCAAGGCCGCAGTCCCCTCCTCCATCTTCTCCACCACTGGCTAGAAGCATACAAGCTCTCCGGCCGGTTGTTAATTTCTTAGCCGATTATTATGTGTAGTTTAATGTATCATTAAGTGTAGCACTAGGAATTAAATTTAGGGGAGATAGACTGCCAGAGTTCATCAAGGCCGACGATCCGGCTACACCAAAACCGCGTACGACCATCTATAAATAAGTGGTTGGGAGAACCAAATGGGTTACCACGTTGGCTTCAATGGCCTCGGAAGGGCGGACATGGGCTTGATACTTGTCCGTTTGGTGACCCAAACGGACAAAAGGCGGACAAAATTTGTGTCCGTTTGCGTCAGCCCGTTGGAGTTGCCCTTAGAGCATCTCCACTCCCATCGCCCAAAACCCGTCCGGCAACAGCGTCAGATGGATGCTATTGGCGCCGTCCGGACTCGCCGTGGGCTATTGGGGGCGCCGCTCTCCACTTGCGGCGCCAATAGGCCCTCCGAATATATATTTTTTGCAATTTGAAATCAAACAAGACATAAATCTCAGCCATAATTCAAGTTCTTGGCCACTAATTTAAAGTCTAGGCCATGAATTGAAAGTCTTGGGCCACCAGAAAATGCCTCGAAGTCCGGCCATGCGCAATCAAACAAACGTCACCCTGGCCGTGCGCAATCAAACATCCTGGGTGTCGTCGTCGTCGCCCTGGGTGTCGTTGTCGTTGCTCTGGTTGTCGCGGTGCCCGTCACCGTCGTGGGGGTCGCCGGGGCAAGCCCCAATTCTTGGGCAGGCCAAACGGAACATGTCGTGCGCCACCTTCGCGAGCGGGTCCATGGTCGACACGTCGGCGATCAAGATCATGAAATCTTGGCTTATTTTCTTCACGGCGACTTTCTTCTAGAGCTCGAGCTTGATGTCGGTCTTCTCCATCAAGGTTTCCCACCTTGCGTCATTCTCGACGTGCCTCAAGGTGAAGCTGGTTGAGGCGTTGGCGAGGACCTTGTCGATGGATGACTGGACCCTCCCGTCACGGTCGCCGTCGACATGACCGCCTTTGCCTTCTTGTTCTCGATCGACCGTCCCTCCGAGTTGGGTTCATCGATGTCGAGGTCGACACGGCCACCCTTGTTGAGTGTCTTCTGGTACGCCTTCCATTTCTCGCAATTTTGAAGCAACTTGAAGCAATGCATCAAGCCAAACTCCTTGTCCTTGCTTTGGTTCCAATAGAAGGCGAGCGTTTCGATGAGCTAGCAAAACACAAAGCCGGCGATCAAGGTTCATCCATATGCACATAAAACATGACGCCGACATGAACTTACTTGGTCAGTTTGTGTCTTTCCACTCTCGGGCCAATCGCGGATGTTCTAGAGAAATCCGTGAAACTTGTTAACGACCTTTTGTATTTGACGCCACCTATGCTCGATGGCACCTTTGCCGTGATCCATGTGCACCTTGTAGTAGTCGTTGGTGAACATTCGCTCGTCAAACTCGATCTTGATTCTCGTCCAATAGGCGGTGCTTGTTTGGTTGGCGCCGGCGATTGGGCTCCCGCTCACGGCCTTCCATGATTCCACCAAGCACTCATCCTCCTTTGTCGTCCAACAAATCCCCCTGTTCACATTCCTTTTCTTCTTCACGGTGCCGCCATCCTTGGCGATCACCCCTTGCTCGACGATCACCCCCTCCTCGCCTTCTTCATTGTCATCGTCATCATAGTATTCCCCCTCCTCATCATCGTCCTCCCCCTTGTCGCCGAACGGAACCTCCTCTTTATCTTCGTATACCGTCATGGGGACGCTGTCGTTGATCATGTTGTACATGATGTCGTCGCGGTCCTATGCACAAAATACACATCGTTGGCGCCGGCGATCCATGACAATCCATATGCATAAAATAACAACTCGGCGGGTCATGAGACAGTCCCATACTTGATTGGCGTCGAACACGTTGGAACGCGTTTCGTCGACCATGTTGGATGCGCCCGCGCCGAACACAAGCTACGACCGACTAGGAGCTAGGAGACCACGGCGGGAATGCCGGGACCCCTTCGCAGGGACGGCGATCCCTCGTACGACATGCTGAGATTGATAGAAACGTTGTGGATGGTCTTGGCTGGGGAGAACATGGTGTTCGGGTTGAAGCCGCAGTGCACGTCACTGTCGCTGAACTCGGGGGATAACCTGGTGTCGGGGGAGAAACTTGAAAGAGGCGTACCACCGGTGCCCTCCTGGTAGTACGCCAAATTCGACGGCGAGCAGGCGCTCCTTGGATGGACGATCGTCGTGTCGCTCTCCTGGCTTCCTCCCAACGCGAACACTCAGATCAAGGTTGCAAGGTTCTTCGCCGCCAAGGTCGCTTGATTCCTCGCCAACTCCTTAACGCGTCGCCCAACATGGCCCTCCGTGTCTATCTGGTGCCGGAGGACATCGTACTGCCAATCTTGATCCGACATCCACTCCAGCCGCGGCGTGGGTAGGCAGGTTTGCACCGGCGAACACCGAGCATGGTCCCCGGTGCCTTCACCTTGGTCTTCTTCAGAGCTTTGGGTGCGTGTGGTGGCGCCATGGCTACGAGGTGGGAGGGAGAGAGCGGCGTGGTGGGAGAAATGAAATTGGGGGAGTGGAAACTGAGGTTTTGGCTGTGTCACTTACAGCGCTAGCCTGCCTGTCAGAGCCTCATCGACTCCCAGTGGGGAGGGTGTGGGCTAGGCCCGCCGGACGAAATATTGGGCCGCACCGGACGTAACCCCTCTATTGGCGCCGCGAGTGGGCGAGAAATTATGTTTTGCGCCCAGTAGGGCTATTGGCCGCCCTATTGGCGCCACGAGTGGAGATGCTCTTAGCGTGTAAAATTCTTGCATCATTTCTTTGGCAAATATAGTTGTTTCCTGTTTTGTCCATTTGGGGCGTGATAATTTATTTATCTATTTCTTGTAACAAACTGGAACATTACGCAACAAACATTAAAATTACACTTGACCCATCAACGATGTTAGGTCTCGCCTTCCGGACCAATCACATGAAACAAGACAAACCCGAAAGCTAAGTAATATTCACTAAAGCTAAGTCGCGTGTCTTTATTGTTGTTTTCTTTATTACTTTTTTTGAGGTAAACGCCTCACAGAGGGGCAAAGAGCTCCCGCAATTCATTTAAGAAGAGAGAGTTGGCTCCGTTATAAGGAAAAATGGGCCAAAAAAACGCACAATGCACGAGTATTAGGGGAAAACCGTGCAAAACCCTGACAACGGGGAAGATCACCTAGCTAAACTAGGCCTAAGAATCTCCTGAAGCCGCAACGACGACACCACCAAACCTTCAACCAAGCCCTCCCTGCTAAGCACCCAACCAGGAGGCGAGGGTGCAAAGCACCGAGGTTTGATGGCCGCGTCACCGGCGAAGAGGAACCCGAGACACACCAATGACACGGGACCGCTCTGACGAGGCCGGACCGTTTACGGTTAGGAGAGAAGGCAAGCTAAGAGAGACCTAACCCCGGCAAGTGGGAGACTCCGGACCGGAAGTGAGCGAAGGATGCCTCAACGAAACCACGACGCAATTCCATCGTGCCCTCCGAAGCTCCACGCCCAGGACGGAGATCGGCATGTACCCATCGCCGCATGGATCCGGGAATATTGTGTGCCAAAACAGCACCTTCAAGAAGGAATGCAACGCCTCATGCCCTTGTTGTCCAGACCAACGGACCGGTCCTAGCCCCCCCCCCCCCCCCCCCTCGGCCACACACACACGGTTGGGACTGGAGTATGGGAAGATCCCTGACGCCCTGCAGGGAGGAATGGCAACACCCACATGCGCCACTGCATCGGTGTTGGTCTTGTCGGCGGTGATTTCTCCCGAAACCCACCTCCGCACCACGAAAATCCCTGACCCAGGAAGATCGGGCTGAATACCACTCGTCGGGAACAATCTCTATCAAGGAAGGAGTGCGTAGGAGGCCGACGATGGACGCTGGAGGGGCACGGAAACTGGCGCCTCTCAGCACCGTGCTCGACAGCAGCGGTCCGTCGAAACCCAGACCAGGCCCGCCCCTACTAGACCTAGCGCCCCGGGGGCCCCACTGCCCCCACCTCGCCGTCACGCCATGACCCCGTCGCCCACTGCCACCACCAGAGCCAGCAGTGTTGACGGAAGCTCCATCTCAATGATTATTAATAGATCAGTGGACTTTTTTTTGCAAAAAAGGGATCGATGGTCTTTTTTTTTTCAGGGATCGATCCACCCAACGATTTCTTCTACCGGTATTGCACTAGAAATGTTTTATTTTACTTTCAAGTCCCTATTAGGTATTATACCAATTTACTTCCAACTTTTGGGTAAATAACCAATTTTCCCCACCAAAAGAGTCCTTTACCAACTCCTTTCTTTCTGATTCACGCATAATTAGTTATGTCGCAGGCGGATTCTTAAGGCCGTTCGGCCGGCAGGTCTTGATCCGCCTGTCTCAGTAAGTTGCTAGCCGCCGCAAGCACGGCCACCTCAATCAGTAGTTTAGCGACTAGTAGGCCGGCAGCTGCAAGTCCGGCCGTTCAGATAAGTTGCATCCGGCAACAAAGCTAGGCCGGCCGCCGTGAGTAATCGATCTCCCGCGGGGTCGAATCCAATCATGGAGTCAACGTGCAACACGATCAGGGATGAAGATGCCATTATCGCGAGCAAAGATGAAGATATAATTAGTGCGCTCCCCAATGACATTCTACTCCGAATCCTTGAACGCCTTGATATGCGGAAGGCGATTCAGACCGGCGTGCTCTCCACACGATGGATGCACATGCACCTCCCTCATCTGCTCTCCTATCTACAAATTAATGTCACACTTTCGAGGCTCCAACAATACGGTGGATCAGATAATGACCTCGTACACTGACGTGATAAGGAGATTGCTATCTTCTCCGACATGCCAATGCAGTCGATTCATCAAGAGTCTGCAACTCAGTTTCTACCTGGTCGACCTTTACTTGTCCTCTATTGCTCAAGCAGTCGGGGACGCCGTGAATACCAGAGTAACAGAATACCTCGAGTTTGCGCTGTATGGACACATTCTTTGTCGGAGTGAGGCTAACCTGGCATTGTTCAGATAGCGGTTTATATCATTCTTTCATGCTTGCCCTGGTGCATTCAATTTGGTCACAAAATTAACGCTGCAGAACCTTTCGTTCGAAGACTCTGATGTCCCCAATATCCTCAACACTTGCCATAAACTTAAGTACCTCTCCTTAAGATCCTGTGAACTAGGTCAGGACCCTGTCCTGGAGATGTCCCATCCTCGGAGCTTACGGGACTTGAACTTATTAGCTTCGGGTGTGCACAGCACAGGTTGAACTGATCTGTGTTCCTAAACTCCTGGAATTTTTCTACGATACCTGGTATGGTGAAACCCCCCGGTGTCTTTTGGCTATGTTCCTCAGCTTGTTAAAGTATGCTTTGCTTCTCCTGCCCTATCTTGGCAGGAGCCATTCACATTGAGCGAGTGTTTTTCTAGTCAGAGAAACCTGTCATTTCTGCATCTGGATTTTCGCGCTCAAATGATTTGGATTCACCCCGAAGATCCACAACAGCTCACTAGTTTATTCAGTAAACTAAGAGTTGTGCATCTTTACAACATCTTTGCCGAGTGCAATCTGAATTGGACAATGTTTATCCTTGAAGGCGCACCTTCCTTGGAGAATTTATGTCTATCACGGCATTCATGTGACCGCAATAAGTCCGAGGATACCGCTGAGACGACCAACTTGACGTGGGAACCATCCGAGAACTTGAAGCACTTGAAGTTGAAATTGTTGGTTATGATAGGGTTTGAGGAGGAAGACACGATGATGAATTATATAAGGCTTGTCATGGCTCGAGCTGTGGCCTTGAAGAGAATCGAGTTGCGTGATAAAGACCCATGCAGGAGGTGCAATGCCATCAAGCCTGAGCCCCAAGATTTCCGGTGGATGAAGCTAGCAAGCATCAGATTAGGGAGCAACTCAAGCATGGATCCTCCTCATCTGCAGAGATAATAATTGATTAATGGACATAGGGTATTTTTGTTTGGGCTACAGTGGTGGGGTGTGAGAAAGCAGCCGGGGTAAGGAGACATTGCTGTTTTATTGTGATCCAAATTCATATAAAAGCCTATGATGACATAGGCTAACTTCTGTCGGAGCGAAGCCCGTCGTCGGAGGCTTGGCATAGCCCTCACAGTATGGATCATTACCGACCTGGATTAGGTCTTCACCACTATAAATACATCTTGTAAGCCGCCGGTTGGGATAAGTCGCAAGTTGTAAAATTGTTGGCATTTGTTACCTCTCCCGGTATATAGTGAAGTTTTGCTAGCTAACGCCGTAGTTTTTTCTATTCCTCCTTGGAAGGGGTTTCCACGTTAAATTCACCAGCCAGCCGAGAGGAGGCCTTTGCATCTTCAAGCATGGACCGGAGGCGTTTCAGTTCAGCTCGGACAGACCCAAAGGTTTCGAAGCTCCACCTTTTTAGGTCCCCAGAAACTACCCGGAGCTGTCTCCAGAAGTTATTTATACCCCCTCCTGCATCTACTCTTGCCCTCTCCGATGCCTCCTTCATCATTTCCTCATAACCTTCATGTTTCAGCCACATTTCTTCAAATTGGAAACCCGGGCCCCAGCAGTAAGCCGTCGAGGTGGTTCCGCGAGAACTTTTATGAGCAGGGCCATGTGGTCTGATTCCTCTGTCACAATATGCTCAACACAAGTAAGAGGGAACAGATCGAGGAACGCCGCGGTCGCCGTACCTCTATCGAGACCCACCTGGACATTATCATCTCCTTGCCTCTTATTGTTCCATGTAAAGTCATAGCCCGAGTAGCCCAAGTCAGTTAGGTGACATTCAGACAAACAATCGCTGAACGCCTCCATCTGTGCATGATTCCGTGGGTTGTCCCCTAGCTGTTCCGCTTGGCTAGTCACCTCGTTGAAGTCCCCAGCACACAGCCATGGGAGATCATCTTGGGCACTCAAATATCGGATGGCTTCCCAGGTTATACTCCTCAGTTCAGTTTTAGGCTCGCCGTAGATTCTAGTGAACCTCCAGCTAACACCCTCCATCACTATCTTGGCATCAATATAGTATTGGCACCACGGCCTTACTGACACCTCTATCCCGTCACGCCACCATAAGGCCAAGCCGCCGCTCCTACCATCACAAACAACCACAACACCATTAGAGAAGCCTAAACTCCACTTCAATATATCCATCTCCTTTGACCTCTTCTTTGTTTCACACAGAAACACCACCACCGGGTTGTAGGACCGTATCAGGTCTCGTAACTCGCCCACCGCCGCGTCCAACCCCAATCCGCGGCAGTTTAGGGCAAGGAGATTCATTGCTCCCGGCGGCCCTGCCCTGCAGGGTCCGCCGATGGATCTTCCAATCTATCAAAGACGGTGGTGCGCTGACGCTTCCCAGCCGACCCTGAATCCCCTTCTTCAATAACCTGCACCGTCACAGGCATCCACACCTGTTTAGTCCCCCTCTTCCTACTATTTGTGCCCAACGGCAAAGCCTTGTTAATGGGTGACTCGTCCTGAGACTCTTTCCTCTGCCTCCTCCTATAGGTACCAGCAATGTGCTTGTTTTTGCTCGCTGACACCGGTGCAGAAGTACCCTGCAGGTCCTTTCCTTTCTCCCTCTGACGCTTGTCAGGGCTTGTAACCTCACCGCCATCTCGCCTACGCTCATAACCGCCAGTGCGGGATAAACTCGAGAAGGAGTAATTCTGTGTAGAGCTTCTTCTTGGCGGTAAGTCACGGACTGAAGGTTCCCGAGATTACCTGTCCAAACTCGCAGACATGCTGCTGTAACTCGAGGACGACACCGTTGGTCGAGCCGGCTGCGCTGGTTTACTGTGTTTTTTCGGCTCCGCACGCAGCCACTCCCCCCATTGCTTGACTTCATTTTTCTCTCCCATACATCCATCTGCCGGATGGACGAGACAACCGCAATCGAAGCAGAAATGCGGACTTTTTCGTATTGCAGATCAAACCATTTGCCCTCCACATCATCTTCAGAAACTTTAATACTGACACCTCGCAGCAGAGGTTGATCAACCCTAATTGCAACTCTGATCCTCAAATCTTCACCCCAGGCCATACCCTCTTCATCAACATCCACTGAAATAAAACGACCAATCCAGCCCCAATAAGTTCACCATAGGCTCTGTTCATCATATCCATCGGGAGGTCCAAAACCCTCGCCCAGATGTCCATCGTGTCAAACACCATATCAGAGGGGCGAACACCTCCATCAAACTCCTTCAGAAGTATCACATTGAAGTCAAATTGCCAAGGCCCGTTCTTTAAAGCATGTTTCCAGTCCCCTTCCGATGAGAAACGGACGACAAATCTGTTGTCTCCTATTTCCTTGAACTGGGCCGGCCGATGGAGGCCTCATGCACGTTCCATCGCCCTCTCCAACGCACTGATGATCAGCTTACGGTGTGAGAAAACCTTACCCACCACCGCCCACCTTGGCCGCGGGACATTCGCCAGATTGACACCTTTGATCACTAGCCCCGTAGCCTCCTTGTCAGTAAGGAGCAGATCGCCCATCTTCGCAGACAAGCTCGTCGCCAACTCCTCCGCGCCCTTCTTGACCGGTGACCTTGATGTAGCCCTAGACGGGCCACTTCTCTTCGTCGCTTCTCGGGCAGGAGACGCCATAGACACTCGCACACGCGCCCCACGGGCACAAGCACACGATAGACCAACACCAAACCCCGCTGCGGCCGGACACTCGCCGTCGAGATCCGATCCGCCGCCGGAAACTACCCACCCTCAAACGGAAAACCCTAGCCTACCACGATCGCCTCCCGATCGCCCTAGAGCAACTTCCATTGTTTTTGGTGGACCCACACGACCTACTTAAGGTTGATGGGTTTTTAATGGGTTGATCATACGCGGCGGATCAAAATCGTGGTAGAATAAGTGTCACGTTAGATAAAAAACATGCTTGTGTGAACGGACGGACAATACTAAAAATCGGTCCGTCTCCTGTTTCATGTGGGTGCTGCCACTTCAAATAACGACATAATATTGGGGTGAACAACGTTATCCACATGACAGTTAAGCGCCAATAAGCCATGTGGGCGAGCAACATCTGCCACAGAAATCACATTTACCACATAAGTGATTTCCGGGGTTGATACGAACACATCTACCACGCTTATTTGTGAACCGCGGTAGATTGATTTACCACGCTCCAACAACTAGGAGTGTAAACGGATCGGATAGTGCCCTTCCCACATCTGGTTTCATATTCTTTAAATGAATGCAGATATGAATGTTGTCAAATATGAATGTGGAGCGGATTTTTCTAAAATTAGGCACTAAAGAATTTTCAAAATATGTGCAACCTGATCAACCTTATACTGCTCAACCTGGTCGACTTAAAGAAAAATCTCTAAACGGTCTTAAAATAGCAATGTGGTAAACTTGGCACACCTATTTTGAGCGTTGAGGTCCTTCACTTGTGCACGCACGTAAATGTGTGTTTGAGTGAGTATGACGTGTATGGCCCACACAAGGAGCTCCGACTCCAACTGGAGTAGCAAAGCCGAGCTGCCGCCAAGTGTACATCTCTCGTGATCAATTGGATAAGTCGGGGTTCACCTCCTTCGTCGCCACCCGCCACTACTCGATCACCTCATGAGCTCCGGCCGTCGCATTCTTCACGACTTCTCCCGGCACCATCTCCAAACTTCTAGAACGCTCGTCTTCCTCCTCCCCCGAACCATTTTAAGCGCTCCATCATGAGCTCCCCGGATCTCCACACCAAATTCAAAGCACCAGCTCGAACAAGCAGCAATCGCCACACACTAAACTCTGTGACACAGCTCGCCGCCAATGGCTTCTACTTCTCTCGTGGCCTCTATCGTGTGCAGCGGTAGCAGCACTAATAGGAGCGCAGCCGTATCAAAGAGCTTCTGCAAGAACCACAACAGGCCCCCTCCCAGGCCTCTCAGGAGCAGCACCCTCGTCAGGTGCTCGCGGCATGAGCAGCAAGATCAGGCCAAGGAGAACCGGCCGGTATCCTCCATTGCCGTGGCTCCTGAGAAACAAAAGGTCGAGGAGGCGTCGCATCATGCCGGAGGAGGAGATCATCAAGAAGGAGGTGACGAGGACAGCGAAAAGAAGAGCAGGGAGGAGCAGCAGGAGGTGGACTGGAGGTCGGACGAGGAATTCAAGAAGTTCATGGGTAACCCGTCCATCGAGGCCGCCATCAAGCTCGAGAAGCAGCGCGCCGACCGGAAGCTCCGGCAGCTCGACCGCGAGCCCGACGCCAGCCCGGTCTCCGGCCTGCTCCGGGGTTTCATCAAGGAGACGCTGGAACGGGAGAAGCAGAGGCTGGAGGAGGCCGAGAAGACCTTCAAGGCGCTCGACCTCAACAAGGTAACCTCACCGTCACCAATCCATCATAACCTGTTCTGCACTTCTGCAGTTCTGCAAGCTAATTGGAAATCTCGGTTGAATTGGAGATGAGAAACCGACGAACATTTGCTGATGCTTGAGCTATTTAATGATGCAGCTCAAGAGCTGTTTCGGGTACGACACGTTCTTCGCGACAGACGTGCGGAGGTTCGGTGATGGCGGCATCTTCCTCGGCAACCTGAGGAAGCCTATCGAGGAGGTGAGGCCGAAGCTGGAGAAGAAGATCGCCGAGGCGGCAGGGACGGAGGTCACCCTCTGGTTCATGGAGGAGAGGAACGACGACATCACGAAGCAGGTTATCATTAATTAAACATTACTGTACCCATCCAACGAAATCGCACTCCATTTGTGAGTTGCAAAACAAACTTGAAATTCTGTCCTTTAGGATTACTGACAGTAATACCATTCTGTGATTGGATTCGGTTCAGGTGTGCATGGTGCAGCCGAAAGCAGAGATCGAGCTGCAGCTCGAGGTCACCAAGCTGAGCACACCATGGGGCTACCTGAGCGCCGTGGCGCTGGCCGTCACGACCTTCGGGACCATCGCTCTCATGAGCGGCTTCTTCCTCAAGCCCGGCGCATCGTTCGATGACTACGTCTCCGACGTCCTCCCCCTCTTTGGAGGCTTCCTCTCCATCCTCGGTGTGTCCGAGGTACATACATCTATATTCAGCTTCTCTTGCATATTACCCGTTGATGTAATCATCTTGGGAATAACAAACTCGTACGTGCCAGATTGCGACGAGGTTAACAGCGGCGAAGTACGGCGTGAAGCTGAGCCCGTCGTTCTTGGTGCCGTCCAACTGGACGGGGTGCCTGGGCGTGATGAACAACTACGAGTCGCTTCTGCCGAACAAGAAGGCCCTGTTCGACATCCCCGTGGCCCGCACGGCCAGCGCGTACCTGACGTCGGTGGTACTGGCCGTCTCGGCCTTCATCGCCGACGGCAGCTTCAACGGCGGCGAGAACGCCCTGTAAGTAGCGGTACATCTCGCCATTGTTAGTACTACCCAGTAGTACACCAGAGCTGTGACTTTTTTGCTGCGGCAGGTTCATACGGCCGGCGTTCTTCTACAACAACCCGCTGCTGTCGTTCGTGCAGCAGGTGATCGGGCCGTACGCCGACGAGCTCGGGAACGTGCTGCCCAACGCGGTGGAGGGCGTGGGCGTGCCGGTGGACCCGCTGGCGTTCGCGGGCCTGCTGGGGATCGTGGTCACGTCGCTGAACCTGCTGCCGATCGGGCGGCTGGAGGGTGGCCGGATAGCGCAGGCGCTGTTCGGGCGGGGCACGGCGGCGCTGCTGTCGTTCGGCACGTCGCTGCTGCTGGGAGTGGGCGCCATCAGTGGCAGCGTGCTGTGCCTGGCGTGGGGGCTCTTCGCCACCTTCATCCGCGGCGGGGAGGAGATCCCGGCGCAAGACGAGATCACGCCGCTCGGCAGCGAGCGCTACGCGTGGGGCTTCGTGCTCGCCGTCGTCTGCCTCCTAACGCTCTTCCCCAACGGCGGCGGCACCTACTCCAGCTCCTTCCTCGGCGAGCCCTTCTTCCGAGGCGGCATCTAGACCTTCTTAGTAGTAGGGGCGTAGGGCCGTGTCCATCTGCAGTACCGTAACACTTTACTGACCACTACGATTTTACAACATTTCTCCAGCTTGTTTATTTATCACGTAGCATTGTTCTCCATTTATCATTCGATCCCTGTAACTATATTGTAGAAACCACGTAGCATTGTTCTCCATTTATCATTCGAGTTTAAGAGGATATAAATCCCCATCACATTCTAGCCACATCATGGCAGATTTTTCTCTCTTTTTTTTGTTATTGTGAGGAAATATTTATGTGCTTTATTAGGATTTTCAAGAGGCACATTATTCATTAAGAATTACAAGGATTGGGTCAAACTCCATATATCTATGAGTGGTTGATCAGCTAAATCTTAATATTACATACATGGCATCGCCTCATGTGATCTTGTAAAAGAACTCGGTCCTGCATATGCTCCAACTACATTCTAATCTGGCCATCTTCGCCTCCAAAAATTGTACTTACACAATAGATTGTCAAACCTAGCGGTCGGTGGTAATCATCGCATTTTTTAGCGTCCGACGTCACCACCTCCGCACCAGCGATGTAAGCAACTGCAAGGATAAAAGAAACTAGTAAGCATTTCTAGTAACATCAGTGCTTTAAAGGAAACAATTCCCAGTAGGAATGAAGGTGACTTTAAACGAAAAACAAGAAAAAACAAAGCCTCTACAGAGTACAGAATTTGCTACCCAAAATACTAAGCATTACAGTTCAGTCTTCGTCGCGGCATTTGATTTAAGAGCTTTTCTTTACCTTGTTGCAAATAATAGCTTCTCCATTCAAGAGAAGATTAAGTTGAAATTGTATAATAGAAGTAAGTTATGAGGAGAACATGCCACAGAGGCAACTATACCCGCAGGCCACAGCAAAACTTTCACTTTAAACTAAGAAAGAAATTTGGGGAGAACATGCTGTCATTTTGGTTAAAAAAAATTCAACTAGTTTTTATATTTCAATATAACTGCAATAACACTACAACATGGTAGATTAATTGATAATATAGGTAGCTGCATATGATTACCATCCCCCACAGTTTACATTAATAAACAAAATATAGTTTCCAATCATCACTGAGTTTGTAATCATCAGAGGTAAACAAGTAATAAATAGAACATTGTTAGTAACAGCTCTACAAGTGATTATTTGCAAAATAAGAATGTACATGGAGGACAATTCTTTGACCAAACGAGCTACAATTAATGGGAAAAGTGTGCCAAAGAAGACGGAAGCATATGTTTGGTTAAGGTTGTTAATTGACTAAGGAATTGTACATTTAAGAGATGTTTGTAAGCTCAGATGACCTTCCATGCAAACATCTGCCTCAAATAAAAGATGTTGCAGTAACTGTGTCAGGAAAATTCTCACCTCAAAAAGCTCAAAAGGGTTTCCCTTTTTGTAGACATCATCCTTCTTGCTCTGTCCAGTGGAAAGTAGTTGTGAAACCAGAGCACGCCATGCAATTAGCAAGACTCCAGTACTTCCCATGGCCACCAAGATGAAAGGAGTTTGTGGAATATGACCAGATGACAACGAACGAATGGCAATTCCTAACTGAGAAGAGAGAGAATGAATAGTCAGGAACAGAAATTAAACAACAGTGCACAAATCACCATCAGATGTTCTAAGCTAATGAAACAAAAATGGGTAAAGGAACAATCACATAATATGGCGCGTGATTATGAACATGTTTCGGACTAGCCACACTATGAAGTCAGGTCTAGGGCGCAAGGGATGTTAGTCGCTGATATCCAAGATGACATCGAGCACTACAACAGTGCCCTGCGTCTTCAACTATGACAACAAGCTTAAGGTGTCTGGACTACTTTGATTGTTGCATCAACGTTTTTTTTGTGCTTAGAATTCACCATACCTCCAAAAGAAATCGCCCTCGACCATTGTTTCAGAGTTCAGAAAATTAACAGATGCAGACTTATGCAAGTTAACAGTGGCTCTCCAACTTCAAAAGACCATGACCAACTTCGTGCATTCGGTTTACATGCACTAAAATTTGAATTTCACTTTGGCCGGCCATGAAATTGTGTGAATGGCCACTTTAACTTTATGTAAGATTTCCCCTGGTTCGGGAAAGCGCTCAAAAGCGCACGCCTAGGCGCGCAGAAGCTCGAAGCGTGGGGTGCTCGCTTCGCTTAGGGGCTAAGCGCATAATTAGGCGCTAGGCGCAATTAGGCGGCACGCTTTATGTTTCAGTGCGATTAGGCACGCCGCGGCGCTGACAAAAGCTCGCTGAAGCGTTTTCCTTGCGTGAAATTGGGAGGGCGCGGGAAATTTCAGAAAGAGCGGGAGCTTTGGCGCCAGCGCGGGAAAGAACAGAGCGTGGGAGAGAAGCCGAGGGTAAAGAGGTGAGATAGGGCTCGAAACAAAAGTAAATCGGGCATATCCTCTTCTCTCACGGGAGAGAAGCAGAGCACGGAGCTGCTCCTCCGCCTCTTCCTGCCCCGTCCGCCCACGCCGGCCCCGTTCAGCCTCGCCCGCTGGAACATTGACGCTGCCAGCCTCGTCCGTCTTCACCGCTTCAGGTATGGTTCTTCAGTTCTTCTCATATCCCCTCCCTTCTCCCCCTCTTTCGGTCTTTCCTCTGCCTATGCCCTATAGTACTAGTAGTAAGTGAGATGCAGATTTCTGACCTGTATCTGTAATTCTGTATGCAATTGAATTGCTACGATTTTGACCGGTGAATCTGTGATTTGTGATCTCTGAACAGTTGAATACTACGATTTGTGTAGGATTGTGTAGATCTATAGTGCAAGCCTTGCTGTAGTGTAATTTTTCTGAACAAAACTCTGTATGAACTATGAAGTGAACAGGTCTGTATGAATTGAAAGTAATTTAGTCCATGTTTCTGTTTCTGTAGATCTGTAGGATGGCAGCAGCTGGTGGTGATGATGATGTTGAGATGGATGGAGGAGGAGGGACAGGGGTGCAGCCTAATGCACACAAGAGGAACTCTGATGACATGGGATGGCAGTGGGGATTCAATCCTGATCCAGACGACAAGACTCGTGTGAAGTGCCTACTTTGTGGACATGAGAGCCATGGAGGTATCAATCGATTGAAGCATCATCTTGCACATATTGGCACTGCTGTGTCGAAGTGCAAGAAGGTCACCGCGGAAATCAAGGCATTGTGCAAGGCAAATATTGAAGGAACCTGTCAGAGGAAGAAGGAGAAGGTTATGGATGACAAAGAGATCAGAGCTGCTGTGCTGATTTCGGCAGGGTACACAGAGGGAGCAGAGTCACGATCAAAGGCTGCAAGCTCGGTTGAGCCTAATAAGTTAGGCCCAATGGACAAATTCACACGCCCCATTGATCCAAAAGCAACTAGGGCCGAGGCTTTGAAGCAACAGAACATCAACGAATCATTTTGGAAAGAAAGAACACAGCAGACTAGCAGATACGTTGCGAGGTGGATGTATACACATGGTAATTCTCAGTTCTGTGTTGTTTCAGCTTTTCAAATAGCATTTCTCTGTTGATATGTTCTGAAATTGTTACTAATTCTCTGTTCTGTTTTGCAGCTATTCCCTTCAATGCTATTGACAATGATGAATTTGTAGAAATGGTTGAGGCAATTGGCTGCTTCGGTCCTGGTTTCAGTCCTCCTTCACAGTTGGATCTGCGAGAGCCTTTGCTGAAAGCAGAATATGCAAGAACCCAAAGTTTGTTGAAGGACAGAGAAGAAGATAAGTTGAAGAATGGCTGCTCCGTTATGACTGATGCTTGGACAGACATGAAGAGAAGAAGTATAATGAACCTGTGCACAAATACAAGTGAGGGGACAACTTTCATGAAGTCAAAGGAGATGTCTGATGTGTCACATACAAGTGATGTGATCTTTGAACTGGTGGACAAGGCCATAGAGGAGATAGGACCAGATCATGTAGTGCAGGTTGTGACTGATAATGCATCAAACAATATGGGAGCAAAGACTATGCTCAAGGATAAGAGGCCTAAAATCTTTTGGAGCTCATGTGCAACCCATACAATCAATTTATGCTGCAGGGAATTGGCAACCTACCAAAGTTCAAGAAGACAGTTGACCAAGCAAAGGCCTTCACCATATTTGTATATGGACACCACCGCACCTTGTCTTGCATGCGCTTCTTCACCAAGAAGAAGGAGATAATAAGGCCAGGAGTGACCAGATTTGCATCATCCTTCCTTACATTGCAGAGCATGCTAGAGAAGAAGGATCAGCTAAGGAGGATGGTGGTTGATGGGAAGTGGGAAGGACTAGCAGATGTGAGGTCAAAAAAAGGAAAGGAGGCAACAGCTACAATCCTAAGTCAAACGTTTTGGAACAATGTTCATCTTTCCTTGAAGGTTTTTGAGCCTTTGGTCAAGCTCCTTCGTTTGACTGATGGTGATAAACCATCAATGGCATTCCTATATGGAGAACTGCTCAAGGCAAAGCACCTAGTTAGAGATGCACTTGGCAATTTGGAGAAGAACTACAAGGATGTGATGGCAATTGTAGATAAGAAGATGAAGGGTAGACTGGACTCTCCATTGCATGTTACTGCATACCTGCTGAATCCATACTACTCCTACAAGAACAACACAATCTTTGATGATCCAAACATCATAGAAAAGTTCATCCATTGTGCTGAAACCTTTTACCATGATGATGACGAGAAGGCGTATAATGCTGTCAATGTTGATTTGGAGAAATTCCAGAAGAAACATGATTCCTTTTCAAAGAAGATGGCAAGAAGCTATGAGAAATTCGAATTCAATCCAGGTGATAAAAGATTTAGTTTTTTATTGCATCGGTTCTTGTTTCTAGTCCTATTCCAGCAACTTACCTTGTTGTTTTTATACTTTTCATGTTCCCAGCATCTTGGTGGAGGCTGTATGGAGGTGCAGTACCAGATTTGCAAAGGATGGCAATTAGAATTCTCTCACTAACTTCAAGTTCTAGTGGCTGCGAAAGAAATTGGAGCACATTTGAAGCAGTTAGTATATTAATTTACCTACATTGCAATCTGTTCTTGTGCTCTAGTAGTTCCTAACAATTTACCACTTTGCAATCTGATTTGTAGATCAATACCAAGAAAAGGAATAGGCTAACAACAGAGAGAATGGACATGTTATCCAACATTCAGTTCAACAACAGAATGTTGAACAAGAAGGAGAAAATTAGCCGTAAAAAGACATATGAAGTCCTCCTAGCTGCTGATGCATCTGAAGCTCAAGGTTTCCTCTTTGAGGGAGGAGATGCACACGCCTTGATGGTGTTTAATGATCCAGATGATGGCGTAATTCCCGGTACAAACATACCATGGAGTGTCGTTGGAGAAGCTGTTGGAGCTGATGAACAACTTCAGCCTCGTAGGAGTGCAAGGTGGACTAGTAGAGAGCTAAATGAAGAAGAGTGGGAGTCTGCACAGGAAGATTGTGAGGAGGATGACATTGCATATGAGGACAGTGAAGAGGATGAAATCAGGGAAGTGGGTGGCTTTGTGTGAGCAGTGAGCCGAGGAAATGGCATGGTGTCATCATGCATCAGTGCTATGGATTTATCTTTATTTTGCTGGACTGTAATGAACTTATTTATGCATTTCGTGTGTTAGTATTTGTCATTGAAACTCGGTTAGAACCTAGGGAGCAAGGATATCTCTAAATTTGTGCTCCTGTTATGTAATATTGGTACTACTTGGCTATTTGGTTCTATTGCTATGGTTTGTTGTGTGTTGGCCTCCGATTGGTTTGTTTTTTGCTGCTCTGTAGGTTCAGTGCAGTGCAAACAATTGCAATTTGCAAATTCAAGTCCTAAACTAACCATAGTTTTATTGATTTGCAGGAAGCATCCAAGTGGCAGTTCAGCACTTCGGCTTCAGAAGAAGAAGAGAACCATGTAAGCTGTCTTTGCTCCACTTTTATGTCATGCTACTGCTAGTTTTGTGAACTTAAAATCCTAATTTATTCGAGATTTTGGTTCCTCCGTTGACTAAGTCAATAACGCTTAAGCGGCACTTAAGCACGCATAGATAGCTTAAGCTCTAACTGGAAGCCCAGCGCACCGCATACGCTTAACGCTTTCCTGAACCAGGAGATTTCCTAAATCTAGTATGGTTGAATGGTTCACGGAAATGTAAAAATATTAGGTATGATTCTTGATGCAACAATCCATGAAACAAACAACGTCCAGGTACATCCTATATTGAGTAATAAGTTGGGGTACATTTAAAATACTCAGAAAATGTTCCAAATTACTAATACTAGGGAGATTTAACACCGAAGGACTGGATGCCCAAAATCACAAATACTCAAAAGCATGTCATGTAATCATATTTGTTTGTTTCTTTAGTTACAATCAATACTCAAAAACACGCCATGCAGTCATGATTGTTTGTTTCTTTAGTTATAATCACATTTGCCATTTTGTAATTCAAGTTTTCCTTTCCACAAAAGATGGCACAAAAGAGACAAACAAGGAGGCATAGCAGCACATCACACAACCTAAACACAACACAAAACACTGAATTTGTTTTCACAAGACAATACTGAGGCAAGGCATGTATTAAGGACACAAGCACAAAAGAATGTCATCATTTGCTTCGCTAAAGGTCACAGAACCATAAAAAATTTATTAGCTATTTCTTTTAATTTTACATCACTATCTGACAGGAAGTAATGGTATATCCTAGCAAAGAAGATAGACAATCTGTTGGATAATTACTCAGTTGATACAAGATTCTTTACTCAAGGCGATGTATTCGTCTAATCGGTAGTTCCAATGAAAACTATGCCAAACACAGCATCTTCATTGGCCTACCAGATAAAGGCAGTCAAATATGTGGCAAGTTTATTTGGATGTCCTTAGTGCTGACCGACAATACCCTCATGTTATTCTTTGTTTGTGCCGTTTCCCCAAAGATGAATCTTTCCCCTTTAACTTCTCTCATAAATTTATAAACATTGAATAGGTATAGCAAATAATACGTGTAGACTGTCTTCCTAACTTCCCTTCAAAAGATACGGAACCAAAACCGTATGCGCATGCTATATTTGCTAATATGAGCTGGTATTCCCCTCTATATTTCATCAGATAAAAAGAACAAAAAATCCCCCAGATCACTTAATAACAGACACATCCATACAATAAGGTCACAATGTATTGGACACCATGAATTCTGGAAAATCTATAAGCTAGCACATGTTCAGCAGAGACGAAATGTGCAGCTTGCTGGAAGAAAAAAGCTACCACCTCTGTCCAAAATTATAAGACATTTTGGTAGGACATTTTAGCCTAACAAAACGTCTTATAATTTGGGCCTGATGGGTTATGTCTGTTAAATATGAGGGCCTATGAAAATTACAAAATCTGCATTTGTGTTCTTCTCGGCAAACTAAGTAATACGAATCAGTGGATGTATGTACGTTCCAGTTAAAGGTCTAGTTTGGTTTTAAATATAAGTACTACTGGAGATAATTACCGGTATCCCAACAGCCCAAGATTTTGCCGCAACAGTCACAGCTTTCCCCACGCCATTGCTTCCTTTGGCGTCATCTCCGAATCCACCAAGGAAGTAGGCACCAAGCAACCAACCTGCAGAAGACCCGATACCATGAGCAACCCCATCGTCCAACGGATGAAAAGAGCAGATAGGAAGAAAAGCGGACACGTAATTCTGACCAGCAATGAACGGGTCGGCGGTCTTGACCGTCTCGGCGTCAAGAACGGGTAGGCCATGGCTCAACCTTCCTATCGCGGAGAAGACGAGGAGGCAAAGCAGATCCCCTCCGGCCAGAAGCCCTACCTTCCTGCGAGCGCACGCACGCAACCACGGATCAGACAACGAAACATAGAACCTACGAACGGGGAATGGAGTGTCGGGGGAGAAGGGGGATTACGCGTAGGAGACGAGCTTAGACTGGGCGGCGGCGGCGCCGGGCTTGTCGACCTGGATGACGCCCTCGAGGGGCACGCGGTCGTCATTGACGCCGACGAGGACGGGGTCCTCGGCGGCGGGGGAGCCGGAGGGCCCGGCGGCTCGGGGCTGCGCGGACGCGCGGCGGGGCGCGTCGGCGGCGCCGGAGAGCGCGAGGCGGCGGCGCGTGAGGCGGGGTTGGCGAAGAGAGGGTAGGGGTTGGCGCTCCCGTGGCTGGCGGGCGGCTTGGAGGGCAGCCGCCGCGCGGAGAGGGAGCCGTTCGCGGCCTGGCTCACCAGAAGCATCGTCCCGGCCTTACGCCGGTTTCGCGGGACGGTGGCTGGCGCCGGCGGGGGTGGGTGGAGGAAGGGTGCTGGGCTTTTTCTGGTTTGAAATCGGAAGAGGAATGGATTTGCTCCCGGGTTTGGGTGGTCTAAATTTTGCTTTCCGGTGTGGACGACGACGAGCGGCGGGCCCGCCCGGGGCGATCGTTGGCTGCGGAGGAGCTGCGCCGGTCGCGAGTCGCGACTCACGAGATAATCGTGGGTCGTTTGCCACTTCGTCGCATGAAAATATGGCTCGTTGCGTGTTCATTATTTTTGACGAAAATGCAGGCGTGGCTGCTATTTCATTGATAGTACTCCTCCCTTCTAAATTAGATGACTTTCATTTGTCTACATATAAATATATTTAGACATGCTACATTATAGGTACATCTACATGTGAATGAATGGAAAGTCATTTAATTTAGAACGGAGGGATGTAACATCCCAACTTTGTAATAAAGTGTTAAGTTGTGTAATCATGTCATTTCATGCATTAAACTTTGCACTAACAAAAATTTGTTTTTTTAAATTAAAGAAGAAATAATTAAAAAGACCTAGAACTTGCTCTATTTTTTAATTGTGGTTCAAAAGTTCCAAAACTTCAAAACAAAAATATGTGGGGCTTCTCTACAATATTAGAATGCTCCATGAATTTTTGGGTAATTTTTGACTCTTTTAAATGCCCTAAAAAAAATGCAGGAAGTTGCTGTTAAATGAATTCCTGTAAATGTTTAAAAGTCCAGGGGTTTTTCGCAAAATTCCTTTTTCTTTCTTCTTCCTCGCGACAGAAGGACGAGCAGAGTGTCGCCGTGTTCGTTTCTTTGATTGCCACCTCCTGCCTGCTTCCTAGCTCGCGTGGATAAGACCACGGAGACGTCTAAATCGAGCTCTCCCTCCCCGTACTTCTCTCTTTCCTCCCCGTGCTCTCTGCCTCGCTCACGGCGGAACCCTAGCCGCACGGCCGCCGCCGCCGCGCCGTCGATTCCGGCCTTCCCAGGACGCACCGAAGCCTCCACGAGCTCCGCCGTCCTCTGTTCTTCCTCTTCGCCTAGCCGCTCAAGCCGGGATGCCGTAGAACGTGCGGATTGAGCTTCTTCCCCAATTCCGGCCGCCGCGGTTCGAGCACGAGTTCGTCGCCGTCCGGCCTCCCCGACCTTCCCCGACCCAATATCCGCGCTCCTGGTGAGCTTGTGATCCTCCACATGCCCTTGCCTTGCTTCCTCGCGCTCCGTAGCAGCGCCGTCGCGTTGCTCGTCGTCGGCCGCCGCGTTTGGTCGTCGCCGGCGATGCTCCGGCAACCATTTGGTCACGGCGCCGCCCCCAAATAGCTCCCCGTGCACACGCGCGTCCAACGTGCCCACTCGCGCGTCCTGGCGCGGCCTTCTCCAGCGAGCCTCGCAGTGGCAGAGCCGCCGTGGTTCTTTTGGGTCACTAACATGCGGGCCCTGCTCGTCAGCAGTTTATTCTTTTTGAAAATGTTTTTAGAAATTGTTAAATTTCTGACAGGTGGGACCCAGCCTATTTAAAAGAATTCCAAAAAATAATAAAAACTTGTAAATTCAATATCTTTTGTTCTGTTTATCAGAAAAATGTGAACTTTATATCAAAATGTTCAGAAAAATAAATGCTACCTATTTATGTCAAAATTCATACATATTGGAACATCTCAATTTGGTAAATATTTGGAAATAACCTAAATGCATTTTCTCTAATTATGGAATTAATTTAACTAAATGCTCATAATTGCAATTTGACTTCTAATAACATTTCGAACATGATTTAGAGCTCCATGTCAATGCATTAAATTGATCATGCATACATATTGCGCATTGCATCAATGCCATGTATTGATTGTTGTTCTTTTCTGGTATTTGTTCTTCTCGGTAGATCGTGGTTCGGAAGTTGCCCCCACTTTATTCGAAGAACAAGATCTGATTTCCGACGAACAAGGCAAGCATAACCTCTTATCTGCCCATATATGTGATTTCCAAATATCTTGATTCTTGTATATTGCATACGTTTCCAAAGTATCTTTGGGTCGTTAAATAGAAGTCTCCTATATATTTGCATCATCCAGATATCCTTAACCATTGTTCCTAGCAGCCATAGTTTTGAAATGTGTCTATCGCCAAAGCTATATCTGCTTAGCCATGCATAGTTGTTTATCTCTGCTTCACCCGGTTGGTGAATCAGAGCTGCGAATGAACTTAATATACCAGGATATCGTGGAAAGGGATGTGAGCAGGTAAATTGACAAAAAGGCCATGGATGAGAGGCCACAGGGGTCTGTGGTGGGTTGTCTCGTTCTCGCCACCCTAGGACCTGAGTTCTCGCCTCTTGAACCAAGACTGAGCGTGCATCCACATGCGTGCCTAACACCCTGCTCGACTAACTAACTTGGTTGGTTATACCCATGGGACACGTAGTTTGATTTTCCATTTGCGTGTGGGTCAGAAACGTTTGAGAAAAGAATAGGGCCTGGCAGGGATCCAGTGATGGACGAACACGGATCTTGATTCCTGTGACAGAGTAACGGGGACCGTCACGAGGTGGCCATCTCGCGTAATGGCGGCAGCTCCCTGTTATGGATGACCCATGGGATATAATCAGCCGAGGTAAAGGTCGTGGTCGACCACCCTCTGAAAGGGCATGTGTTGCCCCATGCGTGCTTTTGGTAATTAATGACAATCCTTATGGACTAATGTTTGCTTTGAGATATTCTTGTAGATCTTGTCCATAGGAAAAGATTGGAGTTCATGTGTTGGACTCTAGGAGATTACATGATGACCAAGGTTCCATCCAAGGGTTTATATGAAGAATGGTCATGTGAAGAGTTGAGCTTATTGCAAGCATGGCTTGGAAAAGAAGATTGAGTGAACTTCATGTTTATCTCCAAGCCATCATCTATATCAAGAGAAGAATATGAAGCACAAGTGGATTCATGAAGACGGAGTTTAGCAAGGCTCTCCCATAATGGTTTATGGGGGAGTATTTGGAGAAGTCTTCATCAAGCATGTGCTAGCAAGCACAATCAAGAAAGGTATTCCAACTTGAGAGAGTCAAGATCGTCATCATCGAGCTCAAGTGGAATGCGCAAGGCAAAGGTATGATCTTGATAGGGTTTCTATTTTACCGGTCTCATGTTGTTAGTTTGGAGACCGGGTTATAGGATAGACGGCGTACTATCAAGAGGGGCTCTCAAGTGAGTAACTTGATCGCATCTTTGTGGAGAGCTCAAACCTTTGCATATTTGGCATATCATCTTTCTTGGTTCTTATTTGGCTTTTATCCATGTGAGAATTTAGAGCTTGTGTTCATCTCCATACCAAGCTCTAGTTCATCAAAAACGGATTTCATTTGGATATCTTGTGGTGTTTTTGATGTTGGAAGTTTTACCGGTTCGTCTCTTGTAGAGAGGTCAAACTCTCCTCTTGTGTTATCCTCCTCACATGATGGACTATGATATGTATATGCATGATCTTGTTGTGCTTGTGATTATCTTCGGAGCAAGCCCAAGATCATTGAAAACGGAGTCCGGATGGAAAACTTGTTGCGTTCTCGGTGTTAGAAATATTACCGGTCCTCCTCGAGATAAGGTCCACACCTCCCATGTGTGATATCTCCTCTATATTTGTGACCCTTAATATTTCCAACCTCGTTGGTTTCATCTCGTTTGGAGCTTCCTTGCAAAAGTTATTGCATTTCAGGATTTGCTGTTCTGTGTTGCTTTTCCTGTCCGGAGTCTCCGGCCTCAGGGGTGCTCAGGGCCGGAGTCTCCGGCCTCCCTGGTTTTGGAGCGAAGTGCCCCGCGGACGGCGCTTGCGGTATAGCGTCCGGAGTTGGTCCGGAGTATCCCCGGAGTCTCCGGCCCTCGTGGTCCGGAGTCTCCGGTATGAGTTTTTCTGCATCAGCTTTTTCCTGACTTTCTGCGTCCGGAGTCTCCGCCCTTTTGGTCCGGAGTCTCCGCCCGGGCCGGAGTCTCCGGCCTCCCAGACCGGAAACTCCGGACTAAGTGGCTGCAACGGCTCTTTTTCTGGGAGGGGTATAAATACCCCTCCACCTACCTTCAGCCACTTAGCTCTTCCAAGCACGTTTTCCCCCTCTCTCTCTTCCATTGTTGACCTTGGAAAGCTTGCCCCTCTCCCAATTCCTCCCATGATTCTTGCATATCTTTGAGGGTTTTGAGAGAGGAGATCTAGATCTACATTTCCACCAATCCATCTCTCCTCTAAGTGAGGGAAACCTAATAGATCTTGATCTTGGAGTTCTTGGTGTTTCTCCTCCTTTGTTCTTCCTCTCTTCTCCCCCCATAAGCATTAGTTGCTTGTGGTGGGATTTGAGAGTGAAGGATTTGAGCCTTGTGCTCTTGCCATTGCTTCGTTGCATCGGTTTGTGCTCTCCACGAAGATTCGTGGAAGTTGAAAGCTTGTGAACTTGTTACTCTTAGGTCCTTGGACCCTAGACGCCCGTGTGGTGGTTGAGACCCTTGTGTGGTCACTTGTAGCTGTTCGGGAGCCCCCAATCCCGTTGTGGGTTGTGCCCCGGATCGTTCTTGAAAGGCTCCGGATTTCTGCCTCGAAGGATTCCGATAGTGGAAGGTGAACCAAACCTTTGTGGTGCGGTTCATCGGAGAAGAAGGTGAAACCTTTGTGGTTGTTGAACCATTGTGTTGGTTCACACCTCTCCAACGAGACGTACTCCCTTAACAAGGAGGAACTCGGGAATATATCCTCGTCTCCGCGTGCCTCGATTATTTCTATACCCGAGCTCTTTACTTATGCACTTTACTTTGTGATAGCCTTCGTGCTTGAAGTATTCAATATTGCTATCACCTTGTTGCTTGTCTTGCTTAGCATAAGTTGTTGGTGCACATAGGTGAGCCTAGTTTATTTAGGTTGTTGGCTTGTTAATTTAAACACCTAGCTTTATTCCGCAATTAGCAAGCCTAAACCGGAAAAGTTTTAATTCGCCTATTCACCCCCCCCCCCTCTAGGCGACATCATTGTCCTTTCACCCTCTGTCGGCACCCCTCGGTGAGTGCTAATACGTTGGCAATAAGAGTCGGTTGGTACTTGTGGTAAACATTGTACACCCCTGCAGGGTTTAATCTTTTCGAAAAGCCGTGTCCACGGTTACGGACGACTTGGGAATGGATTCAGTGATCATAGAGAACTTGAACGTGATCGTAAACCCTGTTGACAAGGAATGAAGGATACTTCCTCGAGGGTGTCGAGGGGGTGATCCTAGTTGATTGATGTTGATGAGCTGGTGGATGCAAAATGATTACCAGAGTTGGACTTGCTCTCTTATCCCCTTTTAAAAAGTCTACTGTTGATGCGCGATATTTCCTTCCTCTATTTGGAACTAAAGATAGCTTTATGCAAATGAACCTTCATACATATTCTATGAACAGGCAGATATATAATAGGTTAATTAAGTCTTGTTGAGTACCTTCGGTACTCATGTTTGCTTATTTTGGTTCAGGTGAAGACCCTCACTCCGACGGTGGTTTCTACATTGACATCGATGAGTAGTTTGGGGTTCCCAGGTAGCAGCCTGGAACGTGTAGGTTGGGTTTGGCTACGTTGCTTACTTTTTGGCCTCTTAGGCCTTTTGCAGACTTGTTGTATAGCAACACATTTGATTTCGTTGTTTGTTGTAATGTTGGGTCATGTGACCTCTGTGTGTAATATTACTAGGTTTTGTAATATTACTTCGAGTCGTAGAGTCTGTGATGTGCCATTTGTTCCGCAGTCTTGATCTCTCTATTATACATTGATAGTTGTGTCTGTGTTATGGCATCAATCGAGGTGTTGTGTTGCCGATGATCCATTCCGAGCAACGCCTGCCAGAGGTTCTGGCCTGGGAGAGGTGTGCCCAGTAACCTTCGGTTGCATCACATAACCAGTGACACACAGCATCTATGTATAGTTCCGGGGTCGGGGCGCTACAAGGGAGTAGGAGTAAAGGAGTACAAGAACTCAAAGCAAAACAAAAACAGCGAGAAAAGACCCTAAACTAGCAAAACCGCCTCAACACCAGGTCCTCAATCAGGTTCCCGGGGTCTCAAGAGGATGCTGGCAGCTCCATGTCTTCCCGCTGTGCGCCAAAGCGCAGCTTCTTGCAAGATCTTGGCCTTCACATCGCTGACATTGGAAGCATGTCTTTGGAAGATGCGGATATTTCTTTCTTTCCAGGTTGTCCACCAAACTAGTTGGGCGAGAGCGACCCAGCTCTTGCGGTGTTGCTTCTCTGTCATCTCCCGGGTTTCAGTTAACCATGCGTGCAGCGTTTGATCACTGCGTGGGAGGTAGCACGGCGACCGGCCTGCCAAAGGTAGGATCTCGCACCATAGTTGTGTCGTGAATTGGCAGTTCGAGTGCAAGTGCACGGCAGTTTCAGGGTCTCTCAGGCAAAGTGCACACTCATCGTTGTGGGGCATGCGCCTCCTCGCCAGCGTATCCGCTGTGAGGCAACGCGCTTGAATGGCAAGCCAAGCAAAGATCCGGCACCGCAGTGGGGCATCAGATCGCCACACAGTCATCCCGTAGTTCTTCTCGATTAAGCCGCGAAACGGAACCGCGTATGCAGACGCAGCAGAATAAACTTCAGAACTGGTCCAGCGCTAGGTTACCGCGTCCTCAATCTCCGACTTTTTTTTATAGAAAAAAGGCATAAAATGCCTAGCTTTGAATTAACAAAGCCGCAGAGTATCCAACGGCAATTACAACATGCTCAGCTTACAAGCATCAGGCACCACAAGCAAACAAAAGATAAAATAGCAAAGCACAGCTTGAGGAGCCAAAGCTAAAGTCCGACTAAGCTAACAAGAAACTTGACAGCAACACCGGACCCAAGCTGTCGGACGGAGTCGCCAAGAAGAAGAAACGGCAAAGGAAGGCACCCACAACACCACGGCTGAGCAAACGTAGAGGGGAACCCATTCCCCTCTCGCCGAGGCTCGAGGGTGCCGACCCAATGGCGAACTAGAGAACATTGCTGGGAGGAAGATACCCAGCACCCGCCAATCAACACGAGGATGTCGTTGCCGAACAAGACAAGCCGCCAAGGCTACCACCCTTTCCACCAAGCACGACCACCACCCCTTCAATCCCCAGACGGTGCCTCGAGGAAGGGAAGCGACGTTGTAGTGCCGTCGCCGTCCGAAGGGGAACACAGCTTTCGCCCAAAGAAGGGGGAGGGTTGAGAGGGGATAGATACCTCGACGCACGCCCTCGAGAAGGAGCACGACGCCCATGGGCGTCGCCATCGTCGTGGCCATCGTCGTGGCCCTCACCGCGGCCAAGGGTTTCCCCCGGTATCGAATCACCACTCCAACCACACTGCACAGCACAAAACCGGCAGGGAGACGAGCAAGGTGACAAGGTGGAAGCTTCTTCCGCACAACTAGAGCTAGGCCGGCGGAGCAGCCCACACCGCGACCTCCGACCGCCTATCCCTCACTGCCCACGCAGCCCAAGGAGAGGACAACGCACCACGGACGCCTCTCGCCGCAAAGTCGACGCCGTCCACCAGGCCGAGGCCGCCGCCCGGCTTCCGAGACTCCCCCGCCCTAGCAGAGCAAGCAGCGCACAAACACCGCAGGCAACACACCCCTGACGCCAACTGGCCACGACATCACAAAGGGACACGCAAGGCCGGCGGGATCCCCTGATCGGGCCGACCGAGACGTGCGAATCAGATCCAGAGCACACGGAGACCAAACGCTTGTGAGCGGGGCGAGGACCAGCGCACACCCGGAGCACCCAGCTCTGACGGCGGGATTCAGCCGCCCAGCTCCGGCCTCGGTGGGATCGTGGTCACCCTTGACCAGATTCACCTTGCCAAAGGGCCTCCCATGCTCGATCCGTGCAAATTAGCACCTGAAGTCGCCTCCACCAGCCGGCGGCCGACGGAGGGCGGCAGATCCGCGCCGAGCAGCGACCTAGCCGAGCCGTGCCTCCGCGTGAGCTTGAGAGCAGGGGACGGGCGCCCCCCCCCCCACGGAACCGTGGGCAGCGCAAGGAGAGCACCTCGCCGCCGCCGTCCTCGAAGGTACACGAGCTTGCCCGCCGGCCAACTCGGGCGGCGGCGAGGGAGGTGGAGGAGGGAAAGGCCGACGGCGGCTAGGGTTTGGGTCGCCCTCGGTGTCGCCCCAGAGGAGCGACACGGGAGGCAGGGGGACATGTAGGGCGACATGTTGCAGTCTTTCCCAAAGCTGAAACGCTTGCACGAGCGCCTCCGGGGGTATGTCGCGCTTGAGGTGTCTCGTCCACGGTTTTCCGTCAGAGCTTGCGCAACCGTGAGATTCTTCCTTGTACAGACATGGAACAGAGCGGGCATTGTATCCTTTGGACAGGCGTCATCTAACCATGGTTCAGTCCAAAATCTGATTTTGTTTCCATTGCCTAAGTTGAATTTTGTCGATGCGTTAAACAACGCACGCACTCTGTTGTCAATTGGCAGAGGCAGCCCTTGTCATGGCTTGTTTGGGTGACGCCAAGATTGCCAAAGCCATCTGGTTCGCAGTGCGAGGCCGCGCGCCTGCAAGTCAGGCAACCCGAGGCCTCCATATGTCGTGGGCCGGCAGACCGCCTTCCAGTTGATCAGACACTTGCCTCCCGGCGCCACTTCGTCCTCAGCCCAAAGGAATCCTCTTCTAATTTTGTCCATTGCTTTTGTGAGCCATATTGGAGCGGCGATGGCGATCATCTGAAACACAACCATAGCAGACAACACATGTTTCACCAAGACTAGTCGTGCATCGATGGAGAAGTGTCCGCGGAACCAGCCTTTGGCTTTGTTTCCCAGCTTGTCAAGCGCTGGCTGAAAATCACTCTTGCATAGCCGCCTATCTGACAGAGGCATGCCCAGGTAAGGACACGGAAAGTGGGCAATGTTGCAGCCGAAATTGGCTGCCAGTGCATTGATGTCCTCGTCCTGGCATTGGATGGCAATTACAGAGGTCTTGGCTAGATTGGTATGCAGTCCAGAGGCAGCCCCAAAGTGTTTTAGGATCAGCTTAGTGGTATGAATTTCAGATTGCAGAGGGCTGATGAACATAGCAACATCATCTGCGTATAGGGATATGCGGTGAGGGATGCGTCTCTTCCCAATGGTAGCCAGAATACCTTGTTCATCAGCAGTCTCCACCAGCCGTGCCAGCACGTCCATGACAAGAACAAACAACATAGGGGACAAGGGGTCACCCTGTCTTAGACCACGATAGTGCAGTATATCATCTGTTAGGCAACCATTCACTAGGACTTTAGTTGTTGCTGTGGAGAGGAGCGCTGCAATCCAGTTCCTCCATTTTTGTCCAAAACCTCGTGCCTTCAGGTTTCCAGTAAGAACTTCCACGACACCGTGTCAAATGCTTTTTCAATGTCCAATTTGAGGAACAGGGCTGTGACCTTGTGCTGTCTGAACCACTTGGCCTGTTCCTGGACATAGGCGTAATTGTCATGTATTCATCGTGTCTTGATGAATTCGCTTTGGCAGTGGTTGATTAGCTGGTCCATGCGCGGCACGAGACTTTTGGCAAGGATCTTGGAGAATGGATTTGGTCTGCTGCATGGTTTGGTCTGCTGCATACAAATTCTCTTTTGGAGAATGGATTTTCATTGTTGTCAAGATTTTCCTACTCAATGACCAGTGGTGACAGGAGATTTTTTCTCAACCATCCAAAGTAAAGTATCATGGCCAGAGAATCTGTAGGGTATGTTTTTGCCCTAATCCAAACACACGATAATATTCTTATAACGCAGTTACAAACCATGATTTTTTATTAGAAAATATTAGTGTTAACCTTTCTACAAACAATGTGTTTTTTTTGCACGAATGGTTGATTGGCGAGCTAAGATTTGCACAACAAAAATGGTTATACAAACCAAAAACTCCTCGATGGAGTCAACCAATTATCACATATTTATGTGGGCATATCAATTCTACTTCGAAATGTTACGGTCATATTATTCACTGAAAATTACTCCCCCATACGACCGTCACCCTTGAATTGCGATGCCATATAGCCAAAAAGGTCACCGAAAAAATCAAGTTCTGTTGATGTCTTCCATTACGTGGGATCAATTTCAACATACCAAGCTATACTGACATTTTATTTCAAATGTGAATCTGAACCAAGAAAGTAGGCTTCAACATCAGGCTATCGTGGTTCTTCTTTTACGCAAAAGGCAATAGGAAAGGACCCTACAGCATCACTTTCATTTTATATAAATTAGGGTAATTGCATTGAGAGGGAGTTATGGGAAGGAAATTACAAACTGTCAACCCATTGTGACATGCATTCTTCTAATTTAGGTTGTGCATGATGCATAACAAGGAAAATATTCTACTTAAAGAAACTAATACAAGCTTGCTGACTGATATGATCCCCACTAAAGATGATTTTATTTCTATGGTTCCATGTGCTCCCGCAGCCATAATGATAATCTCCTTGAAATAAATATTTTGTATCTTGCTCTACCTTCAATGAGCATATGGTAAAGTTGAAGGTCATTGTTCCATTCATTATTTAACCGCCACTAACAAATCTAACTAAAGTCACATGAAAAGAAGAGGTTTACCATGTCATCATCTGGGGAGTCATCACAAAGGACACAATCTTGGATTCACCATGGAATTTTTTTCCTAGTTAGATCTGGTGTTTAAGTTGTCCTGCAGTAGAAGCCACACACAAGTTTATGCTTGGGCAAGGTTACAAGACTTCCATATCCATCCCATGGGAGCAGGTGCAGTGCCAAAGGGGACAAATCATTATAAATGCTCTTTCTAGAAAATTATTGTTAGATGCATAAGACTATTGCCAAAAATCCTTTTCCACAATATTACTTCTTATTTGAAGGCAAGCAGATAAAACATCACTTTGTTGTGGGGCAGTAATGGATATGGGGAGATATAATAGATCAAATAAGCCATCATTGGTTAATATTTACTAATAATAATATTTACCTAGTGGAATTAACCTCATAGGCCCCCCACTATCGTCCTATTGCCTTTCCCGGTCCCACGTACCTGCTACCACTTGTTGGTTTGTATGTTTCATTTTTTTTTTTGATTCGAGAACCTTTGTGATTTGCTTCATTAGAATTCTATTTGACTGGTGAACATTATGATGTAACAATTGTATACTATTTGTTTGTTATTTTTTCAGAATTTATTTTACTCGATTTGAAGTTACTATAGAGTGATCCAGACTACATATGCACAAATAGAACTAGAAGCTCAAACTTGGATCGCCAAATCTTCTCTCTCCTAGTTTTCGGGATGAGTGAAAAGCTGGATTACCAAATCTTCTCTCTCCAACTACCAAAACCAGTTGGCAATGCTCTTGTAGATGCTCTTACATGGCAGATTGGCAAAGTGACAATTTATCATTGTACCACTACTGTCTAAGAATAATTATTGCAAGCACAAAAAGAAAAAGAAACACGAGAACCACTGACTGTACCAAACTTGACACTACCTTTATTATCTACAGTTATGGCATTGTTCCAATGTTATTCTTTTGTTTGATCTACACGTAGTATTATAGCCTGTAAAAAGACTGCAAACCACACAAAATTACCAACTGAACCAACTCCTTTAGAGCCCATGAGTACACACAGTTTTGATAAGAAAGTGTGTCGAACCACATGGAAGCGAGGTGGCATAGATCCACGTCAATCCAATATAATTATTAAAGAAGCTTTAGCAAGGGTTGAATGGCAAAACTATCTCTCTCACTTAGTTGTGGATTCAAGTATGTAAAGACAATTAAAAGAGATACTACTAGAACTAGAAAATAACAATTATTTTAATACTCCCTCCGATCCATAAAAAGTGTCGTCCACTTAGTACAAAATTTATACTAACTTAGTACAAAATGAGCGACACTTTTTATGGATCGGAGGGAGTAGAAAAAATCATGTTGATTTTGTTCAACGTAATGGATGTAAAAGACCATGTGATTCAGCAGAAAAATGCAACTATTTGAGTTATCGCAAAATAAAATAAATATTTTGTACCAAACATTGATGTTGTATAAGGAAACTGACGGTTAATCGTTCCAGTCAGTTTAATAGATACAGATTAGCTTCATCAAAGTAGCGAGGAGTAAAGTTTTCTCAAGCCAAGCATGCTTTATTAGAATTGGTGTGCAATCTCATTGGAGATAATATCCAAGTAATAAACCCCGCTAAACAGACTCATTTGGCATTCATGCTCGAAGCCTCCAACGCAACAACTTTCTTGCTCTCTAAATGGGTCGAATTTCCCCCTGGAAGGGTGGGTTGGACTTGGATCGAAGCCTGGGGTTTGACCATTTGAGTTCCCGTGGAGTTGTAGCTTTTTTTTTTTTTTTGAGAGTAAACCTGCGTATATATTCATAACAAGAGTTTTACAGAGCAGAGTACATACGCAGGCTTGTACAACCGGAGCAGAGACAAAAGCAGAACGGAGAAGGAACACCCAAAGCACACCACCGCCATGACTGGGGAAGGAAGAACCTCCACACATGTAGAAAACTGCAAGAACTGTCCGCCGTTCGACGCCGGAGCTTGATGCGATGAACGAGTATCAGCCATGGCTCTCCCGCCCCCAGAACCGGCACCAGACGCCCCATACGCCCGGCCCGCACCAGCTCTTCCATCAGCCAATCTTCTCCCGAGCGCTAAGTCCAAGCTCGAGTTGTCGATACTCCCCGCCAATCTTTCAAGGGGAAGAAGCCAAAGTCGCTGTCGTCTCCGGCGTCCACCACCATGGTGACCTGAAAGAGAAGACAGAGAACGCAGCCCCGCCCAAACCAGATCAGCAGGGGCTCCTGTAGAGGCTCCTCGGCCCCGCAACGGCGCCGGAGTGCGCGCCGCCGCGACAGCGAGACCGGAGCACAAAAGTCGACATCTAGGCTTCCGTCGCTGCAACGGAAACCCGGACCAGGACAGCAGGGGTCGATCTCCGCCACCAGCCTCACGCCACGCCGGAGGAAGAGCAAGGACCACCGCACCCCAAAGATCCTCGGCGACGCCGGCGACGCCGAGATGGGACTGGATCTGGGGACATCTTATTCGAAGCAACGCCGTCGTCACCATCCAAACGCCGCCGCCGAACACACCTCTCCCAACCCTATTTACACGCCCGAGTTGTAGCTTTGGTACCACGAATTTTGTGATGTGAAGATACGTTGTATTCCACAGAAAATTGTATTATACAATATTTCTATATTGTAACTATATGCATAAACTCTTACACTCCTCTCCTCATTGGCATCGATCGTTTTAATTTTGGATTGTTGTCACGGAAGGGAGTGTAAGAGTTTGTGCATTGTATTCCATACCTCACACTGTCACACATACTGTAAAATTGCACTACAAGACAAGTCACGTTAGAATCATGTTGTTTACTTGTAAATCAAGAAAACATATCAAATCTGAAATAACAAAGTAGAACCGGAGTCAAAAACCACATTACCAGTCGGTTTTGGTAAGAGTAACGGACTAGAATAGAACGAGTAACTTAGCAGAAGAATTCAGCTATTTGAGTTCTCGCAAAAGCCTTTTGTACGATGTAGATAGACAGGTGCGAGCCCGCTTTGTTAGGTTTGGCGTGCAATTTTGCTGGAGAATATATTCAAGTAATAAACTCCGTTGATCTCATGTTGGCTTTGTGGTTCAAGCTTCCGACGTAGCAGCTTCTTTGGTCTCTGCAAGGACCAAACTTCCATTAGTAGGGATCTCATTAGAGATTTGCCAAAAAAAAAGATTTGCCAAAAAAGACATTATATACATATATTCGTCATAAATTTGTCTTCTTTTGACTTAATTTATATGAGAATTATTTCCTGGCCAAACTAGGAATGCAATATTTAATCATCTTTGAACAAAAAAAGATTCGGAATATTTTTACTTTTTTTTTAATTTCTAAAAGACTTTCGTATATCAGATGCATTGGTAGCCAGAGCCATGAGTCCGCGTCCTGCTATCCTCTCCTTGAGTCCAAAAAAGGGAAGAAAAAAAACAGCCTCGGTCTAAAATCGCCGCCGTTCCTCATCCACTCTCGAGTCTCTTCTCCGAATACCGCCGGCGAGGCAATTCTCCGGTGGCGCGGCCGCTGCTTCCTGCAACATCAAGCTCCTCGTGCCACAGGCCCACCTCCACATCCTCGCCTCGCCTCGCCGACGACGGGCGATCGGGACCAACCAGCACGCCGTGGGTGAGCCCTCAGTCCCTCACTCCCTCTCATCATTTTTCCTCTCCTAAAGGCTCACACCGCACGGTCGTGCTCATGTGAGGTTTCTGATCTGAGCTCGTGCAGATGAACCCTGGATCTTCCCGCGGGCCCATTAATTCCGCCTCCCAGGATTCCCCTCCCCATAGCCGGTGAGTCCTTGCGTGAACTGACCATTGCCCTCGCCGGCCCTATCGATGTCTTCGTGCTTCGGAAGGAATTGGAGGTCCGGGCGACATCGTCTGGTGAGTAATTGCCCCAGTCATTCGCAGCTGCTAACAGATAATTAGGATCATACACCCTGAAGCACATCTATCTCATGGATTAGCAATTGTCTCAATCATTCACGGCTGCTAACAAGTCATTTTAGGATATTGCCAAAACGAGCAGATGGGAAGTGATCGTGGGAGAAATTATATTGATTTTGCTATTTAATACTAGTATATGAACTGTTAATATATATTAATACAACATCATTCTCATGTCATTTTTTGGAATATGGTGAATCCTTCTGCCTATGTGCGTGCGGCATAGGCTAAACACATGATTCATGGCTTCTTTCTTATAGGGACCAGAAAAAATATTGATAAAGGGGACCAAATTCTCAATTTCTCCAGTGAAAGTTGGATAGGTTTTCGACTTAAATAGCAGTCATACGTGTATATTCTATTGTAGTTACGATTTGTTGAGTTGAGTATGAGATTTCGAGCTTGGATGCAGTGGTTACTGGTTAGTTACCTTTACTAGGTACTAATGGTTTGAGTTTGAATACATTAGTTCGGCTCAGCTTTTCTTATATGTTGGGTACTGTTACTTCTAAAGTTTGTGACATTTAAATGGAAGGCAAGGTTTTAAATACTTCTCTATTTTATTAGATGAAGATACCAGGCTTTCTTCGGTGTAAGCAAAGAGACATGGAAACCAAACAGGAAATAACCATGCCATTACTAACTGATGACCTGGTGGTGGAGATTCTATGTCGGCTGCCGCTGAAGTCCTTTTGCCGCTTCAAATGTGTCTGCAAGAGTTGGCTTGCCTTCTCATCCGATCCACATCACATCCAGAAGCTCCCAAGAACTCCCACTGGTCTTTTGTACCAAAGGTGTGAGTATCGTAGTGCCATCCATCTTGCCAGACTTCCGTTAGGTGACAGGGAAATCGACACAACTCTTTCTTTTGTGCCATGTTATGATCATCTAAGGCTAATGGCTTGTACCAACGGCCTACTCCTTTGCTGTTATGAAGGTTTCTCATCATATTTTCCAGACATTTCGCTTTCCATTGTGTGCAATCCAGCAACGCAAGAGTGGATAGCACTTCCAGCTACTCAACCTGCAAGTGACAGTACTCATCATCTCGTGTTGTGCTTTGATCCATTATGGTCTCAACATTTTTATGTCTTCAAATTCTGGAAGAGGTGTTCGTCGCATTCTGGAGACCATCCAATCAATGAAGTTGAGATATTTTCCTCTCAGGATTTCACATGGCATAGTAGTCTCTTGAAAAGTGAAATTGGATTTCATGGTCAATCACACTTCAGTAATGGGATGTTGTATGTTGAGCATTCATGGGATCATTGTGTCCTGGCAATGGAAATAGATGCAACGGACACATGTACGCAGCTGCTCAAACGAAGGACTATTCAGCTGCCAGGATTCCCCGTCAAGCCAGAGTTGTTTCGTTGTTCTGGTGGCCGTGTTGCCCTGTCATCAGGGGTCTTGTGCTATGCACAGCAAGAAATAGATGGTCGCATGATGCGGATTTGGAATTTGGATAAATCTTCGCCTGAGAGGTGGGTGGTGAAGCATCGGCTAAATATGATGAATGCATTTGGGAGGGACGTCTTGATACGCACTGATTGTGAAGGATTATTGCGTTTCGATTATTCCATCTTGGCTTTTGACCTGGAGAGAGAGATTGTTATCCTTGGCGAGCAAGGTACTTGGAAATTCCACTTGTTTAGCATCAGTACCAGAAAACTCTCACAGCTCCAGACTCCCACAACCTGTGAACTGTCTGCAAAATTTTACTACGTGCCATACTTGCAAGTTTTCCAGCTTCAGCACTTCAAGGGCTCAAGATGAATAGTAGCTTGCAAATACGATCTTATTCTTATGAATGATGTCATCTGTAAGGATTCTAGTGCTTTAAGGGGCTCAAGAATGTTAGCTAGGTTGTCTATACTATGCTATGAAGGCTGTACTTGTATATGCATCTTCTGTGCATTAGCTGCACCAAACAACTGTAATGTATATGCATCAGATTGTTGGATTGCTGGCTTTGTGCCAATCTGTGATACTTGCCTTTTCACTGTTAACTCTCGTTATACTTATGCTCGTTTAATGTGGAAAACTGTAGATGAAGTACCCCTGTTGTGTGTTATAAACATGTGGAGTTACACAAACTAATATTTTGGGCACATAGAATTGTTTGCTTACTACACTACTACATTCAGACATTAATACACGCAGATTTGTGAGGGTATTTCATCGGTGACTGGATTGAAACATGGATGCAGCCATGCAGAGGACGGGCCTTGATCTCGCTCACTTGTATCGGCTTGATATACTACAAACAATCAATAAGAATATTCTTTTCAGAAAAAAGGTATAACGTCCATTAGTCTCACCTACAAACCACCACCAGATCAAATTTTAACTGAATAGGCCCGTGAAGTTGAACAACCCGAGCTTATATGGACATTAGCAACCCAACTAGTGGCTTATCAAAAAGCCTGAACTTTCATCTAAAAAAAAAAAGCCTGAACTTTTTGAGTCAATTTTCTATCTGATTGGCAATCATATCGAGCAATGCAATGTACGTCCATCTGATGAAACCTCAAGTAACCGGAACTTTGCGGCAGATGCTAAGGACATCATCCAAAGGTGCGTGATCGCCGGTCCCTTCATCCCTCCACGCGTACAACAGCTCTTTTCCTCTGAACACAAACATCCCACCCTGTAGAAAGGTAACACGAGCAAACACATGCGAGCGATCAGTAAGGATTGATGGAGAAGCAAATCCACCAGACGTCAATCTTCTTCTAGATAACAAAATGCAGAGATATAGATGAACGAGTTCAGTTAACCTGCTGCATGACACCCGTCAGGTCAGCCGGTGTCCCTTGCAGCGTGTAGTTCTTGGTCGCCGCCTTGATGGAGTCGAGCCTCGAGTATATTTTCGCCTTCATCACACATAGACATCAACATATTAGTGGCGTTCATGCAAACGGCGTGTGAAGTGAAGGAATTGGTCAGATCTCGGAAGCGAAATGCGGCAGTGGTGTGGAGCGTGGTACTTACACTAGCTGGACTGAAGAGTGTCCGTCCTATACCGTGGTATAGCCCCAAGACATCGTAAGCCTGAAAAGGAGAGAGCATAGATTCAGTCTTGCATGCAAATCCGAAGCACCATAAAGTGTTCTTCACTCGTTGCAGCTCAAAAATCAAATCCGAAGTACATTACGGCAAAAAAAGAGTAGGCACTGTTCATATTGTCGCAGTGTCACTCAAGGAGGAACATATAAGTGGAGTGGATCGTCACCTTGCGCTCCGGGTCGGCGTACAAGCTATTTGAAGGAAATGGCAGCTGCAGTGCAATGCAATGCATCGCAGAGAACAGTCAGGAAATAAGCAGAACAATTTGATACTCTGACTAAATTTTAGTACTATGACGTCTTCGCCGAATTGGAAGATTACTGCAGAATGAACCATGAACTGAGCACAAGCTCACCCGATCGGCGAGAATGCGAGCTTTATCAGAGGTGCCGACGCCAACGGCGATCAGTTTAGCCCCCGCAGACTCGAATTTTTCCATGGAGTTCTTCAGGTCAGAGGCCAGCTCCCAGCTGTAGGCATGGCAAACGGCAAAGCTTAGCAGCCGACGAGCAACAACCAAGAAACAGAGGAATTAAGCATGCACGTGTCAGTGTAATTGTGTAAAGGCTGCCTTGTCTCGAATTTCCTCACCAGCAGAAGCATCCGAAGTGCCGTAGCAGCGCGACCACGGCCACCCCCTGCTTCGCAGAAAACAACAGCACGAGTTGATCACTGGTTCACCCTGTCAGACTGCACGACACACGACAGTAAAAGAGGCAAGGAACTGGATACCTCAGTGGGTTCCCACAGGTCCCTCAGCTGGACGGCGTCGCCCGTGCCCGCAGCGAAGACCGAGACGCCGGCGAGGGCGTCCCACACGGGGGTGCCGGCGTCTGGGGCGGAAGGAGTAGAAGCCCCGCCGCAGCTGACACTGTCAATGAGCGGTTGCAATGACGGCGTTCGCGCGGAAGGGTGGTGCCGGCGTCAGAGACAGACACACGGCGGTGGAACGATGACCGAGGCGCGGAGGTAGGAAGCAGGGCGCGAGAGACGGTGAGCGAAATTGCCATGGCCATGGAGACGCCCAGACGAGGAAGGGGGGAGGTAAACGACGGATCGATCACGACGCCACCCCAACTACGGGTGCGTGCACACTTCCGTGCCGAGCTCGTGGCCGCGTGCCGGGCGCGCGGTGAGCCACCGGCTCTGGAAGCGACCGAGTGGCCGCTGCTGCGCGGCGTGGCACCATCTCTTCCTGTAGTTTATGTTTCGAGTGGCAGCGCCCAGATCAGAGACTCCTTTAGCCGGGCCGTCTTGTTTACGGGCCCTTAGACGCGCACGTGGATTAAACTCAACAAAATCCTTATACCTGAATTGGGCCAAGTGTCATAAGACTTCTAGGCCCAACGTTTCCTGCAATAGGCCGCAGCGTTCGTCAAGCCCATCTTTCTTCCTCCTGCTCGCTCCTCTTGCAGTTTTTTCCTCTCTCCCTTTCACATTGCGTAGGAAGCTCATGTTGAATTGTTGATGCGAGAGCATGCCAAACTGAAGCAACTTGGGAGTGTTCCACACTTGTCGGTTAAGGGACCTGCCTCCGTAACTACTAACTAGCTTAGCTTAACTAGTAGTATAACAGTATTGTGTTTTCAAGACAGAGTGGCAGATCATGGAAGCTAGTGAAATAAACTACGATTGTGTGCATGCATGGATAAGCACGAAGGTACATTGAGAGATGTTTTGCGTAATGCCATTACCTAGGAAGATGTCTCCTCCAGGTCTAACGCTAACAGCCATGGTAACCGTGCTACTATAGAAATCTGCGTTTAATTTTACATGTACGAGACGATCCTAGCTAAGCTAGGGCCGGCTCCCTCCAGGTTGTATATGTGAAAAGGCACAATTAGTACTGCCTCGTGCACACAAACTATATAGCGTTCATTTCCTTCACGGCGATGTGATCGAAATCCACCTCGAGAGATCTTTCACAGCAGTGTAGACTTGTTCCGAGCCATATTTGAATGTAGATACCTAGTATAGTTTCCCTGATTTATTCAGACATGTTATTAATTAACCAGCAGCTGTTTGTGCTGGGGGAAGATGGAGACAGTGCGGCGTTCGCGCAGGAGGCGTCGTGCGATGGGGGGCATGCCAGCTCAGATGTGGAGGCTGAGGCTGCTGATGGGGTGTTGCAGCCGCTGGTGCCTTGCTTTGCCGGGCTGGGTGGAGAGATGGTGTTGCTGGACGACGAGGAGATGGAGCACGAAGAGCATAGCAACGTCGATCTCGGTGCGGGCTCCACCCTGTTGTCCGATTAGGGTGAGCATGATGTGGAGAGGGAGGCCGGGCAGCAGTTCGAGATGGACACCGTCTCGCCAGTGCAGGATGGCCCTGGACAGCAGGACAAGGAGGTGGTTGCACCTCTGTGCCCCTTGTCGGGCTTCCTCGCCCGGATCACGGTGCCGCTCGCGGCCACTGTTTTGGGCACGCCGGTCACGACGTTGGCCCACGAGATTGATGTGGAGGCGCCGTCTGCGTGGAGAAGTACCAGGTTAGCAAAGCTACACCTGGAGGGCGCCAACATCGAGTAGCTGGCCAAGGAGGCCGTGGCGCCGTCTCGGCTCGCGGCCTGAGGAGGCAAGCACTTCAGAGCGTCAGCGGCAGGAATTCATGGCCCTGTTCGATGGACCACTCTCGGACCAGGCGGCGGCGGCTAGTGACGACCTCGTTCTCTCCATGAAGAAGCCCAAGAAGAAGAAGACTTTAGGAGCCAGGATGGTGCAGCAGACCCTGCCGAAGGTGGCCTAGTTGCTGATGTTTCTCATGCTTGGGCAAGGAGGGGATCGCGTGACCGAGCTGTTGCGCCGCGAAGCTGCTAGGAGGGGTTGTATGGACATTGCTGTTCGAGGCAGGATTCTCTCATGGCGAGCTCTGGCGAGATTTGCGCCCGGGTCTAGGAGAACTGCTAGCAGGGCCTTTTTCCACTCGATGTGGTGGTTATGGAGGGAGAGGAGCCGAAGGACCTTCCGCGGTGTGGAGATCTCGTCTGCGGAGGTGGCGGCTTTGGTGCGGGAAGAGTTGGCATTGCGGGCTTTCGCCTACACGCAGGACCCCGGAGACTTGATTTTTGTTTTGTTATGTCTATTTAGGGATTTTTTCCTAACCCAAAATTATGTACATAAACCTTTATTCTATCTAATCGAATAGCGGATACGGCCGCTTTAAACTAAAAAAAATTAATTAACCAGCGGGGGGTAAATTCTCCTCACTAAAATTATTTCGTGGCTTCAAGTACTCCACGTTGCCACTGTTGACGGATGGTGAACGACACTGTGCTGTCCCACCGAGAAAATACTATTACAACGGGGCCCATGCACAGCTGTGCTAGTAGGAGTTCTTGCTAGCAAAGCTTTTCTCAACAGTAAACTAGTACCACTGGGGCATATTGTATAATTTGGCCACGCACTCATGGAGCGGTGTAGTCAAATTTTCACTTTGGCCACGGTCACAAATCCGGACCCGGCCGTGGGGACGGAGGAGGAGTAGCACGGAACCCCATGCATGCCTAAACAAACCAAGATTCCCATCCCCTCTCTCCCCATGTGAGAGTAGAGTAGGCATGCATCATTCCTTGGTTAGCGAGAAACGGCCTCCCAAAGTAGGGTTAAAAAGGGTTTAGTTGGAGAGCAGCACTACCCCACAGGAAACTTGTTAATCATGTCTTCTTGGGTTATATATACTACGGTTTGCGTGGAGCTGACCCTAAAGCGCACCCACTTTACTGGAGCCATATAGTCTCAGCACAGCTGATGAAGCTTCATTTACCACTCCTCATAAGAAAATAAAACTTCATTTACCATTGTACTGTACTTAGTACTTGCAAGTCGCATTAGTGTCTCCAATGATTTCCATGAACTAACTGAAGACAACAAGCTCTAGTCTATACAAAAAAACAGAGAAGCATGCAACATGATCTGATGATCCGGCATTAATCTCTCTTTTCACGCTTACGCAGTAGCAATACAGTCTTAGAGATTTAGTTTGGCAGCAGCAGACATGCATCTTCACCGCCGTGGAAGTTACGTACTCATGCGCATTTTTAGGCTCACGTGAAGCTTGGGCAGTGCAAATCTCGCCTCGGTCGGGAAAACGATTCTGACCCACAGAAAGCCGAGATTTTTACCTTGATGCAAAAGATATCTTTGGGATTTTTTCCCTTCCCTCCAAGAGCAGTGTGATCATCGATGCTTGTTAATTTAATAATCCACGCAAAGAGCGAGGATTAGTTGTGTGTGCTCGGCATCTCGATGTCTTCTTCCTCGGAGCAAGAGTAAACTAAACAAGCCCGGCTTGCAGCTTGGCATCCGTCGGGTTCCACCCAATCTCACTCGGAGGACTTCTCTTTTGTTCTCTTCTTCTCAAGTACGTCTTGTCAAGCATCCTCCCTCGTTTCTCATCATTGTTATATGATGCTAGCACTAGTGGTAGTAGGTCAGTGGGGAGTTTGTTAAGATCGCCATTTTAGCGTAAAGTATGTTCCGCGTGGAACCACTCAAAAACCACAACCCTAACTAAACTATGGAAGGAATCAAAGTGTTTGTGTTGGTAGATTAACCATCTGCACGGTCTCGAGATCTGATGCATTCTATATTTGGAGAGATGTCCTGTGTGACCAATGGTGTGCTTTTAGTTGAAGTTGTGTGTATAAACGACTAAACGAGTTTGGTGTTTACTCGGCTGTGTGCTGACTTTCACTCTTTCACTGTATTTCACACCGAACAATGTCTGGTTATTTTGCTTTGCTCGATCTATGTGGAAATGCATTTTTGTATATATATTTTCCCTTTCTGAACCAACATATGTATATGAAGCACGCCAATTAACAGCACCACATGCCGGCCAGCCATTGTGCTATATGTGTGTACTGTAGTACTCTCTGTCCTATGAAATTGTACACGCGAATGACCTTTTTACGTTCTCCACAATACATATGCACTATTTTACCATTAACTACTACTGCTACTAGTATTTTCGTGTTTAGTCCATATATTCTTGTATGTGCTGGTGGTTGACCGGAGATTTCTTGCTCCGGAGCTCTAGTGATTATAAAAAAATTGAAAAATAATATTCACGAGTTTTAAAAAATTATGAGAAAAATACGGATGAAGCCAATGTTATATCTTACAAGCATGAAAAATCGTAAACAAAGTGTGGATCTAAATTTGCATATTTTCAAAACTCTAAACTTATCCGATTTTGTCATCTTTGTGTAGCCCATAACACAAATAATATTGCATTTGCAATTTTTCATGCTTGTAAGACGTACCATTGATTGTGTTCAGAATTTTTTCCTGAATTTTTTCAAAATTGCAAATATGATTTTCAAATTTTGTTGAATGGACGGAGCACTGGAATTGAAAAGTCTAACACACTTTCCGCTAGTGGTCACAGTCTCAAATTACTTGGATAAAGAGCCAAGGAGTGCTAACAAACTGATTCCACTATCACATGAGTTTATGGTAGACAACAAACTACTGTACCGACAAAACTCACGTCTTGCACCCGCTTCTCTTGGAAATCTTTCCCTAGCGTGCTTCGGCCTGCAAATTCTACAGATTGTCCGAGATGTGGTTTTTTGGGAATCGAGAGAAATCTCTGTCGTTTGACACCGACGCGGTGACGCTTGAGAGTTTGACCCTTCCTTCCCGGAGGGCATCGGGTGTATCTCTTCCCCACTCCTCGGAGCCCTAGGACCAATCCGGGTAGCAGCGTCATCGTCGTCGCCTTCCTTCTTGGAGGTGTTGCTTGGTACGCGGCGATTTAGAGTGTTAGGATCGTGGTGGAAATACTCTGGAGAGGACGCAGCGGTTGCGAGTCACTTCTGTTTTCGTTGATCCACCGGTGTCCGCCTTTTTTCTCTCTTCATTTTTTCTCTTTATTTTCTTTTGGGTTTGACTGTGCTGTTTTGCCACAGCAGTGGTCTTTAAGTTGTATCGCAGTATTTTTTTGTCAAATCTGGCCGTTTTCACGGACTAACAACGGATCTGGCCCTTCCTGAGAACTAAGGGCATGTACAATGGTAGAGAAGGCGCGCCTTCTCTTAACCATCCACGTCATTTAGAGAAGACAAAATTATTAGTCGTACAATGTGTCATCTCTTATTGCCATCCCTAACAATTAATGTGAATTAATTATCTTTTAGTAGGAAATCATAGTTTTAAGAGAAGACAAATGGTACAATGGTGAAATTAGTCTTCTCTTATTTCGTAAGAGATCATCCCTTAGCTAAGGGAAGACAACATACTCTTTCTTAATTCTCTCTCCGCCACCTAGATAATTATCCTACGTGTCAACGCTAAGAGAAGGCTGACATCACCCCATTGTACATGCCCTAATTGCAAATCTGGCACCTCGGGTCGGCGCCATCCTCAATGGAGCCGACATCGTGCAGGTCGGCGCCAAGATTTTTAGGCACCAGAGCAGCCGATGACGTCGGCGCCATGCTCCTTGGCGCCGACCCTAGTTCGGCGATGGAACGGGCTGGCGCCGACCTGCACAAGCTCGTAGTACGTCCCATCATTTTGTAGCTCGACAATGCATGGCCTCGGCTCAGCGAGTGGTATACCGTATAGTACTGCGCTGTACACAGATGGCTGGGTAGCTAGCTAGCCGGGTCCCAGCAGCACGGAGGGGGAACTCGGGCTCCCACGCACGCGCGCGAGCGCGAGAGAGATGGACAAAAGGCGCCATCGGAATGATGGAGCGAGCCGCGTCCATCCAAACGACATGCCCAGCCCAAGAAGCTGCAGTCCAGGGGCCGGGTGCGTGATTTCTAAGCCACGGCGACGTCCCGGAAACCCAAGTTCTTAACCTTACACAGGTCGGGTGCACAGTCTTTCACAAGGGACCTTGGTAGGCTTAACAGGCAGTGCTGTTCTGTTCGGGCAATGGTGGAGCCTGTAAACTACTATTACTACTCGTCTTTGACAGGATGTTGTCGCACGGTTAGAGGTACGATCATCTTTCAATTACCCCGAGAGTAGTCAATTGAATTTTTCTGCAAACCTCAAGCTAGGGTTGGCAAGGTTGTGAACATTACAGGATGGCTGCCCAAGAAACGTCCATACCTATTTTGTACTACTCCTGTAGATATGACCACGTCCTTATGGGAATGTCGCCTCAAGCCTTCAAGTCGACGCTACCAGCGATGTGTTTGAACAGGACTGGACTTTTTCTTGAGCGGAGACTGGACTGAGAGGGGTCCCGTAATTCCGAAAAGGAATACTGGTGCCAACCAACCGTACCATAATGCGCACCGCCCATGCATGTTGAATGGTAGGAGCGTGCATGATGACAGAGCACGGAAAAGACAAGCTACGGGGCCGGCCGGTTTCCTACCCCAATCAGCATCGGGACTCGCCAGTCCTTAACAAGCACCGGTGTATGCACGCAGCGCACACGCGGACGCGCCCCGCCGTGGAGATGCGATCGTGCCGCCGTGCGGGGGAGCGGCCGGCACGTACGACGGATTCACGCAGGGTCACACGTCTTGTTTGTATGTATGCGTTACGTTGCCGAGATCGATCTCCACATGCGTTTGCGGTTTGACGTTATTACTTTTAAAAGATGAGAAAAACGTCTCACCGGCATCACCTCGTGTAAGTCATGTTTGTTTGACAATACCCTCTACACATTGCTGTTCAACTGTGGATTCGTCATCAAACAGGAAAAATACAAGCGCAAACAAACAATGCCAGCAAGGCATCGATCAAGATTTTTCTTTTTTGGGGAACGCATCGATCAAGATTTCCACCGCCCACACCCACAGGAGTACGAGTGTAGCAGAGTACATGTAGGGTTAGAAAGGTGAATGAGGTTACTAACTACTATACGTCTCATCAAGCATCAAGCAAACCTAGAAACTACTACCTCATGCGTCGTACATGCAAGGCTGGATCGAGACGTCAAAGAGCAAAGTTCATAATAATGGCTAGGTGTATGTAGATAGTTAGCGACAGGTAAACTTTTCACGAACCGGCTGAGTTACCACAAGATATTTTTGTGATTTGTTGACGCTGACTTACAAGTGCATGCACCATTTCTTTGTTCTCGCTTCAAAGGGTTCACGACGAATGGCAGAACTGTAATCGCCCGCGGTTATTTTCCGGGCGCATGACATATCTGTCCCCATGCCAGATAGATGCGGCTTCGGGCACCGTAATAAAGAAGGGGCATAATTGTCATTTTGCGGAAAATAAAATACAATGGCCAATCCTGATCCATCACCTCGATCGATCGCTTTGAGAGCGTGGACGTGCCATTGGAGATGGACGGGACCTGACGTCGGCGCGCTAGGCGATAGATGACTGCCACCGCCAGGCCAGAGAGGGAAGGCCCGTCTTTAATCGTGTCGGCCACGAGGAAACTGGCTTGGTCCGTCGCATCGCATCGAACGATAGCGATTTCATAAATTTTTTGGCACCCGCCCTCTATGGAATCTATCGTTCCGGAACGAAATCATTGCGCCCCATGTATGCCATTTGTGTATGTGTTCCTGTTCGGCCGAGAAGAACAAACAAGTTCGCGAAGACTGACCCACAAGAGTATGCTTGCACGTAGCCATGGGTTCGTTTTCCTATCATTATCACTTCCTAGCATAGCATGCTGCTTGCTACTAGTAGTACTACTGTATATGAAAGCTGAGCGATTCTACGAGCTGTGGTTGCTCGGGCACTGTTCATCACTGTTCATAGGAACAGTGTTGAACAGTGTTCCGATCCGCGCCGTCCGTCGCCGATCGAACGGCTCTCACCACACGTCCGTGACGGTTTGCAAAAAAATCTTCCCAAAAAACATAAATTAACCCGCAATCCACGAAATGACGAAGCGAGGGACCAATTTGAAAATTGCGAAAAAACACGGACTAAATTGCAAAATTGCCCTCACACCCCCTCCCTCCTTCTCCTCCCGCGCGACGCGGAAGTCGCCGTGCCGGCGCCGGCGCACGCCACCGCAGCTCCGCTCCTCCTCCGACGAATCGAGGCCTACAGGGAGCTCCGCCGTAGTCTCTTCTCCGTGCTCGCCAAGTCTCGCTTGCTGGGAAGCCCGACGCGCACCGGATTCGCCACCGCCGCGCTCGGCATCCTCCGTCTCCGGCCGCCGCTCGCCGAGCTCGATTCCGGCCGTCCCCGACCTCGCCTTGCTGCTCCGACCTCTCCTTCGCCTTCTTGCTGAGCCTTCGGTTCCGTAGAACCTTCCCCACCTCCTTCCCGTGCCTTAGCTCGCCGTCGCCGTGCTCTCCGTCTGTCGCCGCCGTGTTTTGGTCGCCGCCGGTGATTCCGGCGACCATTTGGTCCGCCCCGCCGCCCAGTCGACTCCCCGCGATCCCGTGCGTGCGTCACGCGCACGCGCGCGAGCCCGCTCGCTCTCCTCCGGCGATAGCTCGCCGTGGGTTCCTCTCTGCCACTGACACGCGGGACCCACCGTCAGAATTTTTACCTTTTCCAAAACAATCTGGAAATTGATTCAAATTTGCAAATTCAATATCTTTTGTTCTGTTATTCAGAAAAGAGTGTTCAATATATCAAAATGTTCAGAAAAATGAATCCTATATATTTGAATCAAATTCATGCATGCTTAACCAACCTTGAATCATTCTTTTATAGGAGAACTAAATCAACCATTTACTATAATTAGGAATTCCTGAACATTTCAATTTCGTAAATATTTGCCTGTAATCTAGATGGGCTTTTCCTAAATATGGACTTCATTTCAACAAATGTACACCAACCATATTTGAATATTTTAAATTGTGAATATTTGTGTCAGCGTGGGCCTGGCCTGCCAGTTTTTCCTTTCCTGAAAAAAAGAGAAGATGGAAATATTTCTTCAAATACCCATCGCAAAAAAATATGCAATGTACAACAAAATACCCAGGGAAAAAAATGATAGCTACTTACAAAACAAAAAAAATATGTTTGAATATTTCGAATTGGTCAACATTTCGATAGACTTCAAAAACATAAATTCTTCCTATAGTCCAACAATTTCTAAATATAAACAATTTTTGAATGTGTACGTTTCCAACTTTCAATTACAACCATATTGGACCATTCAAATCCAAATTCAAACCACCGGAAAAAATATAAAAGATATATCAAAAAATCTAAAAAAAGAACCTATTTCCCACAAAAAATAAACATGTTTGAATAAGTCAAATTGACCAATATTTGGATAATTTTATGAAAAACAACAACCATACTTCACCATACCAACTAAAAAAACAAATTTACATGTTTCAAAAATTTGAAATGACTTTCAAACATGATCATTTTGTGAACACTAAAACAATTTAAATTTGAATGACTTCCCCTTACCATATCAATCCAACTAAAAAAACAAATTTACATGTTTCAAAATTTTAAAATGACTTTCAAACATGATCATTTTGTGAACACTAAAACAATTTAAATTTGAATGACTTCCCCTTACCATATCAACAAAAACACGAAAAATAAACGTTTCCTATTTGTGGCATATGATCAAATTCCAGATTTGATTAATTCAAACTAAAATGACTTTCAATTCTGAGTATTTAACAAACGGGAAAAAAAAGCAAACATGAATATCTTTCCAATTTTATTTTTTTCCCCCAAATTCGAATAACTTATAAGTGCAAACTTAATTTTACAAATCACAACGGAAAAAATATCTAAACAACTTTTGAATGCGGATATTTACAAATTCGAATTTTTACACCACCATATTTCGCTAAACAATGGTGTCTGATGTTGACCTACGGTTGCTTAAAAAAAATGCTTGATCAGATGAATATTTAGAGAAAATGATTTTAAGTTAAATTTACTAAATAGCCATATAATATACTTCCTCTCATTAATGAGTTCAATTAAATATTTAAGACAGAACACAAACATACCACATCAATTGGAATAGGTTAATATTTACATATAATATAACTGAACTCCCTCCAATTATACAATTCAGCTTAATGAATGTTCAAACAGAACTTAACTCCCCTTAATTATGTAGTCAAATTTTAATAATGCTTTATTGCATGCACATTCCAAAAAAGCACAAACTCATTTTCCTCTAACACAATATATTTTCTCTAATCAAATATGTAAGACAAACCACAAAAGCAACATGCCAATTTGTGGGGACCCCGGACTAGCTGTCCGAAATACCCGATTATGCTTAACACAACGATCCCGTGATCAGTCTGTCGTTGCACATAATCCGAATTGGATACCAAAGTTTACATCCATTGCAGTACCGAATAGAAAGTCTTACATAAATGGTCATTTAGACCAAGTTCTTACATAGGTGCCTTCATGGGCCAAACCAAATATATCAGCGGAAGCTACGGCGTAATCGACATCATATTCTAACGATGACGACCCGACAGGCAGCTGACTTGTGGAGATCCTTAGTTGGCGTAGAAGTCGCCATATTCCTGCTCTGCGTAGTGTTCCTCCTCGTAGTCTGGCTAGGACAATAGCCAGGGACGAAACCAATATGAGTACATTTGAATGTACTCGCAAACTATCCCAACATGAGTATGCACCAGTTTTATTTTAGTTGACAACTTTTCTTATTTAAAACATCTCTATATCTTTATTGAAAAAGGTAAGAAGAGTTTATAACTATCTTTAAAGAAGTCACCTTTTTCATCTGTTTTTCCAAAACTTCTCCTTTTTCCCGACCATAGCCCGTCATGGTCCACTTTCTTCCACCACCTCATACCGATCCGTTGGTATAGGTGTAGGAAACAATCTCCACTTCATTTTTCTTTTAAAAACTCAAAACCTTTTTAAAACTTGCACAAGGTCTTAGGACAGTCTCCCAATTGTCCATATCCGAGGACTCGGCTATTCGAATAGTTTTTAACACTCTGCAGAGGTAGCACGCTTTTAACCCACATCCATCCGGCAACTCATCGTGTCTGCCACGTCTCGCCATACCAGGTGTATGCGAAGTAAGCCGCCGGCCATAGCCTCTTATTTGCTCATGCTAGTATAGGATCCTTCCCATATGACACTTTCCATCGACACCCAGTCCGGTTTCCCGTCAGAAACCCTAAGTGTGAGGACTCATAGTTTTGTCCGGCGGTTTATGGTGGAACCTTCTATCCTCCCCACCAACTTGTGTGAGGACCCGGGTCAGGGGGTAGATCCTCGGACCATCCCCTCATGCATAACGGAGTCATCTCCGTCGATGAGGTATCCCATACTAATAAGAGCAAACTACATGACTACGCCTTTTCCCATATGTGGTAAATGTGGTCGCACAGGGTAGGATTGGTTTCCATAGTACTAGGACACTGTGCATTTTTCACAAACATCACCATTTTTCCACCTTTCCAACACAGCACCGACATCTCGTCGTTCCATAAACTCACAAGACATTTCAAAGGAGTTTTGAATAAACAACATTGTTTTCCCATCCTAAAGTTTTATATAAACTACTACATAGGGTGGCAAAATAATATCCATATATTTTTGAAATGGGTTTTGTAAATCTTGCTTTGAGAGTAAACATATTATGAAAGTAGATGCATATGTTGGTAGTGCAAGCTCAGAGAATAGCTTGCCTTGCTTGGCAAAGTGATCTTGCTCTTGTTCTTCAAATTCAGCAAACTCTCCTTCCTCGATATATCCGACAACGTTCTCGTCTAATTAACAAACAAACAATACAAACAATCACTAAGCTATACAAGCAATCACCTCAACATAACCATCATTAACATCACAATTGGCTACTGCACACATCAAACCACACAATTTGGTTTTCAAATAAATTGAATTAAACATTATTTAATTAAGTCCAAATTATGGCAGAAACTAGTTATTCATGTTTAATTCCACAACTTGAGTTCTGTTGGTCACAAAAATACAAACTAAAATTCTATGGAAAGCCACTGATGTGTAGAATACAACCCAATTTGAATTGGATCATTTGGAGTTACCAAACTCCCTACACATTGGATTGAATCCAGTAGCTTAATAATCAAGTTTTAGCTACCAATTAAATTATATTGTTCCAAAAATTAAACCCTTTTAGGGGTAACTAAACATGGATATATGTGAGCTAACAAAATTGGTCCTAACTCATTTGGATCAACCAATAAACATAATGGTCTGTTTTAGTCCAGAAGGGTTTATCTTAAAGTCCACAATTTATACTACTTAATTAATTCTACCAAAATTAGGGGAGCTAACACAAGGCAGTACTAAGCTAGCAAAATTGGTTTGGAATTATTTGGACTAACAGAGTATCAGAAACAAACAAGTTTAGATTTTAAACCTTCTGTGGCATTTTCAATAATACTTTTTAATTATTTAATTAAATGACCTGAGACCAATTGTGTTGGTTAAACAATTTCATAAGCTTTCCAGAACATTTGAGTTTGATTTATTTGGATTCCTAAATCTCGAGATATTTAATTTTAAAGTTGACATCAGTACTGAGAATTTCAGAGAATTCAAATTAGAAAAATCCACTGTTGTGGATAATGTTGAAATCCCTGACGGGTGGGTCCTACCCGTCAGTGACTCAGCGAAACGGTACGCGCGCGAGGGAAAAGATTAAAATTATGACAGTGGGACCCACATGGCAGTCTAACTTAACACGAAGCGGTACGTGGCCGTAGATCTTCGATCCAACGGCTCACGGAGGTCGCCATCGGCGACGACCTAAAACGAGCGGCGCTGCCGCGCCGGCGACGGCGAGGTGGACGGATCTCTCACCTAGGGGCTCGGGAGGAAGCGGCGATGACGCGAATCGACGGCGGCGGCTCGGGGAAGACGATGGTGCGAGCGGCAGTTGCTGGGGAAGTCTCTGTCGACGGCGGCGATGTCGCGCTCTTCGTCGGCGTCGGGCAGCAACTTCGGCGGAGCTTCGGGGTCGCGTCCGTGTGCTAAAAAGAGGGAAAAGAAGCCTGGGTGAGTGCGGTGAGCTTGGGCAACAGCGTAGAGGGGTCAGAGGGAAGAATGGGAGGGTGTGGCGTTGTGGTGGTGTTCGACCTCAACGGCGGCGTCGGGTGCGGCAGTGCACTGCCCTCCGGCGGTGCACAGACGAAATTGAGGCGAGGGAAAGCTCGAGGGGGAGGTGTGGTGTTCCAGTGAGGTCTCGGGTGCTTTTATAAGCTCGGGGCGGTCCACGATGGTCGGGGTCTACGGCGGCGGCCATTGCGCGTCCACGGCGACCATTTCGGCGATTACCCGGCGAGGGTGCAGAGGCTCGTGGCGGCTTGGGGCTTAACGGGGTCCGGCGAGGTTCTAGAATCATCTAGAGGAGTGGTGCGTGTCGGGAAGCAGAGACGGGGGCCAATTAGCTCGGCGCCGTCCAATGCATCCGCGGCGGTCGTCGGGGAACATCGGCGTTAAGGCGACGGGAGAGGTGCCCGTTTTCTTCCCTGCGGTGCAGAGACAGCAGAGGCTCCGGGCGCGCGCGCAGGGGGGGCCTGGGCGGCTCGGAAACGGCGACGACGGTGGAGGCGACACGGCGGCACGTCGGGGCGAGGGAGAGAGGTAGGGGATGACATTTTCGCAGAAAACCCCCTGCCTCCTCTCTGCTTCTTTTTTTATTTCTGTTTTAGTCCTTCTGTTAAAACCAGAAGGTTTTCTAGGATTTAATTAGGGTATTTAAACATTTTAGAAAAATTTGCAAAAATTTGTGGGGCCTTCCCATAATGTACAGAAGCTCCACAAAAATTGGCATAAAATAATAAAATGTTTTGAAACATTTTCTTTTATAGTACTTTGTTTATGTTATTTGAATTTATTTCAATTGTTTTTATTTTAGAATTTCAAAACTAGTTCAAAAATAATATTTGAGAGGGGAAAGTGGTAGGAACAAAATGGGGAGTGTTGACATTACATCTCCACTGACTTTGGTTTGAAAATAATTGAGTTGGTCACTTGGAGATTTTTATGTGACAACTTGTCACTTTTATTTTTCTTGCTTTGATTTTATATTTTGTTTTCTTTCTTCTTACTAGTGTTCACTAGTGCAAACACCCATACAAACAGCAAGAACAACATCTCAAGTAACAAAAGCAATTAACATACAATAAGCAACAAAAGTTTTTGTTGGCTCTCATTTTTGGAATATAATCCTGATAATAATTTTGGGATGTTACACAATTCAAATAGATTCATATTTACACATAATGTAACTAAACTCCCTCCAAATATGCAGTTCAATTTAATAAACGCTTAAGTTGAACTTACCTCTTTCTAATTATGTAGTTCAATGCAAATAATGCTTGACTACATGCATATTTCAAGAAATCACATATTCATTCCCTCTACAGATGGATTGAATTTAATAAACGCTAATACAATATATTTCTTTTTTTCCCCTTTTCTTTTGGTTTACAACAAAACAACATCAGAATAATGATCACCATGAAGCAAAATAATTTCACCACATTTTAGCTTACAAAACAACTGTAATTTCCCTTTTTGAATTCCAGTTTGTCGTAGTAAAGTTGTAAAATACATTGAAATTAGATCTTTCGATTTGTTTTTTTTTCTTCTTCTTGCTTTTCTTTTGCTTCGCATTCCAACACCATTGCAATAATGATTAAAAAAAACCATTTAAGTTTACAAAACAATATAAATTCCTTTTTCCAATTCCAGTTTGCTTTAATAGATTTGCAAAAAAACATTACAACTTATGTTCAAACAGTAAAACTAATGTTTTGTCTTCGCAGTAACTCAACAAGTTCTAACAACGCGAACATAAATGCATTAAACAAACAACTTCACCATTTCTATTCACAAAATATATTACGTAATCAAAACAAAAAAAATTATATTTACAGAAATATCCACCCACGGCGCGCCTAAATTCAACTAGTAGTAGTATGATAGACAAGCTTTTCGCGCACCAAGACGTACAAGACCCGCATGTACGCATGCAGTTATGGATGGGTACCAGACCAGATGCTCTACGTTTCTACTAGTACAGTAATAGGCAGCAGGATAAAGATGGGTCATATATAAGTAGATGGATAAAATAAATAGATGCACAGACATAGGCAGCAGGATAAAGATGGAGTACTATGTAAGGCATGTAAGCGTAGGCATGCAGGTCCGCACGGATGCGTGTGCGTGCAAGAGAGCCGGCCGGAGAGGCGCCCTGCATGCGCGCACCCCGACACGTGCGCCATGCCCGGTGAGGACAACGCGGGCTGGACCACCATACAGCCTGGACCAAGCTAGCAGAAACGAAAGAGAAGCAGAGAGCATGGCGCCGTCTCGTGATTCGAGCCGTATATATATGCAGCCTGGACCACCATAAAAATAGCGGTAGAAATAGGATTGCTCGAGCGAGCGAGGGCCGAACGGAAGGCCCATGCCGTCCCTGCACGTTCCGCCTCCGCTTTGGAACTTAGCTTCAGTTGATCGGTCTATCAATTCGTTGCGGAAGTTATTAGCGTAACATGCGTGCGTGCCGCCGGATCGGGGACATCCATATGAATGTACCACCAACGAACGCTTGCTCCCACGGTGCATATGGTTTGCAGCACGCCAAACTAGCTAGGGACCGCCCGGGATCAGTTCCGACGACTATTCCCAACAAGGAGTACAAAGCAAACCACATCGATGCATGAACAAACCTGACCCAAAGTGTTATTTCCACTAAGGCCGGGCTCTCCCGGCGAGGGAGAAGCTAAGTTTGCAAGTCCGACTACGGGTGGTGTGCACCCTTCAAATTTAGCAATAATAATAATTTCAGTGTTCATAAACATGGGAAAATAAAGACATGTATGCATGTATTGGTTAAATATTATTCTTGAATGTTTAGGTGAAATTTTATGATCACGTGTTACATGTATGGAAGTCATATAAAATGAATTTTAAGCAGACGTTCCGCAATCTGTGCCACATGTATTGTTACGATAACTTATTTCCGATCTTCACATATGTCACAAACAGTCATAACTCATAATAATAATATACGACAGTAAGTACCTATAATATATGCACTAAACATTTTCATAAATTTTAGAGTTTGGTAGTTGTGTCCAAATATAGACGAGTATGGCAAAAAAAGTTGTGCTAAACTTGGAGAAACAAGTTCGGGACATACCAAGGTTGTGAAAGTTTCCCGTGTGAATTTGGCCCCCCGATAACGCGCCGATGTAAAGTTTTGTTGGAGTGATGTTGTTCGACATGTTGGTCCAGCAAGAATTGATAGATTGCTCCGACCACCATAGAAGAGGCGTTGAGGGACTCGAGCCCTAGCCATTTTTTGTATTTTCTTCATTTTCTTAATGTGGAATGGCACTGAAAGAAAAAGTGAACTCTTCTTTCAAACTTTGTAGAAAAAATAATTTAAACTTAAAAAAGGAAAATAGACGCTTATATTTATTGGATGTATATATCTATTAGATGTATACTTATTCTTGAAAGCAACGTAAATTGAAGTGCCGATATGCATAAAGTTCGCACGCATGTGTCCCGGCCGGCCTCAGCACGTGCATACCGGCGCTGCTGGTACGTCTTGCGACATTTCCAACGTTTTCACGGAGAAGGGTACACGAGAGGGAGAGATGGCAGGAATGGCATTGACTCCTCCTCCTCCTCCTCCTACGATTTTTCCTGTATGGCGATCGAGGTGAGATCATGAGAGCGACTTTAAAGAGGAAGGCTTTGATGGATGGACGTTGTTGCCTTGAATTGGAAGGTCCAAGCCGTACTCTCGGCACGTAGTGGTAGGAGTCAATGCCACTCATGACACTCCTCAACCCTCCATTATACTGTAGTACTATGGAAACGCAGTAACGTTTGCACCATTTACATTTACGAGACGGGATGTGGGCTATCTAGCTAGAGCTATCGTCAGGACCAGCTCGCCTCGCAATGTTGAGACAGATAAGTGTCGACGATCGATTTATGTGACGAATGCTGGAAAATGAAGGGGAAAGCGGTGAAGATAATTTTGGGCAAACAATGATGGTTTCGTCGGGGAAACAAATTATCGTCAGCTCCCCTCCGGCGGCCTCAAGCATCCGATCCAATTGCCAAAACCTCGAACCTATTCTATACCCGTGAGTAGGGAAGGGATCGTTCTAATTTATTCTCCTACAGCCAGCTAGCCCGACTTGATCTATACTACTATGCGTAACCTTAAAGTTAAGCCTAAACTGGTACGAATCCATCTCCACATCACATCTCGCTCCAACTATATAATCAAATCAACGATATATAGGCCCCCCTAGCTCGCCGGAATCTTAGCGTTCCTTTGACCGAGATCACGACCGGCGGGCTCAGCTCAAAAGAGCTCGAGACAAAGCTAGATTAGGCGGAGCTTAATTAAACCCGGGCGCTCGTGGTGGCCGTGGGGACGTGCGGGCGGGCACGTGAGGAGTGCGTGCCCCGTATTGCTACTTGATGGTTTTTTAAGCACTTGGAACAACAACTGGCGTATGTTTGCACGAGTATTTAGTTTTGGAATATAGCGCCCTCCCGGTCGTTGTGGACATTAAGTGTGATGATTATGTCACGTGGGCGGGTTTCTGGGTTACTGTTTGTTTACATTGGCGTAAAAAATAACGGTAATTGACAGTAAAAACAAAGGGAAGGCGTCGAAAAAGAATGAAAGTGACGAATCAAATGGAAAACGGCAATATTGATTATGTCGACCGGACGAATTTGTGGTTACCTTTACCCTCTAGTGAAAATGATGATGACAGTAAAAAGTAGCAGAAGGCGTTGAAGAATAAAGTTGTGATATTGTGGTTACTTTTACCTTCTAGTGAAAATGATGATGTCCAAAACTTGTAAAAGAAGAAAACAAATAGTGATTCAGAAGAGTATATAGAGAAATAATAACCGGTGACTCCAGAGAAATCTGTTTAAGACAAAGGTACATACTGAAACTAGACCAATTAAACTCTGCTTTTACACCACTCTGTCGTCGGTGTAAAATGACGATTATGCACGTGTGCGGATTTAAGGTTTACTTTTTGTTTACCTTGTCTTAAAAATGGCAGCAATTAACATTAGAAAAAAATCTAGGAACATTCTAAAACACACACAACTTTATTCGATACATGTAGAATAATTTATATTGTCCAAACTCAATAAAACATCCAATTCCACACTTGATACATCCAAACAGGATTTGGAATTGGATCCCAGCATTCAATTTGGACTTGGATCCCACCAATTCATTTTCAAATTAATTTTGATATTCCCACTACAATTCATTTCCAAGATAACAGACATCCAAATATAGCCTAACATTGATTTTTTTCGATAAAGGGATATTTATTACTTAAAAAGTTTTAAGTATTACACTGGCATCTGCATAATTAGGATGCACACAACCCAACAAGTTCACAAGTTTTCAAAACGTCAAAAATAAAAGGCGAATTACATTTCATAATGAGAAATTGTAGATACGCGTAAGATTGATTATGTCAAGTGGTCGGATCTCAGACTAATCTTTTACTTCGTAGTAAAATGATGACAAATGAAAAAAGAGGGAAGACTTCAAACAGTGAAGTTGAGAACTCCATGTAAAATCGTATGGAGCAACAAAACACGTGATAAAGCAGATAGTGATGCTGAAGCAGGGTATAGAAAAAATAATGACAACATACTTAACTGATTTCTATTCAAGACAAAATCGGATATTAAACTAGACTAGTTGAATTCTGATTTTACATTGCTCCAAGTACGGATCCAATTACGACAAGGACGAATCACAATAAATACAATTTATATTAAACTTTTATACTTTTATACATGTTATTTTTTAGCTTGTTACAATATTACAACTATAATTATCTATTTTGTGCATAGTTTTAACACATAACTAACAATATTAGTTTGTGTTTTTGTTCGTACTAGATATCATTCAAAGATATTCAACTGTATTTTGTAACAAAAGTCAGTTCTCGAACCATTTTTCCTACAATGCATAATCTATATGTGAAGATCTATAAAGAATACAATATAGCTAATATTTTGATAGAGGTTTCTAGCGTATAATTAAATACGCATATTTAATGAAACTTCCATAGTAAGTAGAAACTAAACCAATACCACTATTTTGGCATGGTCAAAATTGTCTAGCAAGTCAAAAATTATCAAAATATGCAGCATGTGTACTTGGTATTGAAACTAAACTGCTTAGAGTAACCACCAATGAAAATAAAATTTTGTTGATTCTCATTCTATTATATTTGCATATAAAATATGTTGCGGTGAATTAAACATGAAAATATAGTTACATAGATTTTCGTAAAACTTATAGAATTTCCCATCGAAAAGAGAATAGTATGCTAAAGGAAAGAGAGTTCCCCCTGAAAAGGTTTGGTGAAGACGTTCGCAAATAGCAGCCATTAGTTACCGATAAACATGTTCATCGCGGCCAACAGAAAAGTTAGCTCTCCTCAAAAAGGAAAAGTTTACGGCTTTCATTTACTCCGAGTAAAAGTCACCCAAAGCTAGCAAGACGGAGAAAACTCACGCATGTGTATGTAAAAAGCGGGCGTCCGTGCGGGCGTTGTTCCATCCACAGCAAAAAACCAAAACAAAAGGTGATGCGTGCTACAGCTTAAGACCTTTCAGGTAGAGAAGCTGGTAATGTAGGATAGGGAGAGGAGTGTGTTGGAGATAATGGCGTTCGTAGGCGAGTCACGTGTACAATCAAAGTTGCGTTTGATCATGTAATGTAGCATGATTGATTGGTATCTGGATCTCGGCCACGATATCCAGGTGCATGTGCACAACATATATACGTAGATACTCCGTAGTACGGAGCATATATATATATAGGTGGATCCATCTATATCTTTGAGATCCTGGACACATCGCCTAATTCTCGATGCCAGATGAGTAGCAAAGTAGCTAACTCACCTATCAGTGACTGCATCTAAACGTCAATAATGAGGTCTAGATCGTGTCACTGCTGCCTGGTGATCTACCACTGTAGACCGTAGGCGGTATCAAATGTAGCAGCTGCGTTGCTCTCGTACGCTTCGAGCAGTCTACTAGTACAATCAATTTCTCGTGCAATTCATGCGTGCATCTTTTTTTTTTTTTTGAGAATTTCTGGTCTTTTACAGTACAGCTGTAGTATCTGAACTCACGCACAACTCACTCCACACACACTCAACACCACACGCTCCAAAGACAACCAGAGTCGCACCGGTGGTAGGATAAACTGGCTGATTTTTAGCTGATGTGCGTATCTTTGCGTGTGTAGGTTTCCTAACTTGATCTGTCTCGGAATAAGTAGATTGCTAAGAGCATCTCTAATTGATGATGTAAAATAGGGCATCATTTTTTGGGTTATATGCACCAAAACTTGTTTTGCACTGGCGGATTACGTATTTTAGGGCACATGAAATTTTTTGAGCTTCAAGAGATGCCCTAAAAATAGTGTTATAAAATAGATCCAATAGTGGTGAGTGAGATAGGCGCATTTGACGGTGAGCGCCGAGCTCAATTTCGGTCACGGAGGTCACCAGAGCCGAGAAAAGGTGGCGAGGGCGGTGACAGTGGACGGAGAGGCAGGGAGGACAAAGAGATGGATGTGAGCCCGAGTGGAGGCCGGAGAATGCGGCAAGGGGAGGCCGAAGAGGTGGATTTGAGGCGGTCGGGGTGGGGCGTCGGCGGCTAATTCGCGGCTCGTGGCAGTCTCGGTCGACATAACTGAGCAAGGGGCAACGCGGCAAGCACAAGGATGATACCGGAGAGGTCGACGCTTGGCCGGCGGATAGGTAGGCAGCTCGAATCGAGCAGCGACAAAAATCGGTGGCGGAGGATGGCCAGGAGTCAGGGCAGAGCAGGGTCAACTTGGGAAATCAACAACAGTGGAGTTTGGTAGCCGGCAATGGTGGGGGAATCGAGCAACGGCCTGGGACGGGAAATAAGATGAACTTTTAGCTCGGTAGTTTGCGTGAGCGCAACCGCGGAATGGTTTTTGGCCAGCCTTATTGGTGATGTATATTTGCATCACCAAAGTTAAAAGTTTAGGGAATGCCCAATTTTTTTGCATCACCATTAGATACATCTTCTATTGTAGTTGCGTTTTTACTGTTTGGTGATGTAAAATGCAGTTTTCGACGCGAGCCCTATTGTACATCATTCACTGGAGATGCTCTAAGATCAGCTTTCAGATTTATAAACCTATCTTTATTACCTAACTATAATTAAATCATTTTGCAAGTTACATTTCGCCACAAGCTTACAAAAGTCCTTGCTTGGATTGAAAAATAACACTACTATCCAGTCAGCAAATAAAGGCCTAGTACTCGGCAATCAATTTTGCTGTTAGAGTAGCATAATAATGGTAAATAAAACGAGAGAGAAGAAATGACCCCTATTTATTCCCCAATATTGGCACCCCCACCCTCTTGTCTGTCCCTTCCCGTCTCTGCCCCCAAAAGGAAAACCAGGCTGGTTTCCCGAGCGCACCCCAAGCTACCAAACACAAACAGGACTCCATTCCACGGTACACATTGAGCACCAGCGACCAGCCAGCCACCACCCACCACCGCTCCCTGCCCCTACCACAAGAGGGATGCCTCCTCCCCCTCCGCTTCACTCCCTCGCTCCCCCGCCCCATGACCGCTGCGACCAGGCCCACCAGCACTAGCGCCCCGGGAGCAGAGTGAGCGGCGAGCCGGCATGGACCTGGGCGGGGTGCTGATGGCGGCCGTGGAAGCGGGGGTGGGCGGCGCGGAGCTCGGCATGCTCCGATCTAGGATGCACAAGCACGGAAGGGGCAATGCGGAGGCGGACGAGCACCACGGCGGCTGGGGCAGGGCCAAGCAGGCCAGGACCGACGCCGAGGTCTCCGAGGCCGTCAGGGCCGCCGCGCCCTACTTGGTCGGCACCTGCAGCCCCGGGCACGGCCGGGAGAAGATGCTGAGCTTCTCCTCCTCATCCTCCGCGGCGTCTTCCTGCCCCTCCGTCGCCGCTGTCGCCGAGGCGGCGATGCCGCTCTACTACGGCACGCCCGCTTCTTGCTCAGGTGGGATGCCGCTGCTCGCCAAGCTTTAACTGTTTTCCTGGTCTCGAGCTATTTTGTTTGATCGGTACTGGTGATTGGAAAGCTTTGCTACACCTTCTTAAGTATCACTGCTGGTGTTTGATTAGAGCTGGAGATTTATTTTCGGTTTTAAATGTATTTTTTCGTTGCCATCGAGCATAAGCTTGATCCTTTTTTTCTTCTCCTTTTGCATTTTTACTTGCGCACAGATCAGATGGAGCGGATTGAGTTCCAAAAAGAGGAGCTGATTTATTCGTTTTGAAATATCTTTCCACACTGCATTTCTTTACTATTTTGGCTTAGATTCGGAGGCTTTCCCTGATAAGTTTTTCTTTTCTATACTTTTCATTATTTGGATTCCCTTGATTAGATCAGTGACTCGAAAGAGTTCACATCATCTGAAGGAAAAGGAGAGTACCATTCCTGCTACTATTTTAATAAGCTTTATTGTTGGGATTGATATTTGCCTGGATAAGTTTCCCCTCCTTTTTGGCTACATCCACGAACGCTTCTTGTCCTCAACGGTTTGATCGTGCGGATTCCCTTTTATCATGCCCTTTTGTTAATACAAAAGAAGAAACAAACATAAAAATGGATGAAGAAAAGGTGTGATCTTTGGCCACCTGTGCTCCACATTCTTCTCACTAAATAAAGGTTTGAAGTAGATGTGCACGCAAGAAAGATTGAAGCAAGTAACGTACGCAGATCAAGGTTGTTGCATTGGATCCAAAATGAGTTTTTTTGTCAACTTTTTATTCGCACGCGGCCGCAAATCTGTGCTTCTTGCCACCAGGTTTTCTGATCCTGGCAGCCACCCTGCCTCAGTTTTTGTTCTGCCTTTTGCTTGCCCCTGTAAGCCATCTTACACATCTAGGAGTATTGTGTTTACGAAATCTGTGCATCTCGCTGCGGTGGTCTGTACAAAGTACACTTTTTTTTTTGGATGTGCCTTCTTGGCCTGCACTGCCTTGTTGCTCATCTGTTTGGTGTATCCTCCAGGATTGAGCTCAGTGAGCTTGAGCGCCAGCATTCAGGGCGCAATGGCCAGGGTGAGGGGACCCTTCACGCCGTCGCAGTGGATGGAGCTGGAGCACCAGGCCCTGATCTACAAGTACATGGCTGCCAACATCCCCGTGCCTCAGAACCTCCTCATCCCCATCAGGAGGAGCCTCACCTCGCTCTACCCACCTGCCTACTTTGGCTCCACCACATGTAAGCCAAGAAAGAGAAGAAAGCAAAGCAATGGCACCCGAGCGCTTTCTTTGGTTATCGCGTACATTTGCTATGATAAAAGTCGTCTTTCATTGATTCGTCCTTTACTGATCTTGCATGATGGCCCTGCTTTGCAGTGGGGTGGGGGTCTTTCCAGCTGGGCTACTCCGGGAACGCGGACCTGGAGCCCGGCCGGTGCCGCCGGACCGACGGCAAGAAATGGCGGTGCTCCAGGGATGCTGTCGCCGACCAGAAGTACTGCGAGCGACACATGAACCGGGGAAAACATCGTTCAAGAAAGCATGTGGAAGGGCCGCCTGGCCATGCCGCGAAAGCGATGCCTGTGACGGTGGCAGTGGCCGCTGCCCCTGCTGCTCAGCCATGTGCTCTCGCCACCGGGGGCAGCGGGGCTACTGCCGGCGGCATCGCCATCGGCCATCAGCACCAGCCAGTGAAGAACTACGGCGCCAACACGATAGATCCTTGCTCACTGCAATATAACAGGTGGGATCATGCAGCATTTAGGGATCTCCAAGCATATTTTTTGTAGCATTTTTCCGATGCTTCAGTTCAATATATAACAGGTTTTGCTTGTGGTATTTTGCATATGTAATCTGTGCATTACACATTGTCGTTTCTATTGACTAAAATTTATGAATGCAAGCTATTTTGCTTTTTGCTAGTTCGAACTACATATCATCATTCTTTATTGAATAGAAATGATGTGGGGTACAGTTCTCTTTTGAGGTAGAAACAGCAGCAGAGTGATAAGGACTGAGCAACAGTAGCATTTACCACTACTGTACTAAAAAGTTGGACTGGTTTCTTATTGATTCACTTTTGTGTTTTACAGCCTCTTTTGTGGATAAACACACCTAGATTATTAATTCCCAATAGCCCCAAATATTTTTTGTTTGGTGAGAACGACAACCTGTTCACTATAGCTCTGACAGTAGTGCTATGGTCTGATTTACATCAATTAGTCTGTTTTCATTGTTTTAGTTTTGTCACCAGATTGTTTCTGTGAGTTTATATGAAGGAAAAAATGTTCAGTACCGTGAAATGCCAACTGATCTGCGCTGTGCTAACCATGAACATATTGATCAAATTTTTGCAGGGAGTTGGTTAACAAACATAATGAGAGCGAACAGGTGCAGGACTCTGACAGCCTTTCGATGCTGACTTGCATGAGCGCGAGGAACACAGTCAGCCTCTTCCCATTCTCGAAGGAACATAATCCTTTTGAAGTGACGAGCTCAAGGCCAGATTACGGCCTTGTTTCATCTGATTCACTGATGGGTTCTCCTCATAGTTCCTTGGAGAATGTCAATCTGCTGGCGTCACAGGGTTTGAATGAACAGCAGAGCTCACTCTCCCTGCAGCACTTTGTGGACTGGCCGAGGACTCCTTCACAGGGAGCTCTTTCATGGCCGGACACCGAAGACATGCAGGCTCAGAGAACCCAGCTCTCAGTACCTGCTCCAATGGCATCATCTGACCTGTCGTCGGCATCCACATCTCCCATACACGAGAAGCTGATGCTGTCGCCTCTCAAGCTGAGCCGCGAGTATAGCCCTATCGGTCTTAGCATCGCAGCGATTAAAGACGAGGTTGACCAGGGAGAAGAAGCAAACTGGATGCCAATGTTCCGTGACTCGTCGATGGGCGGGCCGTTGGGAGAGGCGCTAACCAAGAACAGCAACATGGAAGCAAGGAACTACCTGTCGTCGTCTCTGAGCCTTATGACTGATGGCTGGGACTCGAGCCCGTTGGTGTCATCCCCTGTAGGAGTTCTGCAGAAGAACGCCTTCGGATCGGTGTCCAGTAGCACTGGGAGCAGTCCCAGGCTGGAGAACTACCACGGTGTTTATGACGGTATCAGTAACCTGCGGGATGATCTCGGCTCGATCGTTGTAAATCACAATCCGCCTGGTGTGAGCTTCTTCTGACCAAGAGAGTTGCAACAAAGATAGATGGCTGGGCTGGCTGGCATGTGTCAACGGACTCCCGGCCAGTCTCCATGCACTTTGTTACATATCAACATCATATCCACAAGTGTCATCTGTTACCTTCTCGTCTTCGGTTCATTCGTTTTTCCCTTTTCTTTGTAACCTTAGACTTCACCGGGTCTTGACGTGCTGTTGTGTGTGGTGTGTGTGGGGATGGATTTGGTGCTACATTGTTGCTTATCATGTGATAATGCCCAATTAATGTTGTAATGCCATGATAGTTGTTGATCAATTCCAGCTGGCGTATTCCTAGTCCTGATTATTTCGTGTTGCTCAATGCCAGTGGCTGAGAAACTTTTTTTTTGTTCGCATGCTTGTTGATGTATAAGGCTGTGTGGCATTTGCCCATGCTTGATCCTCTGTTTCCCCTAAAGTATTGTTATTGAAGAAGGGCTTCATCATAAAATGTTCGCCTGTTCACTGAACAATTATTACTGGTGCATTTTGTGATTTCTACCCTGTTTTATCAGTTTCAGCATTGAAACTGGATCTGGGAGCTCCTTGATTCACAAAACAAGAGGCAGGTTTTAGTTCCCGAGAGAACATTAGAGGATTTGTTAGTTGTAGCCAGTTGTTTTGTGGAGAAGAGAGAGCTTTTCTCAGGCCCAGTATAGTTACATCCAAGAGCAAGACCAATGCAAAAGTTGCGCTTCAGTTGGTTTCTGAGCAACAACCAGGAACGAACCAAGACCAGCTCTTCCCGCGAATAACAAAACCAACCAACGCGTTTGATCAGCTAGCACTAGATTTACAGTTACCCATGGAAGGCGACAGCAGAGTAGCAGTAGTAATCCAAGCAATGTTCATGGCAACAGCAAACGGTAGATGGATGTTCAGGACCAGTCACCACCAGCCTTTTCTGATAGCTGCAACAACCTGCAAAAGAGACCACCAACCACCCAATATCTACTGCATCTGCATGCATCCAACACCCATCGATCACCAGTCGTCTAGCTGAAAAACACTGCGTGCCCCGTGTTTTCTTCCTCTTGATGATTCGCTCGCTGCTCTTTACTACAGGATCCTACACAGTGGTAGCGATGCGATGCGATGCGATGATGCGCATTGTGCAGCAGCTCGCTTGTCTGCCGTCGATCGCCTCGTCCTGCGCCCGCTTTACAGTTGGGCGCCTAATCAAAAGCGCACGCACCACGCAGACAGGCACAGACGGGTGAAGAGTTGCAGGTGCTGGAGTGGAGACCGGTGCCACTCTTTGAAATCCCTCTCTATATTTTCCTTTTTTCATCTCCTGATGATCATCGATGTGGAGAGGAGTCTGTTCATCGCTGCTGCAAGTCGTGCCTTTTCACTGAGACTGAGAGAGATGCTATTGTATTGCTGATGATTTTGTTTGGAGCACGGCCGGAAAGGGTTTTGTATTGCTGCCATGTATACAGAGTGCAATAACGGTGTCATCTGTGGACTATGGAGGTAATTATACCTGTACATGCTGAAAAGTAAGGCGCTACTCTACCATATACTGCACGTAAAGGTTGGCAATCCGGCCGGGCGTGCAATGATACCGGAGTCCGTTTAATCGTCCCGGGGAGTACGTCAAGTTTGGAGCATCGTCCACGGAAGGGTACACAGAAAACGTTTGCAGACAGCTGTTGACAGAACAAATAAGTACTTCTGAAATTACCGATAATAATTTCCTGGACTCCTAAGAACCGAGTTGTTAGTTGTCTTCTATCATCATAACACTATGATGGAAGTGCATGGGCGGGCCTAGCGTTCGCCGGGCTTGACAAACAGCGCCACACCGTAACTCGAGTGATTTTTGGGGGCGGTTTAGACACAGAAACAGCATCCTCAGCGCTTAGATCTATATTTTTCCTAGGCTTAGGCAAGTTTCTGGGTCCGCCATTGCACCTTTGCATCGGCAAATTCTTCAAGGTCCATTCTGCGCCAGCCACCGGCCAAAGAAGACAACTGGTCCACCTTATCATACAGCCCAAGGAGACCACCAGTGTGGACAAAGAGGACCTTTCGCCCTTCCCACTTGCTTGGATTGTTGGACATGTCTTTCAGCATACGATACGCTGCCTTCCCGCTGTAGCAAACAAAACAGTGCATGTCCTCATTAAGCAAGGGTCTTAGTACTAATTTGACAGATTACTTCGATGGAAGGACTAGCATATATGCTATAAAATATGATGTCACACATAAAAGAAAAGCATCGCACCTGTAGACTGGATCAAGCACAATGCCTGTTGCTACAGCTATATCCCTCACAAATTTAAGCTCCTCAGGTGTGTTCATGGCATAACCTATGCCCTTAGCCTGTCAAGAAAAATATTCACAAATTCGACTAACATAAATAGATGAATTCATTCATTTATAGTTCCATCGCACAAGTGATACTGGGAAATGACAAACTAGCGACAGAAAAAACCATGGCAAGTTGAAAGTGCGTCTAGGCCCCCTGTGGGGTTTGGTGAATAATGATAAGACAATTATGATAATTAATGATTTCTACTAAGATTATTTCAGGTTTAGTCTATTTTGTTAGTGGAAACATGGATGGTGACCCCTACTTTAATTCTTCAAAATGGTTGGTAGCCCAAGGTTCTTTATTAGTTTGTAATTTTCTAGGATTTTAGTGGATCAAATATTCACATTGGGTCTAAGGACACCATACTATCAAGAGGGGCACGTGCAAAAGAACTAGGGGTGAACTCTTTTGCAAGATCCCCAAAAGATAGAAGTTATACAGCATACTCACATCTTCAATCCTGACTATATCACGTGAATTCAAACCAGATTGAAGTTCATCAATCAGACCTTGAACATTGTCATAGAAGTATTCAGCGCCATAGCAAACAGAGAATGCATGGACCTATCATACAAGTGGGAAATTAGTATGGAAACATCAGCAAAATAAGAAAATAGCCAAAGAAGCTCATACTTTTGTCTTTAAGCTACTCAATTGTGATCCTAATGCAAGACCAGCAACGGTCCCCCCACTGCACAAAGTTCAATCATCAAATCATAAAGTGACAATATAATGTAGGCATGAAATATCAGAAAACATGTACATAAAATTATTCGTAGAAGGTGTCACTGAAATACCTTCCGCATGCAACAACAATGTCATCAAACTGAACATCGCCAGATAACTGAACTTGTTGGTCAATCTCCCTTATTGCTTCAATATATCCCCTATAAGAGCAAGATACCTTTACGTTACACACATATGATTGAATATAATAAACTAAACTATCATTTGCATAAATTTCTGAAGCCTTTTTGAACTTTAGCTTTTGTTTTTACAGCACCTAACCTTACATTTAGTTTGCATAATCAGAAATTTAGTAGTTTCTTATGGACACAATGTGAACGGAGTACACCAATATTTTTTAGAGCCTTGTATGCATATTGAACACAACAAGTTGCAATTCATGCACAACTGGTTCGCCATCACATGAGATATTCACCAGATTCTCTTCCTTACATGACTAGAAGAAGCCAAGTCCACTTCAAACAGATTAAAATGAACTATTTTTTTCAATGAGGGTATGTTGTGAACCTTGTCACATCAGGATAATTATTGTGCTACGATATAACGAGTTCGCATGGCTACGGGAATTGGATAGACAGGTTAGGTGAAGAAATATATGAGATATAACTGGATGGTTCTTGTTTTTCTCGAACATAGACACATGGTATGTTTATATACTGGATGCTTAGATGCTTAGCATGTGATACAATGTATTAATATCCACAACAAATTAAGAAAATCACCAATCCATGATATTATTTCACGAGGAAACCTCAAACTATTCTATAAGCAGGAACATATTAGAACCAAATTGTAGTTTAAGATATCATCAGATATAAGATCATACCAATTTCCCAATGAGTTAGATCCACCACCAGGAATCACATATGGCTTCCGTCCTTTTTCCAAAAGTCTCTTTTTTAGCAAGTCAGTTAAAGCCTATAAGAAATAAACACATGATGTGATTGGGAAATTTCTTAAGCAACACAAAATGTACCTCATAACAAATAATGCTAGGTATAATAAAATCTAATCACTTGGGCTGTGAAAGGGCACTAACACAAAGTGTTGTGTCTACATACATCCGAGAATTTCAAAGCACAAAAAAGACACTACTAAGTATTATGATCTAAAACAAACAAAAACAAAAACATGTGCTATTTGATGTGATGGTCTTTCAACAAATAAAAATGTATCCTATCAAGCATGAATAATGACTAAAACTCAAAGCATCAACACCATATAACACATAATGGATGAAAGCATACCACACTCCCAACTTTCGTAAATTCTCGTTTTGATACAAGATCAATGTGCGCTCCCAGCAGCCTTTCAACAAGAAGATTACCAACCAAACCAGGATCTTCATCCACATGAATCTGGAAACATCCAACCAAAACTAGGTAAGAAATGCATTACCATAGAACATTCTATTAATTTCATCTCACAAATCACATAACTCACCCTGGAGGTAGCTAGTATCAAATAGCAATCAAGATTAACATACTTGGCAGCCACGGCAGTCGCTCGGCAATGGTTGCTCTGGATACCACCGACAGTGATGACACAATCGGCACCCTGCTCGACGGCGTCTGCCATAAGAAATTCGAGCTTCCGAACTTTGTTGCCGCTCAGTTCCATGCCAGCAAGGTCATCCCGCTACAGAATCCCGAAAGTTTCCACATCAGGATCAAAATGCAAATGCTACAAATGAACCAACCATGAAGGAGTTCAAATTTTTGGAAACTGAACAAAGTATGGGCTCTTGTGTTTCACCTTGATCCATACTTCCGTGTCTTTCGGCAAATTAGGCAGGTTCCACTTGTGAATCGGAGTTGGGAACTGTTTTGATTATGAAAAAAGGAATTACATTACACTAAACACTCTATCTCTTGTCACTTCAAACTAAATCAGATCTGCATACTAATCATTCCAAGCTATTTTGAAGTCACCAATTAGAACAAGTAGGTGTCTAGTGTTAAAGATAGTGAAGCTTACTTGGCCGAGAGTGAAGCTGTGGGACGGGGTGAGGGAGAGGTCCGCGGCCCAGGACGGCGGCACATACAGTTTCTTTGAAAGGAAGCCGCCGATCTGGGCTGCGGCAGAAGATACTGCGGCAACGGTTGAGGTCCGGCGACGGATCGCGACATGGGGGGAGTACAATCGGAGAATGGAAGTGTTGGGCACCATTTCCCTAAAAGATTGTTATCCTGCAAAAGATTGAACTCACCCGATTTAATCAGTTAATTGGCCGATTCATTGAACGATCCCTACTCTCTAGCCGACCAAGAAGCTACAGGTTAACGATTTTCTGAACATTGCATGCTGGTAAGCCAACCCAAGCTTATTCAGATAAAAAATTGACTAACAAAGAAGCAGTAAATTAGAACACCTATGATCCTGTTATTAACTAAGGGTCCACTAGAAGGATGCTAAAAAAAAGCAAGTTACGAGTGTTCTTTCCCAAGGATGCTGGAATAAACTGGATGACAGTCGGTATATGAGTTGGGTTAGAAAGAAAAAAACAGTTCCTAGTGTTCTTTTCCAAGGTTATGCTACTGCTGCAGCCTTGTAGGATGGAGTGTCAAATTCGGAATTTTATACCAATAATTTTAATGTGCATCACAACATAGCTTAACACTGAACATGGAGACCAGAATGCGCCTTCAAAATAGAACAGAAATCTAGTTACAACACCCGACCTGAGACAGCAAAACTGACTGAAGCCTTACTAAATTACTCTGTCGACACACTCTGATGTAAAAGTCAAGAAAATAGCTCCAATTTCCTTTTGGAATCGGTGGACAAAAAGGCATTTCTTTTCGAGTACCGAATTGACTTTTATCCTAAATTTTGGGTATAGCAGTTCTGAAAAATAGCGCTTTGGGGAAGGAGGCGGGCGAGCCGGCAGCGGCAGCCGCGGCGGCAAAGATGCGGGTGAGCCGGCAGCTGCAGAGTGGCGGACACCCTCCTCCGGCGTCCTCTCCCCCGACAGCGGCCCCTCTCCCCCGCGTCCTTTCCCAGCAGCAGCGGCGACGGCGCATCCAGAGGGCGCAATAGCGGTGGCGGCGCATCGGGAGGGCGCCGAAGCAGTACGGCCCCGTGCCCTCTCTGCCGACCTCCCCCAGCAGAGTAACAGCCACGGAACAACCGTTGCCGGCACTCCGATGGACGGATCCGGAGCCCCCGCGGTCTCGTTCTGGCTCGGTTTGTGCGGTGGCCGACGTACCTGGCAACGAACAGGGACGACCTCCGGGCGAGCGCGGGAAGGAGGAGAGGAGGAAGCGCGGGAACGACGTGGAGGAGTAGAAAATGGGGTTTAGCGTATGTCGCTCGCAGGGACGTGTTAATATAGACACAGATTACAATGGCTTGATGCGGTTTGAGGTTTTGGAGATTTTCCTTGATACCCAAGATAATTATACATGGTAGGTAATCAGGAGAATTTTTCTAGGACGTGGATAGTCCTCGGTGAACCGAGATTTAATTAAACTCTCGGTCGATTGGTTTTCCTTTGCCTTTTTTTTTTGAGAAACCAGTTGTTTTTTTTTTTTTAGCAGAACCAGTTTTTTTTTTTTTTTGAGAAACTTGAGCAGAACCAGTTGTTTTCCTTTGCCTATTAGCGACAGCTAGTCCTACAAAGCTATTGGGCTTTTCCCTTCTTACTTGTTGGGCTTTTAATAGGAGGTTGGGCCTTACAGCAAAAACATGCTTTGCAAAAAAAAAAGCAATTGCACACTAAAAAACCCTTCATGTGCAATTGCATACTTAAAGAAAAGTTATGTGCAATTGCGAATGATATGGATCAAAAAATTGCGTGTGTAATTGCATGCTAACAAGAATCATGTGCAATTACACGCTCACGGGAATCATGTGCAATTGCACATTATAAAAATTGCATGTGAAAAATCATGTGCAATTGCGCATTTTAAGAAGTGCATATGCAATTGCACATATGCTAAATATACCATGTGTAATTGCATGTTACGAGGATCATATGCAATTGCACATTAAAAAAGGAAATTAATATGCAAGTGCACACTAAGCCAATCATGCAACTACACGCTACATATATCATGTGGCCGACGTACCTGGCAACGAACAGGATGACCTCCGGCGAGCGCGGGAAGGAGGAGGAAGCGCGGGAACGACGTTGGAGGAGTAGAAAACTTGGGGTTTAGCGTATGCCTCTCGCTGGGACGTATTAATATAGACACATATTATAGTGGCTTGATACGATTTGAGGTTAGGGAGATTTTCCTTGATACCCAAGATTATTATACATGGTAGGTAATCAGGAGATTTTGTTGCTTAATGTGCATACCTCACATGTCAATCAGGAGATAACCGACCTCAAGTTCCAACGCGACAACCCCCATATGGGGGCTCGTTGAGCTCATTCAGACCGCAACCATCAGATCCACCACCTCCGTCCGTCTTCCACCACGGAAGCAAGCCAGGGAAGGGGATCACAAGCCTTCCCGAGCTGCTCGCAAGCGCAAGAAAGACGCAACAAAACAACGCTATACTACACATATACACGCACATCCCCCTTCCCCTCCTATCCCGACCGGCAGCCCGACGGAGCAGAGGGGGAAGGAAGAGGGGGAGATGCTTGTTTTTCACCAACGCTGTGGTGTAGCTCGACTCTGTACATAAACCTCTCTATCTAATCGGATGGCAGAACGACTAGCTTAACTTCAAAAAAACTATGGCACTGGAAGGGTGGAGACTATTTTTTTATTCTAATTAGATCCTAGTGGGAAAAGGAGAGGTTTTTTTATTTTTTATATAAAAAAATACGTGAAGAAAGAGTGGACACAATAAAAGAATCATAGGTCTTTCTGCTAAAAGGGGATCTATTTATTAACCTCATAATTCATTATATCCTTGTTATCAATGCCAACTAGGTATCATAAGTAAATGGACCAAGATTGTTTTGTTCAATCCTTTGATAACCAAGGTCATTCTTTGCTAAAGAGAAATGATCACTATGAATTAGACTCAATAGAATTGGATCCATTCCAAATAGCGAGAATTAGGATTCTTGATGGAAGGGTGGAGAAGAGAAAAAGGAATCAAGAGATATCTCAGTAATAAGAATGTGCATGATGAACCAATTCTTTACTACATGAGAGTATACCGCAAAAAAAGGCACCATGTAGATGAATAATTCATCATTACCCTGAATCCTACAAAAAAAAGTAATTGCTTGAGTTTATTTTACAAATAAATCACGTGGCTGGATTTTTTTGGAAATACCAACCGGTGATCAACGTGTCCAGAAAAATATATTGGAATCTCATTCGGGTTATGCTAATACGAGTATGTCTTTCAGCTAGAGTGAATTATTTGTTATTTAAATGCATGAGTCCGAAATCGAATAGTTTTACTCCCCAGCAAATACGATACGGAAAAATGAACCACGACGAAGACAAAATATGCTTGCTTCAAGGTCGAACAACATGAAGTGTGAGGCAAAGTCTTCAAAATATCAACGCAATATTGAAGTCTTCAAAGAAACAACCATTAGAAAGACATAAAACATGACAACGATGGACAAATGAATTATATGCCAATTTTTGTGATGCGAATTTGTAGTTTGTGCCAGGCTAGCTAGTGAACAACATTATCAACGACTAAATATTTGGCTTTACGCTCCACTTACGACCTCGCGTGGAACAAAATATCACCGACTGAGTTTAAATGGATTAGAAACATGGTGAAAACAACGATAATAGAGATTACAACAACTTAAGCAAATCTGTAGATCCATGTGGTGCACATCAGTGTCTAACAGCTAGAAAATCGCATTACATGTCAATGTGTGTATGGACAAATTGAAATAATAATTGTCAATAGTCTGATCCATCCTGTGTATGTTCTTAAGAAATTTATAACTTACTCGAGATGTGCCAGCCTATGGACAATGACTATTTCAACTTGGCCATACGCAAATTGGCATGCGACGACATCCTACAGCTGTTAGAGACTGATGTGCACTACATGGATCTACGGATTAGTGTAAGTTGCTATAATCTCATATTATCACTATTATCCCCATGTTTCTAGATCATTTCTTACTTAGTCGATGATTGTGGATTCCACATGAGGTCATAAGTGACATGTAAAGTCAATTTTTCAGTCATTGGCAATGTTGTGACTTAGCTGGCCTGGGACAAACTACAAAACCTCATCACAGAAGTTGGTAGATAATTCACTTATCCATCGTTGTCATGTTTTATGTTTTTCTAATAGTTGTTCCTCTTAAGGTTTTGCTTCCTTATGCATCCATTGAACACTTAATGTTGTTCTCCATAGATAAGCATGCATGTTTTGTATTGTTTTGGGTCCACTTTCCGTATCCCATACCCCATGTATTGAAATATTAAAAAAATCACTTTACCTGAACGACGCACTCGTATTAGCAAAACCCGGCTGGGATTCCGATATATTTTCCTGGAGACGTAGATCACGAGTTGGTATTCCAAAAATTCCAGAAAGGTGAGTTTCTCTTAAAATAAACTCAAGTTTTTTTACTTTGTTTCTTTAGTATTCAAGAAATAATGAGTAGGTGTTTATTTAGTGGTGTGTTTGGTTATTTCGTTTTTCACATTATGCTCTTATGCAATGATAAATGTAATGGAAGAACTGGTTCATCCAGGTAGGTATTCTACATTGCACTTTTTTATTTCACATGAAATCTTCATGTTAATGATCAGTATGTACTAATGTGCAGGATGGTTAAGGGGCGAGAATTTTTTAGTACACTTGCTCAAGTGTCATGAAAGTGAACTGAAGACAACATCCGTAACATGGTAAAAGAGTATCTAAAAGACGTCAGGGAGCGGATATTAGTTATCCATGGTATTTTATATTCATACTATGTTAAATTATACCTTTTATCGAAAAATAACTTCAATCAAGGTGGATTCTTAATGTTTTTAGAATATTTTTGCTATTTTTTTCATACAATTGAGTGTTCGCATATTATATTAACATATGTTACGAAGTAAAAATAGGAGCCACAACAACTCGAAGGGGTATTATTAAACTAGTAATTACTAAAAACTAGGAAGCAAGGCACTAATCCAGTACTATATACGTGGCGAATCTAGGATTTTTCCGTAGGGTGGGGCAGCTAGACAATGTTTTCAATACCAGAAAAATAAGCATATGAAAGTGTATAAATTTGCTATGAGCACAAGATAAATATGTTGTTCACAATCATCATAGATTTCAATGGTTATATGTAAAATATGGTTTACATAACTGTAATATTTCAATAATACAATGTAATAATTCAATTTACCAGATTTCAAATAACATAGATTCAATCATACACACATAACTAATGAATGGATGTTGTAATTTTGCAACGCAATAAGAACAAGTTAATCGAATTTGAAAAGAGAAAAGTAGAGAGCTAGACCTGACCTGATGAGAGGAATCCGATGCTAGAGCACTAGAGAGTAGAGACTAGACTGATGTTGTGTACACAGTACGACGCCGTACGCGGCCGGCCGGCCGTACGTGTGCCTTTGCTCTGCTGGTTTGCAGCACTGGCTGCTCGTCCGCTCTGCTTCCTGCTGTCGCCGGCTCGCCGCCGCGCGGTAGATTTTTTTTGGTTCGATACTTCGATCAGGACTAGGGCACGCCTCGGCTGTAGATGTTTCAGGAGTTCAGGACTAGGGCACGACTCGGGACTCGGGAGAACGGCTGAACGCGATCGATATGGACCGACTCACGATTCATGAACGTATTCTGATATGTATTTGCTTCCTGCCTTACTGGACAGGCCTAGAGATGGCATTTTCCTTTTTGTTCTCAAATATAGGCCAAACTCGTCGGGCCCGGTTTCCTGCACTCCTTTGCAATCCGTCCGGGCGTGCAAATGGCCGATCCATAATCCCTTGCTTGTTGGCGGCGCCGCCCTTGTTCTTCTGCTTGGCCGTCGCCTCGGTAGGCAGAAAAATAGATCTGCTTGGTGAGGGAAAAAACGAGGAAGCAGGAACCTACGAAGTAGATCTCCGATGAGCACTCGCCGCCATTTTGTCAACGTGCTGATCTCGGACTGCCTGAAAGCCATGTTCATGCTGCGGCGCTTCGACCTGACCCGCAACCAGTTCTTCCACCCAACAGCAGAGGCAGCAGCGGAGCATGCCAAAGCGCTGCCTACATGGCCGCTCAGGCAGAAGATGGAAACTAACTTGGCGGCGGCCAAGGAGAAGAAGAAGCCGTCACTCTGCCCGACGACCCCCGAGATGGAACACAGGATGTGGTGCCACCCTCTCACCGAAACGAAGCTACTCTTCGTCGATGGATCCGGGCGAGTCTTTCGTTTCGACGCCGACACCCGCTGCGTCGTCACCATGTCTAACCTCCACACCCGCAAGCATTTCCCCTTGACCCTCTCCGTCCCTACGAGGCCGACGTTCATCACAAAGGTAGAGGAGGACCAAGGCGAATTCGGAAGCCTCTACATCATCGACCAGGAGCTCAAGCCCGGCAACAAGGGGGTCCAGTTCGAGGCCATCGTGTACCGCAACCGCGACAACCCCATGAACCTCAACATGGGCAATGCCTGGCACTGCGACGCCCTACCGCTGCCGCCTTACGTGAAGGGCTTGATTTACAAGCCTGCCCCCATCTGCTCCTACGCCCTAGTGGGCAGCGACACCATATGCATCTCCACCAGGGGCGTCGGCACCTACTGCTTCAACACCGTGACCCGCGAGTGGTTCAAGGCTGGCGACTGGATGATGCCCTTCTATGGCAAGGCCGAGCACGACCCGGAGCTTCCGCCACCAACAGGCACCTCCTCTGTGCCGCCGACGTATCCGGCGTTCTCAGAGGGGAGGAGCCGCTCTTTGGTGGTTTGGACGTCTTAGTCGTCGGCTCGTTATGGAGCGCAGCCTTGAGGCTGGCGTGGATGCTGGAGCGGCGGCTTCGGATGCTTCGCCTCCGCTGTGATGCGTCGAGGTTACCTCCGCCATGTTGCATCGAGGTCGTTTGGTGTCGGCTTGTGTCGCTAGGGCGTCTTGGTCGTCGACCCGTGTAGAGCGCGACTTTGGGGCCGGCGTGGATGTCGGAGCGGCGGCTCCGAATTATCCCCTCCGACGTATTGCATTTAGGGGTTTTGGTGTCGGCCATGATTGTTTGGACAACTTGGTCGTCGACCCGTGTGGGACGCGGCCTCGGGACCGGCGTGGATCAAGTTGTATTTTTTCTTTTTACGCCTTGTCCTACATGTTTGCTTCTACTTTATCAATATAAAAAACAAAGTTTTGCCTCGTTTAAAAAGAGGGGAGGAGCCGCTGCCGAAGCAAACACAGGTCTGGACAGACATTGACGTGGCAGAGGGGTGGCACCCGCGCCCTTACCACCCCACCAAAGTCGTCAGCCTGGGTTACGGCAGGTTCTGCATCACCAGCTTCTTCCACACTTTGGCATACCAGAACGAGTGCGACCAGCCGCACCCTGATGAGACATTTGTTGTCTTCACCGGCGTGGAGGCAGTGTTGCCCCGCGATGCCACTGGGAATATCGCTATGATTAGGCACAAGTCCGTAACTTGCAGGACTCACGTCGCCAACATGATCGAGTCGGTGTTCTGATTCTGCAGCATAGCTGCATAGGGTGCTCTCAGGCCAACTTCCCTGCTCTTTTATATCGCCTTAATGGTAGCTATCTAGGTTTGAATAATCTCGGGACACCGACTGATCCTATATATGAGACTAGTGTAGTGTGAATTGTTCCTGATGTTATTGTTGAACATATATATCCAGCTTCTATCCAAATTTGCTGCTGAGCAACTAATTGAGAGGCATGTTTAACGGGAAGTGTGAACTGTGCTACTGGTAAGTGCTAACTGAAGAATCTGTAAAGAAAATGAGATTATATAAAGGGACTACTGGTTCTCCAGCACTATTTGTTTGAATGCAGGTTTATCTTACCAGCAATAATTATTTGACACGGTAGTAGTGTATCATGTAAAACTTATTTGCTCATTCCTTTGCAATATGCAAGACTTTGTTGTTTTGTACGGATTCAGTTACATCCTGTCCGAGTTAGCATTTGTTTTGGTGTTGTGTGTAAATAATTAGCCTAAACGCTGAGAGTGGACAAATCCTCCATGTAACCTTTTATTCTGAAAAAAGAAAATCATATTTTAAGTTTTAAAATAATGTGAAAAAATTATTGATGTAGACAATGTTGAAGTCTACCAATGTGTAAAATTTTGCTAAAAATCTATATTTTTGGCTGCACAAATATGACAAAGTCTGACATTTGAATTAATGAATAGTGCAAATTTTTAACTATTCCAAATTTATAAGATTTTTTTATTATTATTATTATTATTATTTTGTTGCCCGAAATATGAAATATTTTGATTTGAGATTTTGCATGATGGTACATTACAAAATTGTCTACATTCCTGATTTTTTTCTAGATGTTTTTTGAAACATCAAACTATGATTTTCGAACTTTTTTCACAATAAGGTGCAACCTGGAGCCTGACCTCCATGGTTTCCGCTAAATGCTACTGTTTGTGAAAAAAAAAATGTTAAACTTGTGCTTCTATGAAAAAAAAGTGGTATTTTGTTTAAATCCCTTGCTTGTTGGTGGTGCCGGGCTTTGTTCTTATGCTTGACAGTCGCCTAGGGACACAGCTTGGGTGAGTTTGTGTATCAAAATCACCGGGAGACTTAGGCCACATATCTATCCTCCAATTTTGATCCAATGGTTAGAAACGTCCAAGGGAAATCAGCCCGACTTGCCATTTTTCTGCTAAAACTTAAGATGATGTTTACTCACAAACCATATGACCAAATTCGACGAAACTTTTCTAGAATGGATAACATAATAGATTTACTTTATTGGATTTTTTCAAAATTTTCTGGACAGTTTGAGTTTTGAGTTCAAAATTTGGGAGAGAAACTTAAAATGTTTTTTACTCACAAAACCAATTCAACGAAACTTTCTCAGATAGCATAAGGTCACATATCAAATTTATAGGAATGTTTTCAAATTTTAGTGGGCAGTTCCATTTTTAATTCAAAATTTGGGAGAGAAACTCAAAATATTGTTTACTCACAAACTGAATGTCCAAATTTGACTAAACTTTATTAAAATACATAAGTTCACATATATTTACTGGAATTTTTTCAAATTTTCCTGGGCAGTTTCAATTTTGAGCTCAAAATTTTGTACAGAACTTAAAATACTCACGAAATGCACAATGGAGCATATCATTCGCTTTCTGCTGCACAAGTGGTAATGAACAAAAGACAATCTAGTTCTCCCAAAACACATTTCAGCCTAACTACTTGTACGCTTTGGCCTCACTACTTGTACACTTTGGCCTCGACGAACTATAGTTAGCCCCCAAAATACATCCAAAACACTACAATTAGCTCCCAAAGTACCACTTACCAATACTGCATAGTCTAGCATCATTTTAGCATTAGCCTAGAAAATATTTGCTATATTCTCCTCACAATTTAGCTGCAAAGCATATTGAAATGATGTATTTTCAGCAATTTTTTCATCAAAATACTTTAACATGCTCCGTGCTTGACCAAAAGCCAACTTTCTCTTGCCTCTTGCTTTGCAAAAGATTTCAATGGTCACGCAAGTGTAGCCAAGATAAAGTGGTCCACCAGCTTGACCTGTAGCAAGTTTCCTATGCAGCTCTCGCTCATTTATACTAAGCAATTTCACCTTTTTCACTCACAATACATTATCGTGACTTATGATTTTAACCATTACATTTAGTGAGGAAATTAACATGTGATGGTACAACTATATGTTAAGAATTATCCCATTTTTACGTAATTTTAACTTTGACATTTAATATTGTACTTGTACTAATCTTGAAACATATAAATAAAATAAATTGCACATCTTCACAAATTAAGTCATGCCAATCAGTTGAACTACAAATATATGTAGTGTCTATGTGTATTTTAGTTTTATAAATATTATGATCCCGATTTTAAAGCTTGCAGAGATTTCTCGAATGGATGATTCTTTATTTTAGGTGTAACTAAAGAGAAGATATAACAATCCATGTGTAAAGAGAAACTCTAGGTATATAAAATATCTACAAGGTTTTTTCTATAATTATTACATTGCTCATTAACTAGTGTGCTTATGGCCAAGTATGCCTTTCAGGTTCTCTGTTTAATCAATTAGTTGGCATTCCAAACTTAGTTTGCACTTAGTATCAAAATAGTACCAATCAACTCAAGTCTCATAAAATTTGTTTAGTTTTTTATATTTGATCCATGATTTACATAATTGATTGCCTTATACTTGGTAATATAATAGCATAGTAATCACTTGCCACAGATATGCAGAGATTTTATCCGTTTAGTTCTTTGCTTGGTTTATACTTGTTGCAGTGGCGTAGGATGGGAAGAAAATGAGGTCGGGCGAACTCTAAAGCAAAATAAAAATTGATGCCAAAAAACCAATAATTGTGTGGACACATTTAATTCACAATTTTACCTAGATCAGCATTCACAATTTCGAAACTTCATTCAATTCCATGTAAATTTAAAAAATTACACATTCCCTTTGGAAAATGCAGGTATCTTCCGCTTCTTGTACATATCTACCTCGAAACCGCCTCGAACATGGGAAAAAGGTAGCCGACTAGGGATTAATTCTAACTTGCTGGTTGGGTGGCGCCCTTGCTGCGACCCGTGCAGTGGGATACATGATAGGGAAGGTGGGAAAACGAGTAGGGGAGAAAGAAGGCGAGCTTCGAACCGTCACTGACCGGAGGTGAGGGAGGAGGCACTCAACTATTTTTTGCCAAATCTGACCTATGGTCTGAATTAATCCCTCATCTAGGAAGCGACTTGCACAAGTTCGACTCAGTCCATACTGACATCAACCTTGGGTCAGATTTGAAAATTGTTTCACTAAGGTGCTAGTTTTTTTTTGGAGTTAAAGTGCCACATGAGCCATTAGTTGGCCCGAGAGGCAGAATTGAAAAAAAACAATATTCGAGCGCCCAGGTCTCGAGGAATCGAGGCAGAGGGATGTAAACTGATCGGATCGGATATTGCTATTTCCATATCATTTATCATATTTTTTGTCGGATTCGGATCGGAACGATAATCGTTGGATGCGGATTCGAATGCAGATATATCAGATGTCGGTATGGAGCGGATTCGGAACGGATTCGGATCGGAAGCGGATAATCAAATAAATACACACATAAACATAAACTTGTTTCTTTTATTCAAGTAAGAGACAAAAAACATGTTACACTTGAATGTGTACAAAGTTGCAAGCTTGTTGCGTACAATACATCAGCTTGTGTGATGGCCCAATATCACGATGATCCAAAGCAACCAAATAAATTAACAATAAGAAACAATAAAAGTGTAAATATGCAATACCGGCAATAGTATGACCAATGGACTAACTAGATTGTGTGGTCATTTGGCGTGTGCCTAATTTATCGGATTATCCAATTAGAGGGCGTCGGATAATCCGCAAAAAATGTCGATAATCCATATCCGTCGGATATTACGAATACCATATCCGCTGCCATATTCGTCGGATATCCGCTTGTCCAATATCCACATCCACATCCATATCCGTCGGATTTCTAAAACTACATATTGTATCCTCAAAAATGGACGCGGGTGCGGATATGGAGCGAAAATTATCCGTACCATTTACGTCCCTATCGAGGCAAGCACACGCACGGTCGAAGCGACCTCGTGCCAATTAGGCCCATCGCAGGCAGCCAAGATCCCCGCGAGATGCCCAAGAAGGCCCAGCTTGGCTGAGGCAGCTCCTAATCAGCCAAATTGGTCCTTTGTTTTTTCGAAAACGAGTAGAAAACATAGCAAATTGTATACAGGTAAAGGAAATGCCTATATATAAGCAATTTTTTTTTGCAAAAAATAAAGGTAGGGCGGCTACATGACAGTGTGCACCGATAGAAGCCCCATAGCTGTTTGTTAATCGCCTACATGACAGTGTGCACCGAACACTTAAGATATTACCGCCAATCGGCTAATTTGTGAACTATTTACTAGTACTCACCATGCCGTGCATGATACACACTAAATCAGTGTGTTGCTAGTGGCCGAATAAATTGTTTCTGCACGGTCTATTGACAACTCGAACGGGAGATAAACTACTGCTCCAAACAACTTCATTTAGCGCATATGCTCAAAAAATAAGCCATGCAACTAAATCCAAACACTTAATGGTTCGACTCATAACTAGGTATATGAACTGGAGTATATGTTTATGTGATGCTTATATATTGTTGGAAGTTGTGGGCTTTTGCCCATGGCCCAACTAAATTCTGAAATTCTCATGGTCCATTTATATGGCTGGTTTGGGGACTAAAGTTTAGTCGCACATTGCTAGTTGAGTGAGAGCTGCACCAATATATAAGGTGGAGTGTTGTGCTACTTGGTAAGCATGTGAGAACATAAGGCTCTCTCCCGCGCACTCCACCTCCTCCGACGCCGCTCGCTCGTCTCGTCACGACACGCCGCGGGTTGCGGGAATGAGCCGATGCCTATATTTTTGCAGTTCGGGAAATTTACTGAGTCATTGATTAATAATTAATGGACGCGTTAATTGTTTTGCCGTTTCCGATTCTTTTGGATCGTGGAGACGTTATCGACTCGATCGTGGGCTGCGCCCACGTCCTACCTGACCCGCGCTATATATGCAGAGGAAAACCCTAGCCGCCATACTACGCAACACATGGTCGCTCGCCGTCCTAGTTCCAGAACCTTGCGCCGCCTTCTTCTAAGTCTTCTCCATCCCGTCTCCCAGCGTGCACCGTTGAAGGGACAGTATGCCTCCGGAACCCCGTCTCTTGTGATCCTGTACGGGAGAGGGGCGATCAGGTTTTTGGGGAGCGCACTCGCGCGACTACTGGCATCGAGTTCTCCCCAACGATGACTTCTTCCCCGACATCGCCAATCTTTCATTGACGACATGGGCGACGCCAACGGTTCCACTGCTGCTGCTGCACCGTACGTCTTCTTGATCTTCCTGTTTGAGATACTGCTAGAGTTTCTGCTTGTAGTAGTTGCTCTAGATTCGATCTATTTATATACTGTTTTAGTAGATCGCATGATTAGTTTAATTCTGGTTATTCTAGTCATAAACTATTTACTATTTTCGTGGATTAAATCTACTGCTAAATTTCTTATATATTCAACAATCCAAAAACCTGATTATAGGCAATTTGCATCACGTGGCTTTCTCGTGTCGATAATGTAACACCCCATTTTCCCTAAATTTAGTATTGTGGTGTTAGAATAGAATTTTTGGGCTAACTAAAACTTTTATCCAAAGTAGTTAATCTTGCAACACTTGACTTTGGGTTTTCAATATATTGGGTGAAATTCCTTATTTATTTTGAACCATTAGCTTGTGGTATGATTTGGTTGTGTGAATTAATTCTTGTGCTTGGTTGATGAATAAAAAAAACAAAAAAAAAACATATAAAATAATATCACTTAGGGATCTTCATGTTTATTAAAAGATAGCAAATCTACGGTTTAATAGTAAGCAACTCGTGCACCAATTTTGAAATTCAAAACGACCAAGTTGGTCTATGCCACACATATTTTCACCCCATGCCTTTGGTTAGTGTTTGCACCCTTGTTTTGGCACTTAACCATCTAGGTTTAGAGGACTACCCGAAACAATGACCATTTGGTCAACTTTCACCTTTTCTAATCCTTCCAATTGTTTTTCTTGGCCTTATTGACTTGAAAACCTTTTTGTTTCTGAACCTTTAGCCTAATCACCTCTCTGGTTATGTAACAAAATTTGTGTTTAGTGAATTTGGGCTCGGTTGACCTAGAGAAAAAGAAAAACAGAAAAGGAAAAGAAATAAGAAAAACCTAGCCTACCCGAAACCTAGCTACACCCCCCCTCTCTCTACATCGACTCTCTCACTGTCCAGAGAGTAGACCTGCTGCACCCCCTCCCCCTGGCCCTCTTGCCAGCCTCCCATCCACATCACCCCTCCACTCATCTCTCACCTTTTCCCCCTCTACCCAACCGGAGCTCACTCCCCCCTCTCCCTACTGGCCAGGCCATGCCCTCCCGACCAAAACCTCACTGCCCACTCCTCCACCGCCCCCAGCACACCACTGAACGCACACCACGCCACCCCCATTGCTCTCCCTGTCCGAAGAAGCCCTAGATCGGGTGAGTGTCTAAAAACTCGACCCCGACCTCCCCTGCCCTCCATCCCTCGCTCACAGCATGCACACTACACCCCACACTCCCCCCCCCCCCCCCCCCCCCACGAAGCCCAGCCCGTCCCCAAACCCTCTGCTGCCCAAGAACTCGCTCGAGATCGTCGGAAGCCGTCGGAGGAGAACCGCCGTAGCCGTCGTTTCCTTCCTCGTTTCGCCGCCATTTTTGGCCCATGGAGCTCCCCTGGCCGAGACCTAACTCCCTCCCCTTCCCTTGTTTGCCCAGAACCGCCGAGGAGCTCGCCGTCGCCGTCGACCCGAAGGAGCTCGCCGCCATCGCCGCCATGAATTCCGGCCACCTCCGGTGACGCCGACCTCACCCGCGCCTCTCCCTTGACCCACTCCACCGTCCCCAGCCCGCCAAAGCCGCATGCAAGCACCCTAGGTGAGCCAACTCGCCGCCGCCATCTTTCTGGTCGCGAGCTCGCCGTGCAGCGCGATGAAGACGACGACCGGGGCGCGTTCTTTCAAATTTTCATGCCTGGGCCGCATGTGCGCGCTGCTGGGCCGGCCTGCCTCGCCCCAGGCCTGGATCTGCGCAGGCCACAGGCCAGATCCGGCCCGCAACGGCCCAGTCTTTTTTTTTAGTCCAGTCTTTTCTTTTTCCGGTTTCTGTTAAAAGTTTGCATGTTAGATTAATTCGAGTGTGGTAAATCTGTGCGTGCAAATTTTGTGAACTAAATTTTGTAGCGTTCATATGTGTTTTCTTAACCGTGTGGCACCGGCCGTTTTCAAAAGTATGTTTTCATCTTTGTGTTAGGTTGATTCTAGTAAAAAGTATGGTTTTCACCCTTTATTTAATTGTGGGAGTTATGTAAATCTAAATCATGCAAACTTTAGTTCTATGTAAAGCCTAAAACCCTACCTACCCAGATCTGTAAGTCGTGCTTGCAGGAGATTTGTAAAACTAGAATTGTATTAGGTTTTGTTTTAACACCAGTAGCTGTTTGGCAATTTTTAATTGGTTTTTAAAATTACTTCTTGGAGCAAATCCAATTGCTGGTGTTAGATATGGGTATTAGCTTTCATTTCCTAGCTTGGCAGAAATTTCCAGCTTATATTTTGCCCAGAGTGTTTTATTTCCAAAAACAGTGTGGTTTTTGCACTTGAAAAAGAACATTTTTATTTGCTGTTAATTGTTTGTGTCTAGTTTTAATTGTTTGTGTTAGATCTGTTCATGCTTTGAACTTAGGAGTATTTTTGTGGAGTGCCTATGAGTTTTATTTAACCTGCAGCACTGGTTTGGTATAAGAATAAACTTTATTTTGTGCTGCACATTTAATCTAGTAGAAAGTGCGTTTTTCATTCTTTTTGAGATATCTTGAGCTAGGAGTGCCCAATTGGAGTAAATCCAATTTGTGCAGAAATATAAAATTCATACCTTTCTGTAAAATCTAGTCTTGCATGCAGGAGTTTCCTAAAACTAGAGTTTTAGTCTTTTTAGTTTCAGGACCAGAAGCACTTGAGGCATTTTTAGCTCTCAATTGGAAAGTGCTTTGGGTGCAGATCCAATTTTCCTAGTTTAGTATGACTTCTAGCAGTACGGTGTTAAAAGGGTTTAATTTTAGAAGCATTATTTTAGGACTGGTGGATTTGTTCCCAAACAGCAACTTAGTTGCTAATAAAAGTCCACTTTTATTGTTTGTCTTTTATTGTTTGGGTTTAGGATTGTTTTAGTTGTTTTATCCAGAGGATGTTTGTGTGTTAAAATGGCTTGGGTACGGTTTTCTGTCCATTAAATTCTTTAAAGAAAGGAAAAGAAATTAAAATGGTTTAAGTGCTACACTTTTCTGTTAGATGTGATTTGATGTGGTCTGCTTTGTGAGATGATTGTTAGAAATGTTTAATATGTTAGTACTGTTAGTGCTTAAGTAAAAACAAAATGAAGTTAGTTTTAAAATGCTATTAGTGCCTAAGGAAATAAAATAAATTAATCATGCTTGTTTGCTTAATTACTTGATTAATGAAATAAAGTAAACCTTACTAATAAAGTCCTTCTTAGCTACTGGTTGTTTTAAATTTATTAGTGATTCTTAGTTTTACAAATTGAAGGTGATCCAAAAAGGTTGTCTAATTATCACCTTAACCCTATTTGTAGTTAAATAATAAATTGTATTGTGGTTGCCAAACTTGTTGATGTGATTTAATATGTTTGCCTTGATAGTTAAACTTGGTAGTCTTTAAATTTAATACTAGCATGAGTAGTTGGTTAATGTCTCTATCTTAACTTGGTGAAATATTTTAATAGCAGAAAATGATTAGTAACTTAACTTTTGTCTGAAGTATTTCCTGAAAACTAAAGAGATACTTTTGTCTGAAGTATTTCCTAAACTACGGTAGCAACCCTTGACCTAATCACTCTAAGTGGAGTTTTGTTTTAGGGTTTAGTTAAAACCACCTTCTTATCTATTAGGGTTGTTGTGTATACCTTCTTAGGTGTGTTTGTTGTTTGCCTTAGCTTTGTGGACTTGTTGCTTGTCATTGTATAACTAAGTGAACTGTTTGCTTTTGATTGTTAGTTTAGTGCCCTATGCAATGCTAGCTGTTTATTATGTCCTTGTGGCAATGTCTTGTATTTTGAGTGTTGTTCCTCTTCTTGCTTACGACGTTAGATCCGATCGGAAAGGAGCTGGAAGTGGGGAGTGGGGCCTGAGGAGCATCAAGGTCAAGACCTAGGGACATATTGCTGAGCCAGGCAAGCCACCTCACCATCCCCTACTGAAAATCCTATTATTTCATTAAAGCATGTTTTGTTTTCAAAATAAAATAATGCATGTTTTATTTCTTCTGTGGCACTTTGCCACCCAAAACTATTTTATAAAAATATTGTTTGGCCAAAGATATCTACTAGTATATAATAGGTTTATAAAAATAGATCTTTACTTGAGAAGCCTTCTACTGAAGGTGCTATCAAGAAAATTATATTTTCTAGTAGTATATCCTTTTATCCTTATCTCAAAACTATAGGATGGGAGCCTGGTCTTTGGTAAAATGTTTTTTTAAAGGAAAAACCCGAGTCGCTGGGAGCGATCGGCGAGGAAAGTGTTTTATAAAACCCATGTTGCTGGGAGCAAATGGAGATGTTTATGAAAACCCGAAGTGCTGGGAGCATTCGGTGACTTTACGAAAACCCGAGCTGCTGGGAGCAGTCGGAAGTGGAGATGTTTTTGAAAAACAAAGTACAGCCCTAGCGGCCGCCCGAACAATTAACCCGTGCAACCACATTACCTGAGATGGGTAGGGCTTAGCCGGAAGCTTGTCCACTTTAGTACGAAGGATCTCATACTTCTATAAGGGTTAGAGTCCCTCGAAACCGGGTTGACGTCTGTACGAGACAATACACATGCGGATGGACCCGCGCCGGACGATTACGTTGGGTCCCCTGCCGTGGCGGTGTGGCGTCCTAAGAGAAAGACCAGGGGTCTAGTGGAGCACACGGTGCCGGGGGGAATAAACCTAACGGGAGTCCTCTGTACTAGGGCGGATATAGTGGAAAGCTTTGATCTGGTTATCCGAACCCCCGCATACTGTCGTATGGGGACCGTGGCTGATCACGGCGGAATGACCGTTTGGTGTGGTGAAAGTGCACCACCTCTGCAGAGTGTAAATCTATTCGAATAGCCGAGTCCTCGGTCATGGACGGTTGGAAAGGCCACCGATCTAGGCGTATGGGCATTTTATGTTTTAAAAAGAACTGTTTTCGGCAACGGAGAAAGGAGACATCAAGGAGGTACCTGGGAGGTACGGAATTTGGGAGAAGATGGTTGGTCTCGGGGAGTCAACCAGTCGGAACCCGGAAAGGAAAAAGGGGCATCCCTATCCTAGTGTTTCTGAAAAAGTTTTACAAAAGTGTTTTCAAAAGTGGAAACGTTTTCTGCCATTTCGATAAGGAGAATTATATCTCCAAATGCCTTGTTAACAAAGATATAGAGATGTTGTATTCTCTACGTCTAGAAGCATTGTTTTGCAAAAATTAAGCCCTATAGTCATGTATAGCAGCTATCCCAGTTTTCGAAAACACTTTTATTGCATTACCATGAAAACTTAAGCCTGGTGGTGGTCTTGCGAGTACGTAATTGTACTCATGGCTGTGTCCCTGGATATTCCAATGTCCAGATTTTCAACGAGAAGACCTACGCCGAAGATGAGGAGTACGCAGACGACTACGCCAACTGAGTGTCACCGGTCAACTGCTCTGTGGGAATGCGTCCGGTTTTGACGAGGGCCGACGCTAGCCGAAAGCTTCCGCCATGTCATAGTTAAATTCCGTCCAGCGTGACGATGGTTGCAGGCTTGGTCATGTGACCATCATTTATGTAAGTCTTGTACTAATCGAGTTGGATGACGTAACTCTGTATACCATGTTGGTTATGTGATCGCGATGCACTGATCATTGGGATCGTGATCTGTTTACATAACGTGGGCACCTCGGACTGGTAAATCTGAGGGGTCCTTACAGATAAGGCAGTTTCCCTTCAAAGGGGTACTATACAAATGGTGACGCATGAGAGCAGTTTACTGGTTTCAGAACAGTAACTGCTATGCCGCCACCAAAGGCAAGACTGAGGGCGAGCTTGCTCCTGAACAACAGGAAGCGTTTGAGAAGCTCGATACCCTTTTCAAAGGTGCCCTTCTGAGTGTTCTTGATAATTCCATTGTGGATTCGTATATGTCGTTTGATACCGGCAACGACATGTGGGATGCGCTCGAGGCCAAGTCTGGAGCCTCGGACACTGGTAGCGAGTTGTACGTCATGGAGCAATTCTATGACTACAAGATGACTGATGAGCGTTCTGTTGTACAACAGGCTCATGAGATACAGTCGCTCGCTAAGAAATTTGAGCACTTCAAGTGTAATTTACCGGACAAGTTTGTTGCCGGTGGCATTATCGCCAAGCTTCCATCTTCATGGAACAACTTTGCTACTTTTCTGAAACACAAGAGACAAGAGTTTTCCGTTTCGGATCTCATTGGGTCGCTTGATGTGGAAGAGAAGGCGAGAGCGAAGGATACACGTGCTCGAGTTGCTGAGTCTGGTTCTAGTGCCCATGTGGTACAAAAGAAGAATTACCAGCAGCCCCACAAGCTCAAATTTAACAAGAGCAACTCCGGGGGTAAAGGCAAGTCTGATGGACGGTTCAAGCCGTCACAGCCTACCAACTTCAAGAAGAACAACAATAAGCCGAGGAATGGATCATGCCATGTCTGCAGTGATCCGAATCACTGGGCACCTCGCTGTCCCAACCGCCATGAGCTGCGCGGATCTGAGAACAACGGCAAGACTGCCAATGTTGTTATTGGCGACACCGAGATGAAGGAATCTGGGTACGGCATATTTCCTACCATCCTTTCAGTTTGTCATTCTCCTGAATGGTTGATTGACACTGGTGCTAATGTACATATTTGTGCTGATGCCTCAATGTTTTCTTCTTACCAGGTCACATGGACTTCCCCCGTGCTGATGGGGAACAGGTCACATGCTTTTGTTCGTGGTGTTGTCACGGTCGATCAGAAGTTTACTTCGGAAAAGATCGTGCGGCTGAAGAACGTTCATCATGTGCCCTCCATCAATAAAAATCTCGTCAGCGGATCGCTTCTATGTCGAGATGGTTTTAAGTTGGTTTTCGAGTCCAATAAAGTTGTAATATCTAACTATGGACAATTCATTGGAAAAGGCTATGAGTGCGGAGGCTTGTTCCGCCTATCGTTGTCAGACTTTTGCACTAAAGTTATTAATCATATTTGCCACGAAATTGAGTATAATATCTGGCATTCACGACTCTATCATATTAACTTTGGTAGCATGACGCGGCTAGCTAGTTTGGATTTAATTACGAAATTCACTACTGTCAAAGGTTCCAAGTGTCAAGTATGTATGCAAGCTAAGCAACCTCGCAAGTCCCATACGACCGCGGAGGCAAGAAACTTGGCACCACTGGAACTTATACATTCGGATCTCTGCGAGATGAATGGCGTGTTGACAAAAGGCGGAAAGAAATATTTCATGACGCTTATTGATGACTCCACTAGATATTGTTATGTGTATCTTCTGAAATCAAAATATGAGGCTTTAAACTTCTTTAAAATCCATAAAGCTGATGCAGAGAACCAACTTGATCGAAAAAATTAAACGACTAAGGTCTGATCGTGGTGGAGAGTATTTTTCCAATGAGTTTGATTCCTTTTATGCGGAACATGGTATAATACATGAGAGGACGCCTCCCTACTCGACTCAGTCAAATGGGGTGGCCGAAAGAAAGAACCTAACTCTAACTGATTTGGTTAACGCCATGTTAGACACTTCGGGTCTCTCCAAGGCATGGTGGGGGGAGGCTTTATTGACAGCTTGTCATGTCCTAAACCGAGTTCCCACAAAGACGAAAACTGTTTCTCCATTTGAGGAATGGGAAAGGAAAAATACGAGACTCTCTTACTTTCGTACTTGGGGCTGTTTGGCGAAAATCAATATACCAATTCCCAAAAAGCGCAAGCGTGGAACAAAAACCGTGGATTGTGTTCTTTTGGGCTATGCCTTTCATAGCGTTTGTCTCGTCTCGTCTCGTCACGACACGCCGCGGGTTGCGGGAATGAGCCGATCCGATACCTATATTTTTGTAGTTCGGGACATTTATTGAGTCATTGATTAATAATTAACGGACGCGTTAATTGTTTTACCGTTTCCGATTCTTTTGGATCGTGGAGACGTTGCCGACTCGATCGTGGGCTTCGCCCACGTCCTACCCGACCCGCGCTATATATGCAGAGGAAAACCCTAGCCGCCATACTACGCAACACATGGTCGCTCGCCGTCCTAGTTCCAGAACCTTGCGCCGCCGTCTTTCAAGTCTTCTCCATCCCGTCTTCCGGCGTGCACCGGTTGAAGGGACAGTAGGCCTCCGGAACCCCGCCTCTTGTGATCCTGTATGGGAGAGGGGCGATCAGGTTTTTGGGGAGCGCACTCGCGCGACTACTGACATCGAGTTGTTCCCCAACGACGACTTCTTCCCCGACATCCTCAATCTCTTCATCGACGACATGGGCGACGCCAACGGTTCCGCTGCTGCTGCTGCACCGTATGTCTTCTTGATCTTCCTGTTTGAGATACTGGTAGAGTTTCTGCTTGTAGTAGTTGATCTAGATTCGATCTGTTTATCTACTGTTTTAGTAGATCGTATGATTAGTTTAATTCTGGTTATTCTAGTCATAAACTGTTTACTATTTTCGTGGATTAAATCTATTCCTAAATTGCTTATATATTTAACATATATGGCCCTTATCGGGTTAGGCCATGGGTTGTCGCATTTATCACCCTGCCCAGGGATGACCCTATTCAAGGCAGTCTCCATCCGTTTATTTGTACAATGTAGATCGAATTCACGAGCCGAGCAGATAAATAGTATCTATCTTTGATGATTGCAGGATTTTTAAAGAGTACGTACCAGCATTGTTATCGGGAAGCGAATGAGGCTGCACACGAGCTAGCTAGTCATAGTTTTGTTAATTATGTTGATTGTTTTTGGCGATGATCCCCTTAGCTTTTTATTTCGAAACTTATGAACGATGTAAATGTGTATGAATATCAATAAATTAAGTTCGCCGAATGGCTTTCCCTAAAAAAAAAGTATCGATCGGCATATGCCTATGGGCTATGGTGATTGACTGTAGCATCACGAGTGCGGAGTAGTACGAAGCCACGATCGATATCCCCAAGTAACACCAACCTGCACCCTTCCACGCCTCCTTGTTCACTTGCCAAGGCACAAGGATGAGATATCCTTCACGGGCTCACACAAGACTCGTAAATAAAAGGCCTCCACGGGCTCATATTCTCACGTGTGCACCGGCGTCCAAAGGGCCGAGAGATCGATGAGCCGTCGAACCAAACAAGCGGCGATGATGAGCCGCCACACCAGACGCCCCGATCAGCCGGTTCTTTCCACCACCGTGTCCAACAACCCAATCTTCTTCCGCGGCGCGGATGCCGACCCGCCACACGCACTCCTGCAGCACGACGACGCGCCGGCTGCCGTCGCCAGGCCACTGCCGCTGCCACCGAGCAGGACGCGGCCGCATCAGCCGGCTGCAGGTTCCGCGGTCGTGATGAGCAGGCACGGGAGCGGCTGGGTCCTTTGGAGGGTGCCCCAGCAGGACCCGTTCCTGGCCGCCTACGTGACCTGCACCAAGAGCGACGGCAAGGTCGACGCCGCTGCTCCGGTGAAGCGGCGGCAGCAGAAGAAGAACGAGAACAGAGGCGGGATTGTTCAGGGTTGCGGCATTTGGAGCGGCTGGGCGGCAGGCGCCAAGTACGCCGCCAGGTCGATGTCGTGCAAGTACGGATGCGACGTCGCACGACCTGCTGCCACGGGGCAGGCGTCGCCGGAGTCCTGCAGGTTGCACCTGTCGCGGCAGTTGGTGGTGATCCCGGCAAGGAAGAGGGCACTCGCACGGCCACAAGCGCAGGACTGAAGGAGTGTGACATGTCAAAGTGCGTGAGCGGAACCGATAGCCTCCGTAGAGGGTCGGGCTACGTGTTATATGGGGGTAGGAATAGCCCCTACCGTGGCTTACACAAATATGTAGCCCAAATATATCGATGTAAGCTGCGCAGCGTTGTTGGCTACTGCAGTGTGTAAAATTGTGCAGCAACATGTATATAGTGTATTGCATATGTTGCTATAATTCAGTACGCAGACAAAACGGAATGAGCGCACCATGACTGATTCATGTCACACATGTTCACTGTTGTTCAGGATCTTGTTGTTGGCAGGTTTTCTCTTGAGAATTTGTTTGTGGCAGGTGACGAGGTGGCATCGCCGCATCGGTAACAGTTACAGTTGCAGGTTGTAGCGTCGTTTTTTTTGTGAGAAAGACCAGAGTTACCAATCACCATAGGCGTCTCGGCCTTATTCTTGACCAAGCCAAGAAAGTATTATAGCCCAACTAGCCTCGACATTGGCAGGTCCAACCCGCCAACCTATTGGACGTGGGCCTTTGCCCTCCAGGTCCAAGCTTTTGTTGCCTAGCCTCATCGTTTTCCTTGCCTCTCCGGTGGTGTCCTGTGAGAAACGTAGCCACCTCTCCGGCGCCTCCAGCCTTCAATTCACCCCGGAGACCGCCGGCTCCCCCACCCCCCCCCCCACCCACCCCCCACACACACGCAGCCAGGACGTAGGACTAACTTCTGCAGCGATGTCACCTGCCGCCACCTTCTCGTCCTTCTCCGCTTTCACGCGCCGGCCTCCGCTGCCGAGATTCCGGCGCCTCCTCGTCGCCGCAGCGCGCGCGCACAGCACTGCCGGGTCCAGCCGTGCTCGCGGAGGCCTGCCGTGGTTCCACTCCCCGTCTCTCCCCTCGTCCAAGGCAAGCGCGCTTATCTTATCCCGTTCTCCATGGCTCCACGCTTCCCTGTAGTGTAGGCATTTCGTCGAGCAGCCCGCCTGTGTTGGGTTTTTTCTGATGTGTAGTGTTCTGTGGCTTCATACCGAACTTAACGGTTGTGCATATTAATCTGCAGGGTGAGGTGGTTCGCATCCAAGGCGACGAGTTCTGGCATATGACGAGGGTGTTGCGCCTTGGCATCAATGACAGGTCTCACTGCTTCCATTTATTTTTCCTTGTGTAACTTCTATCACTCTATGTAATATACTCGGTAATGAAGAACAGTTTCTTGCATAAACTAAGGGGAATGTTCTCACCACTGAATTCAAGCGTAATTCTGTCAAGGGTAGATTTTTGTTGATATTCACTTCTTGATATACACTGGAACCTGAAAGCAACACACACTAGAGTTAGTTTCAAGCTGCATCACAAGCTCTCTCTCTCTCTCTCTGGTCAGTTTAGTGCTTTACTGTTTTTCTCTAAATTTTTGTATACGTAAAAGGTCTTTCGGGCGCTAACCAGTAAGGCAGTAACTACACCCATGACCCATCTAATGACTTTTAGAACATTGCAAGAAATGCTTTAACCGGTGTGCCCGTGCACATAGTACGCTTGTGTTTCTGGAATACCGGCCATATTTGTGCAAATTAGCACGTTTTGCACATTCCATGAAAAGTGAAGTGTAACTGCTTATCTGTTTCATAAAATTCGGAACAAAATACTGGCGGGAGGGGTATGTTGTACATCCATGTCAAATTGCAACTTTAAGTTCAGATGCATTGTGAAATACAAAAGGAAAAATGCTTAGTGAATAGTGCACAACATGATGAACACTAAAACATGGCTGTTTGTTTCTTCTTGAAAAGCACACTGAACTGAACATGGATGTAAAACATACCATAACCTACTAGTGCATCTTAATAGATATTTTGAAAACTTGAACAAGTGCTTTTCACACTTTACTTACAGATTTGCATTGAAGTGCTCGTTTGCAGATGTTGTTTCCCTTAGTCATATACTACGAAATCTACTCTTTCCTGTACTTTTGACGAAGACCCGGACACTTCATTTTCAGATTTGCACATAATATTTTCCCTAGTCATATAGCACCAAGTATACTATTCCGTGTACTTATAGTCGAATTCACTCCCATTTGCATGAAAATAATGATTTTACAAATGATTATGCACATCTTGAAACTTTGTATCAAACTTTTAAAGGGTTGAACTATTTGATGGGGCGGGCGGCTTAGTTGAAGGAGCCATACAAAAGGTTGAAAAGAATGGATCAGATGTTGAGTTATTAGAAGGTGCTAGGCTCATTGCTCCTCAAGGCATTCAATGGCATGTCTTTGCTGCATTTGGTGAGTCACATAAACTTTCCAGAGTTAATGTATACATCAGGGACGTTTTTCTATTTCATTCTTGACGATTTTATTTTACAATTCCAATCCCCAGGGACGCTGAAAGGTGGACGTGCAGATTGGCTTATAGAGAAATGTACTGTATGTTATGTACTACAATTTGTGTCTGTCCTGTTTTTTCTTTCTCTACCTCTAAATCAGTTACCCTATGCGTGTTTAGGAACTTGGAGCTTCCAGTGTGACGCCTCTTTTGACTGAGCGATGTCATACCATAGCAGAAAATAGAGTGGACAGGTTGCAACGGCTGGTGTTGGCTGCTGTTAAACAATGTATAGAGTTTGAGCATCTTTCTACTTGTTGGACTGATATATGCTGAATGACTTTATGGTATTTGTGCGGTGTCAACATGCCATTTGTGACTAAGAAGATGTCAGTGCAATATAATAGACTGAAGAATAACTAACTGCATTACTTTTGTACTGTTTAGGCCAGAGAGTACACGATATGTCACTGAAGCCTCCAATTCAGATAGATGATTTTTCGCTGGTTGTAAGTACTTGTCTATTTCTTGTGATATTTGAACTTAACACCACAACCAATCAGATCCATAAAAAAGGGTTAGGAGTACTCGTAATAGGGCTACCAGAACCATTGTGCATCATTCGTTGTCACTGAAGTGTGTGTTTTACTTCACAGCATGTGAATTTGTCTTAAAGTATTTCATTCATGGTTTACTCTTTTTTCCTCTTTTCTTATCAGGTGGCACAGTCGAAGCTCGCTTTCTTAGCATCTGCTGAAGCGCCTCCTGTTTTAAGCGTTTTGCCAAAGTCCAGCAACGAAGAAAGCGGGCTTTTGATTATTGGACCAGAAGGAGGTAACCTAAATCTTGAGTGGTTCATATCTAAGTGTTTTCACATAAATGCTTATAACCCTGCTTATTTCAAATGTGCTGCTTGCACGAATGGTATTATACTATGCAAAATAGCGACATAATGGACAACAGTAAAATCTTTGAAATTTTCCTGTAGTTCAACCATTTATTGTTACCAGATGTGCAGAGCACACAATGGAATTATATTCAGTTTCTTCAACCATGCTAAACTACTTAGTTTCAGAGAATTAAACAATGCTACTATTATTGTTGGCGGATCCAACAATCTTTATTTTTCATCCACATTTCCGTCAGACTTCACGGAAGAGGAGGTAAACATTTTGAAGGCGGCTGGCGCGATCCCCGTCGGTCTTGGGCCATGCAGGCTACGAGTCGAGACAGCTACAATTTCACTCCTATCTGCTCTCATGCTGTGGTCCGATGCTCGTCACCAGGAAAGACAGCAATGCAGGTAGTCTATGTACAGTTGGCGCTCATGTGCTGCTTGTTTTGCTCCGATGACGTCCATGCCTATTGAGGTGACGTTCTTGGCAAATGTAACTTATTTGTGCTTAATTTAGTGTTACTTAACATCTAGTCGGACTTGTGAAAGAGCATGTAGTCGACAATCAGTCAAGAGGATCTGGGATATCATATACTCCCTCCGTTTGGAAAAAAGATGACTTCTATGAGTATAATACATGCAATTTTTTATTTGGTTCATTGGTTCTTATTTTATCGCAGCGTATGTTTTGCCGAGTGTCCTTTAAGATGATTAGCAACTTTGTCACGTTTCCATGTGAAAAAAGAAGTCTAGTCATGCATGGGTCTGGCCACGTGGTGTCCAGCTAAATAGCATGTGGCATATGTATGTTTCAGTTGTGGCCGGAGAGTGGAGACTCCAGGCTGTTTTTTTCTGACTTGTGAATTTCTATGCTTGGGAACTTGGGAAGGCCGGCTGGCTTGCCGAGTAGTGAGTCGTGGAATTGTTGGTTAGTTTAGGATTTCTCATCTGGCCATACTCCGGAAAATCTTACTTAGGGCACCTCCAATGGGCTGGCGCATACGGATCAGCCCAGTCCGTTTTTGTCCGAACGGACAAATGCCCTTCTCCAACGGGCTGGCGCATCCGGACTGGTGTCCGTCCGGACACCAGTTTTCGACCCAAACGCGGCCCAACTTTGGGGCAGCTTTGGGGCGGGACGGACAGGCTCTCGGTCCGCTTCTTTGTCCTCCCTGTCCGTGTCGGGCCCAAGGTCCAGCCACAGAATCCCCTCCCAAACCCTCGTTCGGTCGCCCATTCCCTCCCCAGCCGCCCTCGTCGCCCCAGCCGTTCATGGAGGACAGGTTGTCCAAATCCACGGCCGCTACCGGCGCCGCCCTACTCGCGGTGAAGAAGGAGCCGAAGCCGGCCTCGGTCAAGCGACAAGGCCGGAGGGAGAGGACTCGGGAGAAGAAGGCAGAGGAGAAGGCCGCCCTCATTGAGGCCAAGGAGAAGGAGAGGCTCGCCGCCATCGCGCATCAGGCCAACTCCGACCTCATCGCCGCCCAGGCCGCCGCCCGAGCTGTCCTTCTCCTCAAAGGGGAGGTTTTTGCAGGGGCCTTCGTTGCTGCCACCGGCCTCTCCCCCGACACGGTTCCATCGGCCGGAAGCTCGGTCTCCTCCGCCAAAGCGAAGCCGCCTAAATCCTCGTCCCCCGGCCTCTCGACGCCGTCGCCGGCCGCCGCCCATCACCCAGTGTCGCGGCTGGGTTCCCGCGAGGACTCGCCGGAGATTTCGTCGGTCCCGGTCGAGCCAAAGTCGCTCGACCTCAACGTGACCCCGAGTGCCGGCGATGCGCGGCCCCGTGGCAAATCGAAGACCACGGCGGGTGGCAGGATGACCATGCCCGAGGCTCATGCCCTCATGTTCGATGGGAGCGAGTTCCCGCCGACGACGCCTGCCAACCCGGCCTACTTCACCGAGGATGTCATGGACGACATGATCAACGGCCGCATCTACTTCGATCCTGCCGAGGCCGAGACACAAGAGGCCAACACCTACTTCGACCCGGCCGACCTCGACACACAAGACCCCGACGCGACCATGCCCGAGACGGAGGCCGATGTGGTCGACATTGAGGAAGAGCCACTCGATGTCGATGAGGAGCACGCCCTAATCGCGGCAAGCCTCAAGCGGAAGAACATCCGCACGGCCTCGTACACGGACAAGGAAGACAGGGTGCTATGCGAGTCATGGATGACTTGTGGGCAAAATGCAAAATGGGGTGCCCAACAAAGGGGCATCGCATTTTGGTTTAGGGTGCACAAGCATTTCCATGAGCAAAGGAAATTGCCGCCCTACCGGATTGAGAGTGATCGCAATGAGGGCTCACTCACAAAGAGGTGGCAACACATGTCGGCCGAGTGTTGCAAATTCCAAGCGGCCTACGAGCATGTGAAGAACCGGCCGGTGAGCGGCTACGGGGTTGAGGACAAGATGAATCAAGCTTTGGAGTACTTCAAGGTGGCCTTCAAGACCAAGTTCACCTTGGGCCATTGTTGGGACAAGATCAAGGGTTGTCCAAAATGGCAAGAGTGCTACAACGCCATGAAGGAAGGGGGCCTTGAAGGTTCGAAGAAGAGAGCCAACGATGACCCCAATGATGATGTGAATCCCGGCCAAAGATCGGGTGGCCGGGCTGTGCGGCCGAGAGGACACAAGTCCTCGGCGCAAGACGTGAAGCGTGAGGCGGCACAAGCACAATTTGAGGAGACCCTGAAGACGTTGATCGCCGGCAAGGAGTAGTCCACCGTCGCTAGGTACGTGGAGAAACGCAAGGACAAGGAGGAAGCCATGGCAAGGTATGTGGAGATGACAAGGAAGAAGCTCGAGATCGAGCAAGAGAAGATCAAGGCCGAGGAGACCCGGCTCATGCTCGAGGCCAAGGCGGAGGAGAATCGCGTGAGGCTTGCGTTGCTCGCCGAAGATAACCGGATCATGATGGCCGACTTGACCATCATGGACCCGGAGTAAAGGGCATGGATTCTCAAGAGGCAAAAGATGATCCGTGAGCGCGAGGACATGTGATGTCCTATTTATTTCTATTTATTATGTGTTGAACTATTTAAATTTTGAACATTTTGTATTTTGAACTATTTGGATTTCGAACTATTTGGATTGAGGCCAATTTGAGTCATTTGAATGTTCCAATATTTTTTGTTGGCCCATTTTGCGCCAGGCCGTTGGGGGCACCCCCACCCCAAACGGACAAAGGCTCAAAATGTGTCCGCTGTCCGCCCCCAAACGGACCAAATCGGACACATTGGGGTGTCCGTTTGCTCAACCCGTTGGAGGTGCCCTTATAGTGTTGTTTTACTCGAGTGGGTGATAAATTGATTATATGGGAAAGGTATGGCGGTACCTGCATAAATTGTGTGCCCCTGTTGGGTTGCCCCCGGTTTAAGTCATCGGGCGGCCGTGTCGAGGCCAGTTTGCTTTTAGTCTTGATCGTCTTGTGAAGCATTCGTTAATGGCGTGTTTATCTCTGGTATTTTGTGAAAAAAGTGGCCGCCAATCTCTGTCCTTGTTTACGGAGTTGCTTCCAGGTTTTACGTATTAGACGTACTGTATTACCCAACTCGAATCGCTAGTGTTCTGCATGTGCGTCACCTGTTTCGGAGCTTGCCGGCCGGATTTTTTTAAAATAATATTATTTTAAACATTTATTTGAAAAGTAGCATGCTTTTTCAAAAAATTCAGAAAATAGCGCGCCGTCGTTATGGCCGTGCCGAAACCGGTGGTTTCGTCATGGGCCGAGGGTGAGGAAAGCAACCGAAGGACCTGTTTATTTTTTTTATTAAAACGAAAGTTGCTCAACCGTATCATTATTTGTGATAAAATATATATGAAATATATGCGCATCGACAAGTAGGTTCCATTCCCGTGATCGGTTTCGAGTTTGGTCGACTCTAACTCCTTAATTTTGGATCAAAATTCGCAAAAATATTTGACGAATTTTGTCAAATTCATCGCACTCAGTCGTTCGTTTGAATTTTCCTTTCATGAGTAAATGGATATCACCCTTCCAAATAACTTTTATGTTTTGATGGATATATACATATTTTCTCTCTAATACGTGTTTTTTTCTAAAGATGCTATAGAGAATATGTTTCCGTTCTACTCCCTCCGTTCCAAAATAGATGAGTTTCATTTATCCACATATAGATGTATCTAGACATATTACAAGCATAGATATATCCACATTTAGATAAAAGGAACGACTATGTGTAAGGCGCCTTACATTTGGCAAAAGTGTAGACACTAAGATAAAAACATGTCCCGCCAACAACATGCGTGCCCGCCACCATTTTTTGATCCAAACCGAGCCCTCACCAAGCAAATATGCATGCATGCACTAAATGACAGAATTACTGACGTCATCCCGCATTAAATGCGAAATTTGAAAATTTAAAATGTTTTTTAGCACAAACCATTTATCCGATTTAAGATCCGTTTTCACCGTTGTACTAGTCGTGACGAGATCTTCAAAACTAGATCCCATGTCGATATGTTTCGACGAAAAAGAATTTGGCACAAAAGTTACCACCCCGTAACATATAAGTTATCCAGGCTTGATTACGTAAGTTACCCACCATATTAACGATTAGTTTTCGGGTTGAAATAGAACCATTTTTGTTGTTATTTTCGATTTCTACGAGTTTTAAAGTTATCACATCACTTTGAGATGGTAAATTTATCGTGCATAAGTATTAGGATGATAAATGTCGATTTCATAGTGACAACTTCATAAGTACTGAGTGGGTAACTCTATCAGTATTGGGTGGGTACCTATTATCGAGAGAGTATGATAACTAAATTGATTTTGTATTGGATAACTACATCATGAAAACACATGGGTAACTTTATCAATACTGGGTGGTTAAATCCATCAGTATTTGGTGGTAACTATTACCGAGAGAGTAAGGTAACTATAACGATTTTGTGGTGGATAACTACACATGAAAAAACATGGGTAACTTTATCAGTATTGGATGGGTAACTTTATCAGTATTGAGTGATAATTATTACCAAGAGAGCATGATAAACATGAGTAACTTTATCAATACTGGGTGGTAACTTCATCAATATTGGGGTGGTAACTATTACCGAGAGAGTATGGTAACTAAATTGATTTTGTGGTGGATAACTACACCGGGGCTCTAAGGTTATGTCCTTTGTAGCTTAGGTTTTTTGGCCGCTCAGTGTCTTGGCTTAGGCGAGGGCGACGGTGACGATGAATAAAAGTTTTGTATATTCTCCTCCGATATAGTGTTATGCTCTGTGGTCAGCGATGGATTTGAGTGGTAGTCTGTCCGTCCAAGCGGGAATGGCGTGGCGGCGGCGTTATCCTTGTGGTGGGCTTGTCTCCTCAAACCCCCGCCGTTGTGACCGTGCTCGCTCCAGCGTCGGAGCGGATTTTGGGAGGCTTTTCACAAGTGTGTGCAGACGGTAGTCTCCATTGGTGATAGCAGTGGAGGAGCTAGCTCCCGGCGACCCTGGGCAGCTGCACACATTTGTGAGAAACTCCATCAGTATTGGGTGGTAACTATTACCGGGAGAGTATGGTAAACATGGTAACTATATCGATTTCGTTGTGTATAACTATATCATGAACACATGGGTAATTCCATCAGTACATGGTGGGTAACTCTATTGGTACATGGTGGATAACTCTATCAGTATAGGGTGAGTAACTATATCGTAAACACATGGGTAACTTTATAAGTACTAGATGGGAAAACTCCATGGGTACTGGGTGGGTAACTCCATCCATAATAGGTGAGTAACTTTTTCGGTAGCAGGTTGATAACTTTATCAGTACTTGGTGGGTAACTTTATCAGTAACAGGTTGATAACTTTATCAGTACCTGGTGGGTAACTATTACCAATAGATTCGAGGAATTATATCGATTTCGTCATGGATAACTATATCATGAACACATGGGTAACTTTATCAGTACATGGTGGATAACTATTACTGATAGAGTACGGTAACCATATGAATTTCGTGGTAGATAACTTTATCAGTACATGGTGGGTAACTATTACTGATAGAGTATGGTAACTTTATCAGTACATGGTGGGTAACTTTGTTAGCAACAATATTGAACATCATGTTGAGTCCATACCACAGGTACACATATGCATATCCTGCTGGTCCAAACTGCACTCGAAGGAAATCTCATAGAACATCAAGTGCAAAGCATAACTTAGATAACCACTCTCGATCTACAACTGAATGTAGTCACTATCAGAATCATGGTCTCTTGCAAGCAATTTTGACCTTAGCAACCTCCTATGAAAACAAGAACAACATAAGTAGATTGTCAGGAGAACATAAGATATAGGACTGCAGATGAATTGACTGCCTCATAAACATAGGAAACATATTGTTGCAACAAAGATGGTGTTTTCATATCACATCTCAATGTCAGGATGCTGCTACCAGCAACTTTTAAACAATCACAATCACATGGTCTTCCTAATGTTGCTTGTCCCTGGTTTCAGAACCTACATATACAGCTAGTTAATTTTTCCCTGGTGACCCTACTGGAATCAACCAACAGCAGCAACAACAGTCCCTCCATCGCACAATTGAGCAGCTCAAGCAAAACTGTACACAAAACCTGTCTGCTCCTTTGTTTCCTGATGATGCGAGACAATATTAAACATGGTCATCTTTATTTGAAGCTATAGTCCATGGTTTCAGTCTGCAACCCAACAAGTAAACAGACGTACACATGACTAGCATCAACGACCAAGGTTAAGAGGATAACTAGTACTCCCTATATTTGAACGCAAAAAAGGATCACCAACACAAGAAGCTAGAAATTCAAAAAAAAATCACTGTAAAGTGTAAACCCAGGGATCTGCCTAGGAAATTCTGCTAGAACAGAAATTATTTCAACAGACGCCGATGGCCTACAAGTACTGTAATATTTCCAAGTTACAGCTTTGACAATTTGGCTGAAAATTCACCATTTTGGTTGCAACCACTGTAATCCAAAATTATTTTCAAAAACAACTAAGGTCGGTACTATTTTGAATGACCTCAAGAAACACATAATGTGATGCATCTGACAAATCCTTGGATCCAACGCTCTCAAAATTTCAGAATTAAGAATTCAGAATAGAGACTGAAATCATTCTCTGTAGCACAAGTTTGTTCAGAAAATCAGAACAGCACACACATATCCAATCCTAACACTGTCGGATTTTACTAGCAGTCATACCGTAGCAAGTCAGTGGATGATTTTGCATTGCCGCCTGAGCCTGACGATACCATGTAGTCGGTATTGACACTAACGGTGAGTTTCTGCATCGCCTCAAGAACACCTCAACGAGTACAGTATGGCCAAATAGCATCGGAACAAAACGACGACGCATAATCTACAGCACAACACAGGTTGTTCAGGTCATCGAAGCTAGCTCCGGTGGAGGCCGCGGACATTACGCCGTACATGGCCACTCTGACTGAGAGGGGAGAGAGGCGCCGGATAACTCACAGGTAGACGCAGCACTGGAATAGTGGGTCCTCCAGGTCGTCGAAGCCAGCTCCGGTGGAGGCCGGGGGCCTCCTCCTTCTCTAGCGTGTGGCTCCTCATGCAGTCGGAGTCCATCCTCCTCCTCGATTTATTCGTCGGCGAAACCCGGATGGGGATCCTGCCTGAATGTCCCATCGACTTCGGCGGCCAGGAGCTGAGGAGCAGCGGTGGCGTTGGGAATGAGAAAGAGCCGTGGGAGGCCTGGCCACCGTGTGGCGCCGCGACGGGGCAAGGCTTGTGTCCTCCGTGCGAGTGCAGCGCAGGGCCGGGCAGGAGCTCGCGTGGCTCGCCGCCGCCACCAGGAAGTGCGCGGTCCAGCCGTTGAGGCCCATGGCCTTGGCGTCCTCCACCTCATATTGTTTCTCCCCTCCTCCCATGGCTGCCTCCACCCCTCCACCCCCACCAGCTGCCCGAGCGCCTCCGCCTCTGCCTCCACCCCGTCTTCCGCCCCGCACCATCTCTTCCCGCAATCCGATTCGGATCTCTTCCTCACCAGAGTCAGCGCCGGACGCCGCCGACGGCGAGGAGCACATCGAGGACCGGAACGATAGAGGTCAAACCCCCCTCCACCCGCACGTCCCGACATCTGCGGCTAAACGAGCGCTACGTGGAAATCTGTCCGTTCGGGGGCGATCCAACGGTTCGCGTCAGTGCGTCGAGATAAGCCCTGTGTAAGGCGCCTGCTATATAGATTTTCCGTTAGATAAATAAAAGTCATCTAATTTAGAAAACGGAGGGAGTACATGACTACATCGGGGCGAGCACGGCGGCGGCCGCAAATACCTGCCCTTTGTTTACGGTCTTGCTTCCAGATTACACTATTACCCAACTCTAATCGGTATTCTGCATGTGCGTCACCTGCTTCACACCGCGCTTGCGCCCAATGCCGGCTGGCGGCGCCGCTGCGCGCGTCCGCTGCTGTCATCGGACGTCAGGCTGCAGGTGGGACTGCTCGTGGGCCCCCGCTTAATGCCCGCACAGTCCCACACATGATAAATGGGCGTTCCGCGGCAGCCCACGAATCATACGCGGGTACCCATGAATCCCACATACGCCCACATATGAATCTGCAGTTGCTGGATTGCTGCCCACATGTAAACTGGACTGGGACAGCTATCAGAAGATAGAGTCTGAGATGATATGATAAAGCAGCGGATTATGAATATGCCCAAGAGAGCAGTGACGAAAATCATAGCCAAGAAGTTCTAGACAGCGGATCAATCAAAACATAAAGCTACAGAACATAAATTGCTGCACTGACTACATGTATTGATGTACATTGCTGCACTGTAAATATCATCAAGTTCCAATTATCCCAAATGGTTAACCACTGCGTGTTCATACACACTAGCACATGCAAATTATTGAGGGTACAGCTCTAGACATATAACTTATGGAAGCTCCACAAATCTCTATGATGAAGTTCTTGGATCTGACTGTAGATACGGGGCGAAGTGCTTCAGTGTCTCCTCATACACGGGTTTCTTGAATTCAACAGCCTGTTCGACAGGGAACTATGTTAGGTACCCCAGATTCAAGAACACATAAGATGGCCGGGCATATTATCTAGCTGGAAAATGGCCCAACCTTCTCAATCACACAAGATGTTTCTTGAATTCAAGCTTGAATGGAAGAGTATAAGAGGTGCGGATATGATATAAGTGGGCTGTATATTAGCACGGACGTTGTGCACCCGGGAGCATGTGCTCCCGGTTTTTTCGAAAAAAATTGAAAATTGAAAACTTGTCAAAAAAATTCCGGAAAAAATCATGCACGTACCTGAGCATGTCACGCACCATCGTGTCAAATTTGGCGACGAAACGACATCGCGGCCACCCTGTGCAAAAATGACAAATCACAGATCTGAAAATTCAAATTTTGGATGCTATTTGCTGTCAGAAATTTGTCATTTTTCCACAGGGCGGCCGCGATGTCGTTTCGTCGCCAAATTTGACACGATGGTGCGTGACATGCTCAGGTACGTGCATGATTTTTTTCGGAATTTTTTGACAAGTTTTCAATTTTTTTTCGAAAAAACCGGGAGCACATGCTCCCGGGTGCACTTGTGAGTTTCCGGGCTGTATATACCATACATCCATGTGCTCCGGGTGCACTTGTGAGTTTCCGGGCTGTATATACCATACATCCATGGACAACTTAAAAAGAGTTTCAGTCACCAACAAGTGGATTTTGTTCCTATGTAAGTCCAACATATAGGCATAATTACACCTAAATTGTCTAACAGGTACAGGCTACCGGAAACTACAAGTCCAGGACCAAAATTCATTAGCAAGCTTCCTAGAAGGAATGCATTACGAAAACTTTGGATCAGTTCAATGGCTCCTCAGACTATTCTACCTATGTTGTCCTAAGGAAATGACTTCCTGCAATGAACCTGATGCAAATATTGCAGAACAACTAATACATGTACCTAGTGAAAGTCACTTTATTGATATGAGAGATGCATCACAACATCGGATATAATGATATGGACAGAAATGAGCATTCAAATATAAAGGCAGGAGGCATGAAATTACCATGATAAACAGTGGCCTTTTTTCACATCGGATTGCTTCCTGTACAACACAAATACATAAGGTACAAGAAATCTCGATCAAGAGCAGCAGTTTTCAGAGAGAGATGACAACAAACAGACACAAGACTGCAGCACTACAGAAAATATCCCCATGATAAACAGTGGCCTTTTTTCACATTATAAACAGTGCTGACTGCTAACTGAAACCGAAAGTGATAAGCAAAAACTTCAGTTTCGTGTCTTGTAAACCTAGCATTATTACCAGAGCCATAAACGAGCAGATCCTAGGCTCTGAACAACACATCGACCAACAGATTCCTCTCTCCAGGGCACAACCATTTAAACGAACTAGACTATCGGTATAATCATATATATCTTTCACTAAATAAAGGGCAACAAATGATGATGCACTTATATTTTGCACAACAGCATGCATGTGTGAAACAACATACATAACTGAATACATATTCTGTCAGCATGATCTTCTCTTCCACCCTCTGATTTTCAGTAGATTATGGTATAGCGCAAAGATCTCAGCTCCTGCATTGCTTGGAAAAACCCATGAGCGAGTTCATACAGTAGTAGCAGTAAATAGTACTAGCACTAAACAACACGGTGGTGATGGATCAAGGTTACAGTGCGCTCAGATTAAATCGTAGCTAGCCAGATCTAGTAGTAGCTTACAGGGAAAGGCAACAAATGATGATGCACTCCACATCATTACTCTCGACACAAGATCTAACAACATACATATATGTTCGTTGTATGTTGGACAGGCAAGAAATTAAACAAAACTGAGAATCAATTAGGAGAAGAATCTTTATTTTTTACCTTGTGCTTCCGTTTCTTGGAGGTTGGGGAGTCACGGCGGCCTGAACAAGATCTCTCCTTCTCGATTTTGATAGCAACTAGCTGCTCCACCGTATTTTCCCCTCATCCTCTCTTCTCTTTCACCGCCATCCACAGGGGCATGAGGTTGGGTTCGATCTTGGGACGAATCTGAGGGATGGGGGGGGGGGGGGGGGGGGGGGGTGAGCGGGTGGAGGGAAGACCTCCGTCCCCAAGGGCATGAGGCGACGGCGGTCCGGCCATGGAAGGTAGCCGGCGGCGCTCGTGCGGCTCGTCGCCCTCACTGGCTCTCTGTTCGATGTGGGAACTAGGGAACGACATGGTTCGATGTAGGGATTAGTTGGGCTCCGACGTGGGCAACGTGGGCAGTCCCACGAAGCCCACAAATATTTTCATCCTAGCCGTGGGTATCCACGAACGATATTATGCGGGCCTGGGCAGTGGGCGCCGTGGGCAGCCCACTCCCACCTGCACCCTGAATCGGACGGCGCCGCTGCCATACGCATTGGTACCGGCTACCGCGCCGCCGCCGCCGCCGCCGCCGCAACGACGTCGACGCACGCCAGGTGGGGAGCGGTTGCGCAGCCGACGTGAGCGGTCAGAGGACAGAGTCTGTAGAAAGGAAGGCTATACTGTGAATGTTGTGAGGCGTAGGTGGACTCGCCGCGAATGATCTTTGCCTGCTTGCGAAGACCGCAGAGTCGCCTCGCCTCGACTCGTGTCCAATGACAGGAGGGTAGGGGTCCAGCCTAGCACGGAGCATTCAATCTGTCAGGGAATGGGCGCGTGCGAAGCAGTACAGTAGTATGAATCTCATCATCGGCTCAAGTCACACCACATGACACGGGGTAGCCTACCTTGCTTGTTCTTTGGCAGTCGCCGTAGGCGTCCACGTTTGTTTTGGCTGCACCGCATGAGATCGCGTACGACGCGTAGGCGTGGCATGTTTGATCAATGCGTCTAATCTACTGTACTGTTTATCATCTTCTTCAGCCGAAGCGCTTTTCTGCAATCCGCCAGTGAACCGGCTGGAAGGCAAGATCCATCCGCATCATCAGGTTTATCAAGAACGTACGTGCGGACAGAAGACCTACACGTCCGACAAGATGAAGTACGGACCACTGAGACGAAAACAAACGTTACCTTGAGAGCAAGTACAATAAAGTTCGGTCAGTAGGATGTAATGATTAAAATACTTCCTCCGATCCATATTAATGGTCTCAACATTATCTAGATACGGATGTATCTAGTCTAAACACTTAACTAGATACATCCGTATCTAGATAAAGTTGAGTCCATTAATATGGATCGGAGGTTGTACTATATTTGTGCTTACATATAGAGGAGAGAGAAAGGAAGCGGACTCTAATGCAAGATAGCTACATCATGTGCTCCTAGGTACATTGTGAGAGTGAAAAGTGGGACATGTCTTAATAAAGTAACATATCTTTATAGCTTACTATTGTACATGTTGACTGTAATGTTGGCTATATATGACATGACAATACCTTATAGCCGGTTCTTGGCTATACTATTAAACTTGCTCTGAGACGGCGCCGTGGGATGCAATTAACAAAGGAGACGCTTAGCCTATATATCGTCTGCTGAAAAGACCACTGCTCCTACAGCATTTTGGTTTGCCCATCTTCAAGACAAATCCTTTATTTGGCAAGCTAGGTTTCTTCTGCACGCACCGCGTCAAGAAGAGATCTGGGGTTTCCTACGCGGATAAGGTGCTATATACTCGTACGTGCTAGCTAGCTTGACCGGTATATATATCCGTATATGCAAGTGGCGCCGGCGACGTCGCTTCCGGTAGAATATACGTACTCCCTCCGTTCCAAATTTCCAAATTAATTTGGAACGGAGGGAGTACGTCCTAGCTAGCCACCCCCACAACAAAGCCCACCCTTTTCATTCTGAAGAAAACAAAAAAGACCAGCCATTTCTCTAGCCGAGGATACTGTTAAACTATTGTCACGCACTTTAGTAGAGCGGCAAGGAAACAATGGGCGTGCGCGCGCATGTTTTGTCTATGCGACATTATTTACGTTACATGTGATGTTCGACATCTGTTAGCCCGTTAAAAGCTAGCTTCATAGAAACCACGCGTGGGAGTACAAAGAAATTCTAAAGAAAATATTGTATGACAGAAGGGTGACGTGACATTTGAAATTCAAACTCCTATCTATTTGTGAGATACAAATAATTATATATGTAAAGTGATGTTGTATTTCTTGTCATTCTTAATCTCTAAATAAGTTTTTTCATACATCCTGAATTTGATTTTCAAAGTCATGCTATAATTTTTTCAGTAAAATAGAATTTTCATTTATAGTCTCGTACTTGATTTTCACTGGTTTTCCACTGGATATTAGCACATAAACACACATCATATCCGCAAGTTGAGGTGAGGATAGCAAACATTTCAAGCACTTAACCACATCGAACAGCAATGAACAGTGGATCTACGGATGTGTACACTGTACACTTGTAGCCGCTATATGTAGATATACTGTACTTTTCCGATAGTCCGAACAACAATGAACATTTTCCGATAGTCCGGATAAAACTTGATTAGCGCTGAATTTGATTTCCTGTTAGCACTAAACTAAAACCCGCTTTCGGCTTGAAAATTTTGGGTCAAAACTTATCGGCGTCCAATTTTCACACAATTACTTGGACAGGCAACCCTAACCTGGATTTCGCATTTCACATGTCTCTCCTCCGAAAGAAAGCATGCATGAGTGGATGGTTCTCTCATTCGAATGACGTTACCGATGGCGGCGCCCGCTCCTACTCTCGTAACTCTGCATGGTTATTTACCTTGAACCACTTACTATTTTGTGAAAAATCATAGAAACAACAAACATAGCAACGTAGACCACTTGCTTCTGGTACCTATGCCGCAAACAAGGCCTAAGAATATAACCCGAGGGAGGGGCGGAGGGCACTTGCCCCCCCCCCCCCCCTCTTCATGGTTAACTAAAGCACGAGACATGTGTCACCCATAGTGTCTCGTTTAACCGCAACTAGAAATACCTACTCCTAATTCGATCCATCACAATGGAAAAAAGACAGGTTCTCCCAATTTTAATCGGTACACGCATGTGCTTTTGGCTGCTTACATCCTAGTGGGAAACGAACGAGCGTGCAAAGCCTGCCCACACATACAACAGATCGAGTTTCTACGCAATTTCATCCTATCTCTTTTTTCAAGCGACTTATTAGTTACTCGAGGTATATATGATGTACTTTTCATGTTTTCAAAATATCGAACTCTAAAACTTTTGGCCATACATAATACAAAAGGGTTACCTTTTTATTGGTTGCATGCCAAATTTTCTAGTCAGGATGAAAATTCAACCATTTTTAATCGTTAATTAAGTTACTTCATATATATCTACTCTCTCCGTTCGAAGTTATAAGGGTGGAGGGCCAAAATGCATGGATTAAGACAAGTATTAACTCTTCCTAACTTGAAAACCTCATGTTTCCTAATTGTTCTGATTTTCTAAATATCATGCATGCATTGGCTAGTTGGACTCAAACAATGAATCTCCCTAAAAAATAGAAAAGGGGGCAGCACATGCATTGGCTAGAAGGGAATTAAAAACAGTTCATACATATGTACTCCCTCCGTTCCACAATATAAGATGTTTCAGCATTTATCTACATTCACATGTACACAAATGTATCTAGACACCTTTCATGTGTATGTTCATCCACTTTAGTGTGCATCTAGACAATATGTGTAACACTTAAAACATCTTATATTGTGGAACGGAGGGAGTATTTAGGAACAATTAAGACTTCATTCTTATAATCCTGAACTATCTGAAAATGGCATCCACCCTTATAATCTGGACAGATGGAGTAAAATACAAACTCTAAAACAAACTAATATCGTAGTCAACCTCTTCAAAGTGAGCAAATTTAGATTTCATACCCTCCATTATAAGTAAATGATTCATGAGAATTCCTCAAACTAAATATAAAACTTCACACGACATAATTCAATATTAGGATATTTCCATTGAAAACTATATATGAACCCTAACAACTGAGGGCTCTCATATAAAGCCAAGAGAGACTAGAGACATAAATATGTGTGACTTCTCCAAAAAGAACTTGGGAATTTATCAATAACTTGTTAAGAGCCATCACATGGACACGTAGAAAGTGTATGTTGGTGCATGAGGGGTTTTGACATGGCTTTATGATGTTACCAATGAGGTAATAATGTTTTAGCCTGGTTTAGTCAAAAAATATATTAATACCTGCTGCAAAATGGTACTCGCATTTTCGGTGATAATATACTAATCACCATCACTAGGACACACTTTATGTTTATCCATCTAACGTCTCCATTTCCTAAGTTTGTCTTGCATCGCTCACTCGTTCTCTCCCCAATCTTATTTCACCAACCATCACCAATGCCTTGCCTCTTCACCGTCTTCTTCCTATTGCTGACCACTACATCCATTCTCATTGTCCTTCTTCTTCTTGGCCTAGCTACCTCACTGTTCACCCTTCTCACTAGATCTGTCGCCACAAACAGCAGCGGTGACATCAAGTCGTAATGCTACCTAGCCCCATACACCAATGAAAGTTCACTACCCATCTCTAAAACCTCACCTATTTTTAATGTTAATGAAAGGTCACCATTGGGACATCATACTCATCATCCACCTCCTCCTCCTCCTCCTCCTCCTCCTCCTCCTCCTCCTCGTGCACATATCTGCCGGCGTGAGAAGGGTCGTGTCCTAAGGCCAACATGCACCTTAGTGTGCAAGAGTGGGTAATTTGGATAAATTTGAATAAGCGACACACAATCATTTTCTTCATTAATGTGGTTACATCCGTCTATTGGATATCATTTTAACGATCTTCTGCTATAAATGATGATTTTCCATCTGTTTCGGTTTACTTTGTATTTTAGTTTCCGGTAGGATAAGTCTTTGGCCAGCAATTACAGTATTAGTATGTAACCTTTTTGATACAAAACCACAGCCACAAATGAATACTTCAAATATGAATGTAATGACATGAACTGCACACTGAATAAAGTCCTAGAGTGATTGTTGGTTATAGGTTGTCAAGTAGTCCCTCCGATATAAAGATGTTTTAGCTATTTCCATTGTGGTCTAGATACGGATTGAAATGGGTAAACATACTCGCTCCGTTTCGCAATATAAGATGTTTTAGAATTTTCTCACATTCACATGTACACATATATCTACACATGTTTTATATTAATGTATACGTTTACTTTTTTTAATCTGAATTTAAACAAGATGTGTAACACGTAAAACATCTTATACTGTGAAACGGAAGGAGTATATATTAAAAGGTGTCTAGATAAATGTGAATATGAAAAAAGCTAAAATATGTTATTCGTACTATTTATATCAATATTTATATTTAGAAACGGGGGGAGTATCCAGCAACTTCTTACATTTAGACTTCCCTTCTAAGCTGGCTATATCTCGCGATCCGAATCAGAGTTTACTGCTACCTCCGAGGAATCCTACTAGGAAGATGCATGCCCATAATCCAAAAACTAAACAAAACAAAAACGGAAAAGAAGAAGCGGACAAAGGGGGGCACGCCAGCGACCAGGCTGCGCGCGCCACGTGCCTTCCGACGTGGCGCGGCGGCCGTTCGCGCTCTCCGCTCAAAATCCTAAAACGCCGCCGATTCGCAGAGTTCCAGAGCGAGAAAAGGAAAGAAACCGAGACCAAATCGAAGCACAAAACCAGGGCGCCCCGCACCGCACGTGCCTTCTTCTTGCCATCGCGTCGCCTCATAATCCCAAGCTAAATCTCCTATATAATCGCATCGCCTCGCTCGCTCTCCGTTCGTCGCGTTCGTTCGGCTTCGATTCCGAAGAGCGACAGGAATAAAGATAGCCTCTTTTTTTGAGTTTTTCTTTCTTGCTTTTAGAAGAAGCGGCTCGATCGGCTTCTTCCTCCCTGCGTGCGCGCGCGAGCGGCGCATGTGAGCGAGCGTTCATGGGCGCGTCCCTCGTGTCGTCCTCGACCCTTTCCTTTTCTCTGCTCCAGATTGGATCTGCTCTCCCGCTGGCCATGTATCCGAGTTCCGGTAGGTTTCCGTCCCGGAGGCGGCACCTACCATATTGAGAATTGATAAGAGGAAGGAAGAAAGCGATTAAGATTGGGCTCTGGTTCTTGAGGCGATTTGAGTCCGTGGAAAAAGCCACACGCGCTTGCTTCAATCTCCGGCCATCGCGCTCCCGACGAGTCGACGGCGGCGACGACGATGAAGTACGTGTCCGGGCCCTACTTCGAGCCGGACTTCGACCCCGTCCTCGACCGCTTCGGCATCCCAGGGTACGTGCGCATTGCCGCCTAGCTCTCTGTTTTTTCCTGCGTGATAATCGTTTGCAAGATCGAATTTCTTAGCAGCTGTTCGTGACTGCAGGGTTGTCATCGACAATGATACGCGCGAGGACTGCACGCTCGTTAAGGTTTGTTCATCTGTTCCGATGAGCAGGATGTTGCTCTTGAATTTGGTTTGTTTGATTGGGTTTGATGTCCTTATTTCCGTTCAATTTTTTTGGTGTGTTCTAGGTTGATAGCGTGAACCGGGACGGCGTGCTCCTGGAGATGGTGCAGCTGCTCACCGATCTCGACCTCGTCATCTCCAAATCCTACATCTCCTCCGACGGCGGCTGGCTCATGGACGGCAAGAGCTATTTCCTTATTTGTTTCCCTTTTCTTCTTCTTCCCAGAATATGTATTTGATCATTAATTGAGGCCATCACTTCCAATTTCGGTAAAAAAAATAGTCAAGAAAAATATTTGTTGACAATGACGCAGAATTTTCTAATTGTGGTTGTTTTCGCATGCAGTGTTCCACGTGACGGACCAGATCGGGCGCAAGCTGACGGACCCTTCGATCCCGGAGTTCATCCAGCAGGCGCTCGTGCCGTTCCACCGCCCGGGCAACGGCCCGTCGCCGAGGTTCACCACGTGCCTCGGCAACGTGGTCGGGCCGGGCGGGCCCGACGTGTCGGACTGCGCCTCCCTCGAGTTCACGGTGCACGACCGCCCGGGCCTCCTGTCGTCCATCACGCAGGTGCTCGTCGACCAGGGATGCCACGTCGCGTCCGGCCACGCCTGGACGCACAGCGGCCGCGCCGCCGGGGTGCTCTACGTGACCACGACGAACGACGCGGCGGCGCTGCACCCGAGCCGCTGGGCGCGCATCGAGCGGCTGGTGGACGCGCGCGAGAACGTGTCGGGCGAGCGGCGCTGGGTGTGCATGTCGGCGCCCGTGCAGGGCCGCGTCCACACGGAGCGGCGGCTGCACCAGCTGATGAGCGACGACCGGGACTACGAGCACGGGCCGGCCCCGACGCCCGTCGACGAGGACCACTTCGCCATGGGCGACAGGGCGGCCACGACGGCCCTGTCGACGCTACGCGCCCGCGTGGTGGAGACGCGCGTCACCATCGACAACTGGGAAGAGAGGGGCTACGCCATCGTCAAGATGACGAGCAGGGACCGCCCCAAGCTGCTCTTCGACACCGTCTGCGCGCTCACCGACATGCAGTACGTCGTCTTCCACGCCACCGTCGGATCCCAGGGCCCCCTCGCCATTCAGGAATACTACATCCGGCACAAGGACGGGCGCACGGTGGACAGCAATTCCGAGCGGCAGAGAGTGTCCCGGTGCCTCGTCGCGGCGGTGGAGCGGAGGGCGTCTCATGTCAGGCTCTAGCCACTTCTCTCCATTCAATGCCTATGTTTTTGCTGTGTAAGCGATGCTGAGATGGCAATGGCATGTCTTGCAGGGCGCGAAGGTGGAGGTGCGCGCCGCCGACCGTTCAGGTCTGCTGTCGGACTTCACCAGGATACTCCGGGAGCATGGCATGGCCCTGCTGAGGGCCGAGCTCAAGAGGCAGAAGGACGAGGCCATCGGGACATTCTTCCTTGTCACGGACTCGGGCGGCCAGGTGCGCCCCGAGGCACTGCTCGCGGTGCGGACGAGGGTCAGCGAGATGGGCATCTCGCTCGACGTCATCAAGGAAGCGCCGGGGTGGCCGCCGGTGAGGAAGATGAGCGTGCCGGCGCCGTCCCCTGTAGCAGGTCATGAGCAGGAAAGGGCCAGATCCTCCCTGGGGACCCTCCTTTGGTCGCATCTTGGGAAGCTCTCGAATAACTTTGGCTACATCAGGTCTTAGGAAACTATTAGCCAGGCCAATTGATTCACCGCTTGCATTGAAATGCAGTGCCTTCTTGGTTATAAGGCGTTGTCAGAAAGCAATTTTGTATATACAAGTACAGCATGTTTGTCATTGCAAATACAATCGTGACCATTTTTCTAGCTTTTCTTACATACTTATGTGCAGTCCTTTGAACAATCAACCAATGAATGAAACTTGTATTACCGTGACTGGTAACATAACGAATGCTTATGTACACAAGATTACCAATAAATTACAGCCCATCCGACACCCCTACTATATGATCATTACATCAAACAGGGCAGCTTAAAGCACAAAATAAAGCCACTCCTTTTCATTGTACAACTTCCATTCTATTGACAAACAAACAGTTTCAACCAGTTTCCAGGGTGAAGTTGTCCTGGAAATTGGATCATTTCGTATCATCATCATCCTCCAGATCACTGAATGACACATCTTCCTCATCGCCAATGAGAATGGTAGTGTGCCCGGCAAGATCAGCCTCCTCGTCAAACCAATCGTCTGTATCGTCATCAAATGTTTCTTGCAGAGCATTTGAGGTCTTGGTATCATCCTTGGTCAGCTGCTCCTTTATGACTGATTTGTCCACTACAACTTCAGTTACCTGGATAGCATGCTTTTCAACCTCTAAATCTGTTATCTGGCTGACAGAAGCTGCATGATGTCGGAGGGATGGGTATGCCTCCGTGATGTCTTTAGAGGTGTCGTCTTCTGAATGCATTCCATAATCTTCTTTATGACGACATTCATAATCTTCTTTATGACGACGTAACTGCTCCGTTTCATGCTTTGACTGGTGTTGCATAAGCATTGCTCTAGCTTCCACAATCTGCAAGAACAAGAACCAGGCTGCTTAGCTTACCTGCTGGGAGATGTGTTGTCTTGCATCAAATATTCAAATGGTAGCACAAACGACAATCGGACATTTTTAATTTACGTCTGACTAGTGACTACACCAACTAGGACATCTAATCCATGCCCCTCCTTTTGGTGCACTTCAGTGATGAGGTTAGCTAGAGGCAAATATAGGACAAATTGCATTTCCTCCATAACTTACCTTTTTTATTCATGATCTATGCTGTTCATTTAATTTTTTGTAATTGTACGGCCTAATATAACACTTCACACTATACCTAAAATAATGTCATTTATTTTTAGAATATATTGACACCAGAATACATGGGATGCATTGAGAGGATATGGTATGAGCTACCCTTTATCAACCAAATGAGAAAGATGATTTCAGTTACTTAGATTATTGATATGTTTTATTCGCAACAATCTTAAGACTAAGATCATAGCCAGCTAAATGACATTATTGCATCTTAGCTGAAGAAGGTTGTGGAAGAAAAAGGTAAAAGCAACTTGAAGATAAAGAGTGCCTACATCAGATTTCAGACTCTTTCTGCAGATATTGCCAGTGCTTTATTGGCGTTTTTGACTTACCAAAAAATCTCACGGAAAGAATTATCAAGCAACTATAATACAATATATATTATATATTGATTGACAGGCTTGCTATATGCAGCAGGATCCATGAGAACCCACTGAGCTCAAGTACTACGATAACAGATGCTCTGATTATTGGACAGGCATAATTATCCACATTTAGTTCCAGAAAATCTGAAAAAATAACTAGCCTACTGTTTGCATTTAGCAAGAATCCATACAACAACCATAATTGTTAAGGGGTAGAGTCTGACTTGCTTGAATTTGCAGAAGGATCAAGGTACAATTCTATTTCTCAACACTAAGAAAATGCAGAAAAAATACAGACCAGATAATTATCACGGCAAGGGATAGAATAAAATTTATAGATATGGATGTAGCCTACCAAGTAGAAATTCTAACCCTAGATACATAGATGTAAATTATCCATTCTTGATTATATCAATTAGGAAAGTAAAGAACAATGAATTATTTAACTGTGGCTGCCCCAGGGCACATTCGACCGGTTGCAACGTTATGCCAAAAAAATCGTGACGAATGTGTTACAAGCCACAATTTTGTGGCCAGCAAGTCTCTGAGCGGCTGGCCATAGTGTGACAAGAGTTGGCAAGAAATTCTACCTATAACTAGGGGTGCAGTGCTATGGAAGTGTGGTCTGCGACAAGTTCGATAAAATGAACACTGACCTAAAAAGTAATGCCTCGCGAACTCATATGTGGCAAATAACCAACAGCCCATTCATTAACTGTCGTCAACACTTGTCTTCAGCTGTACTCAAAACGTAGCAGCTGGATCACACGAGCTAGCACAAAGAGCTGGATGTGGTCACGTACACAACCTGAAGCTTTATTGCTTGTGTTCTGCTTACTTACAACGATGGGTGCATGTCCTATTTATAGGACTTACAAACCGACCTAGTAAAATATCTGCTACAGCTTCTACAGCCTTCTACCATGCTACTAGCTTCTACAGCCTTCTACTAGGTACAACTCATGTGCTGTATTCTAGAACCTACTGCTAGCTACTAGCTTAGCTACTAAGCTACAGCAGTGAAAACCACTACATGGTAGATGATTCTAGAGTTGTGTAGAGGCTGTGGTCAAGGTGACAGCACAGGATTACTCCAACAATCTCCCCCCTAATCCTGATGCGTTCACTTGATCTCGACGATGCCGATCTTCTCGCGTAGAGTCTGGAACTTGATCCGACCAAGTGGTTTGGTCAGAATGTCCGCCAGCTGATTGTCGGTGTTGATGTAGTCGACGACAATCTTGCCGCTCTCGACGTTCTCCCGTATGAAGTGATAGCGTGTCTCAATGTGCTTGCTCCGGTCGTGAAAAACCGGATTTTTGCACAGTTGGATCGCCGACTTGTTGTCCACGAGCACTGTAGGGACCATGGGGTCTGTGGCGAAGAGATCGCCATGAGCCGTCCGAGCCAGACGGCCTGGCATGCTGCGGTAGTGGCGGCAATGTACTCTGCTTGGCAGGATGATAAGGAGACCACCCTTTGCTTCTGGGACTGCCAAGTGATTGGGCACTGACCGAGGAAGAAGAGAGTCCCCGTCGTGCTCTTCCTATCGTCAACGTCACCGGCATGGTCGGCGTCACTGTAGCCGACTAGGTGTGCGTTGTCATTGCCGCTGGAACGGTAGATGCAGCCATAGTGGAGTGTCCCTGCAACGTACCTGAGAATATGCTTCACGGCGCTCATGTGCTCCGTTGTTGGCTTTTCCATGAAGCGGCTGACGAAACCGACGGCGAAGAGATGTCTGGCCGTGTGTGCACGAGGTAGCGGAGGCTACCGACGATGCTCCTGTACAAGGTGACGTCCACAGGTGGATTAGTGCTCACCTTGGATAGCTTCAGACGCGGCTCCATGGGAACATGCACAGCGTTGCAATCTGCCATGCCCGCCTTCTCCAACAGCTTGCTCGCAAACGCGGACTGCTTGAGGGTGATTTCCCCGGGTGACTGCTTGACCTCTATGCCAAGATAGAGCGTCAACAGTCCTAGGTCACTCATGCAGAACTTCCTGCTCATCTCCTGTTTGAACTTGGAGATAGTCTTGGTGCTTGCGCCTGTCAGGATCAAGTCGTCGACGTAGACGCCAAGGAGAAGCCGCTCGCTATCCTTGCCGCGGGTGTACACAGCATGCTCGGATGGGCTGCGAGTGAACCCGAGCGATACCAGCACGCTGTCCAGCTTGGTGTTCCATGCTCTGGGAGCTTGACGAAGACCATACAAAGCCTTGTGGAGACGTAGTACTTTGCTTGATGTGGTGGAGGTCGTGAAGCCCGGCGGTTGCGTCACATATACTTCCTCGCCGAGTTCCCCATTCAAGAACGCAGTCTTCACGTCCATGTGATGCACCTCCCACCTTTTCTGTGCGGCGATGGCGAGAAGTAGACGAACAGAGTCCAGACGCGCCACCGGGGCAAAAACCTCGTCGAAGTCGATCCCGGTCGCTGCACGTACCCCTTTGCCACGAGGCGCGCCTTGTGCTTCAGCACGTTGCCGTTGGCGTCTCGCTTGAGCTTGAAGACCCATTTGAGACCGATTGGCTTGTGACCTGGAGGCAAGTCAGTGAGGGTCCATGTTTGTTCTCCTCAATGGACCTCAGCTCCTCAAGCATCGCGGCGCGCCAGTGCTCGTCGTGCTCCGCCTCAGCATATGTGGATGGCTCACCGGAGGGGGTGAGTAGCAGGCGCTCAGCCTGGCCTGGCACCGGTGCGTCAGGCTCCACCATGTCGAGGACGCGGCGGTAGCGGTGTGGATGATCCGGATCGTTGCTGTTGTCGAAGAGCTCCGGGTCTGGTGCAGACGGAGGTGTGGCAAACCTCACTTGTTCTGTAGTGCTGTTGGGGTTTGTTCTGTGGCCACCGTGTCTACAGACTTTGCTTCTGAATTGTTTTCAGGCTGAATCTCCACCGGGGCAGGAGTGACTGTGGTGGACTGGTTTGGTGAAGCGGGCAATGTCGCCGTTGCAGGCGCGTAGGAGTACTCGATGGTGAACTCACCTCCGCCATAATCTTCCGCCATGTTGTCGTTGCTCCAGTCCCAACCAGCACTCTCGTCGAAGATGACGTCGCGGGAGACGTGGACGCGCTTGGTCGCCGGGTCGTAGAGGCGGTACGCCTTACCGCCGGGTTCGTACCCGAGCATCACCATGGGCTTGCTTCGGTCATCCAATTTCTTCAGGTTTGGCGTGGTGATCTTGGCGTGGGCCCTGCAACCAAAGACACGAAGGAAGTGTACATTTGGCTTCGTTCCGTGCCACGCCTCGTACGGAGTACGCCCGTCCACGCTCCTTGTGAATGAACGATTGAGGACGAAAACGGCCGTGGTGACCGCCTCCCCCCAAAACTGTGCTGGCATGCCGGTGCCTTTCAACATGCAACGCGCGGTGCCGACTACCGTCTGGTTGCGCCGTTCCACCACCCCATTCTGTTGGGGTGAGTACGGAGCAGTGAGGTGCCGCTTGATGCCTTGATCAGCGCACCAGTCCACGAACTCCGTCGCGGTGAACTCCCCTCCTCTGTCGGTGCGGAACACGCGTAGAGTGTGTCGTGACTCCACCTCTGCGCCAGCTTGGAAGCGACGGATGGCCTCCGGTGCCTCGTCCTTCGTACGCAGGAGGACGATCCACATGTACCGGCTGTAGTCGTCGACGAGGAGAAGGAAGTAACGCTTACCTCCTGGCGTGGGCGGCGAGATAGGGCCACACAAATCACCATGCACGAGCTCCAGTGGTTCGGTAGCGCGGTACTTTGCCACCTGGGGAAACGGGGTGCGACGGTGCTTGCCGGCGAGGCACGCCTCGCAGAGCTGCTCCACATGGTTGATCATGGGAAGTCCACGCACCATGTCCTTCCGAGCAAGCTTCTCGAGACTTTCAAAACTCTGGTGGCCGAAACGCGCGTGCCATCTCCACGCGTCCTCGTCCATGTGAGCAGCGAGGCATACCGGCTTCTCGATCTGGAGATGCACCATGTATAGCCGGTTCCGCATGCGAGGAGCCTTGGCGATGAGCTTCTTCTGCCGGTCACGGATGATCATCGTGCCGTTCTCGACGTGCGTCGGGCACCCGACCTCGTCGAGCTGCCCAATGCTGATGATGTTTGTCTTGATTCGCGGGATCCAGTAGACGTTCGACAACGCCCTGTGTCGCCCGCCATCCATGGCGAACATCACCGTGCCACCCCCGCAGATGTCGACGAGGGAGCCGTCGCCGAACCGTACCGTGCCGGAGACCTTCTTGTCGAGCTCGGCAAAGACAGATGCATCTCCGGTCATGTGATTCGAGGCACCTGTGTCCAGGTACCATGCCGTGTCGGTGTCACTCTCGGACTTGCGCAGCTCGACGTGTGCACGTTCCTCGTTGAGGAAGACTTGCTCCCCCGTTGTTGGTGTAGAGGGGTTCGTCGTATCCTCAGCGGGCATAGCCACTGCCGCCTCAGTATGGGTTGCCATCAGCAGCGTGTTGTCCTCGTCTTCAGCCTGCACAAGGTTAGCCGCCTCGCCGCGCTGCTCACGGTCGCGCTTGGCTTTTCGGCACTCCTTTGCCCAGTGTCCAGGCTTACCGCAGTACCGACAACTCCCTCTACGGCGCTCACTTGAGCCAGCGCCGCCTCCTTGCGCACCTTGCTGCTTCCGCCTGGGAGTCGGCTTGCCGTTGTTGTCGCCGTCGCCCTTTCCATGTTGTCGTTGACGGCTCTCCCATTCCTCCTCTGTGAGGAGAAGCTTGTTGACGTCGCCGCCGCTAGATACGCCCTTTCCGCGTTGTCGTTGACGGCTCGCCCATTCCTCCTCTGTGAGGAGAAGCTTGTTGACGCCGTCGGTGGCATCGTCTAGGTCATACGCCTCCTCTGCCGTGAGAAGACGACCACACAACTCCTCGATTGTCAACTCCCGGAGGTTGACAACTTGCTCGATGGCCATCACAATTGGCCGATACTTGCGCGGCACCACGCGCAGGAACTTGAGCACTGCCTTGTACTCGCTTATGGGATCGCCGAGGAGCTCGAGATCACTGACGATGTTTGTTAGTCGGATCGAGAAATCTTCGATCGACTCACCTGGGCGGAAACGAAGTTCCTCGAACTCGCGACGTCTCGTCTGCGCCTTTGCCTCCCGTATGCGCTCAGAGCCGAGACGCATCGTCTTGAGCGTTTCCCACGCTGCCTTTGCGTTGTCTTTTGCCGCCAGCGTACACACCAGCTCCGGCGGAACGGCCCGGAGCAATGCTGCCAGCGCTGCTCGATCGTCGTGCTCGTCGTCGGCGCCAAACTCGATGACATCCCACAAGTGCTGAGCCTAGAGCTGGACGCGCATCACCATCGCCCACTCAGCATAGTTTGAGCGGGTTAGCATCGGATATTGGGCAGAGCTGGTGCTCTCCCTCACGACACGCTCGCGCACTACCAGCTCGCCGCCACCGCGGCGTGTCGGGCTGCAGCCCCGTCGAGCCATTGGAGATGTGGAATGGCGTCGCCTTGCGACCGGCAGCGGCGTCTTGAACCCACTGCGTTCACCCTTCTCGCCGACCTCCGTTGCAGCCTTGGACATGGCTCTGATACCACTTGTCGTCAACACTTGTCTTCAGCTGTACTCAAAACGTAGCAGCTAGATCACACGAGCTAGCACAAAGAGCTGGATGTGGTCACGTACACAACCTGAAGCTTTATTGCTTGTGTTCTGCTTACTTACAACGATGGGTGCATGTCCTATTTATAGGACTTACAAACCGACCTAGTAAAATATCTGCTACAGCTTCTACAGCCTTCTACCATGCTACTAGCTTCTACAGCCTTCTACTAGGTACAACTCATGTGCTGTATTCTAGAACCTACTGCTAGCTACTAGCTTAGCTACTAAGCTACAGCAGTGAAAACCACTACATGGTAGATGATTCTAGAGTTGTGTAGAGGCTGTGGTCAAGGTGACAGCACAGGATTACTCCAACATTAACCCACTACCCTAACATCATACACAAAACCAGGAGCCTAGGACACACCTGGTACACATCATAAAGTTGGGGCCAGGTTAGCTGACCAGTATGGCGTATGGACTATATCCTTTGGCAAGTTCAGAGAAAATAGTATCACCAATCTTAGAATTAGTGTCAGTGCATTCTGACCAAAATGTTATGGCACCGCTGATCATGGAATAGTACCTCCTTTTTAAAATGTCTTGTATGCAAATACATACTATGTGAGCAAAAGAAGAAGGAAATCACAAGACCACTTAATCATATTAGGGATCCAGACAACAATGAGTAACTGTTTAGTACAACCACTGTTTGAACAATGCAAAATAAAAAATCACTTCGTTCTTCTTCCATTGTCTGGATTCTGAAACAGTTGAGACTCCAGAGAACATAGAGTTTTATGTATTAAAAATGTCGAGCAATTTACCTGGGGCGTGGACAGAAGTTCAGCATCTTGCTTGTTCAGTCTAGGATGTAAAAGAACAAAGTAAATTTTCCAAAAGCATTCTTCGGTCATATGGATTGGGCATAGTTCAATCCGCAAAGCAGATAATGTGGGCGCAAGGTGCTCGATAGCCAAGGCATGCTCCTGCTGAGTATGAGACATGTCAAAACCTGCAGGTTAAAAAGATTATGATAAGGTTAAGCAAACACATTCCCGTGTACAAACCAATAATAAAGTTACACTGGAATATCATATGAATAGTTTCACATCAAAGATCAAACACATCCAAGTAACAGATGGCTCTCCATCAGCACCATGTTACTATTAAGGTAGCGGTCAAAATTGTGAATGTGATTGCGGAAATTAAATATTAGGAAAAACCTAAAATAAGTTGTTACATGATAGCACAAGATTTTCTTTCATACACAGGGTTCCGTGAATTTTGACCATCAGCCAAAAGCCCATGCTATTGCCAGTTTGCCACACCACCTTAGAAATGGGCATAAAAACTTTGATGGGGATTTCATACTAACAAATAATCAAGCATGCATCATTCTTGGACCCTAGGATCGTGGTTATTTGACAAGAATTCAAAACGTTCCAAGGCATTCAAAAAAAAGAAGACCTTATTGTGTTGACCCACATCACAATAGGCATGGATGAATAATTTGTGACATGGTTGTGGTTTCAAAAGCAGCATATGTCCTCAGCAATCACAATACTAATTAGCATATATACCAATGATGAACTTGGGAACTTCAGCAAGAGCTGATCGACCATTAAGACATGAAAACGAAAAACGAAAGGAAAATAAAACAAAATATATAGCATAGATCGCGCAATGCACCTAAACTCTAAGTCAGTAGGCTATCATTCCTTATCTGGGGCTAGCTCACTGCCTCACTCTATAAGATAAGTTTCATGTAGCCTCCATGGTCATACCATTACAGAAATCTATCTACTCCAGGCTGGAAGAAAATGAGTTGTGCCTAATTCAGAAGCATAGCGAGGTGTGAGGGTGAAGAAATTACATGAGAAAGGGCCATCGGACTCCTCTTCGTCAGGGAGCAGCGGGAAGTCAAGCCAGGTCTCCGGGTGCCTGGCAATGTTTGCGGCGAATGTGAGCACCTCGTCGGTGATACCAATCACATCCCACTCCTCCTCCACCTCCTCTTGCCTTACCCTCGCATCGTCCAACTCGGGGGCATCCCGATGCCATACCTCGCCGTCATCGACCTGATGTCTGACCCTAGGCTCCCACTCATGTCTGGCCTCGTCGTCTCCCACCCCGAGCCGTACTTTCTCCTCCCACTCATGCCTCACCTCGTCGACGTCCGCCACGCGCCTCACATCATCCTCGCCATCTTCCCGGTTTAGCCTCACATCATCCACCCGCTCGTCGTTGGCCGCTTCCAGCAATTCCTCATCTTCCCCGTCTTCGGGAGCGAAGAAATTGGAAGCGATGGTAGAGAACCCGGAGACGGCCTTGTGCCTAGAGATCCGCGAGATCCCGGTCCTGAACCTCCCGCTGATCTCGGAGAAGTCGCTCCGGATCCCGGCAATCTCAGGCGGCGTCTCCGCGGCGGTGGATTGACTCTCCGCGGACGAAGGCGAGGGCGAGGGCGAGGGCGAGGGGGAGGCCTCCCCGGGCGGGGGCGCGAGGAAGTTGGCGACGCCCCAGAGCTGGCGGGTCAGGGTCTTGGATAGCTCGGTGAGGTCCTCCTTGACGCCCTCCGCCGCGGCCGAATGAAGCTGGTGGGGAGGCGGTGGCGGCGGCGGGATGCGCGGGGAGGGCGAGGGGGTGGCGGCCGCAGCGAGGAGGGCGTCAGGGTCGTCGTCGGCCCCCGAATCGCCCGGGATGTTGAGGGAGGTAGCTATGGAGCGGGCGAGCCATGACATCTCCGGCGATCGCCGGCTGCGATGGTGCGGAGAGGAGAGGGGGGACGATGGGCGAGTGGGTTGGGTCGGGTCGGGGCGGTTCGATCGGAAGTCCCTTTTCCGGGTTCGTGTTTGAAATGGACGGGTTCGGACAAGTTGGACAAGGGACAGGACATAGACGTCTGCGCTGCTGGAGCTGCGACTGGGCCCGGCCGTTGCTGATTGGATCCGAGGCGTTCAATTGAGAATCTAGCACAATTGTCAACAAACTTTTATTGCTATTTTAACTTCGATTTCGATATTTATTTATTAGAATTCCGCTGTATATTTGATGTTTCGTTTTACTTTGTTTATTACTTGAATTCTGTATTTGATGTTGGTTACGCAAACACAAAGAACTATTGTATTAGAGGCATATGTCAGGCCGCCTGGCCCGGGTCACAGTGTGAAATGAGGAAAGACAGAACATCTACTTGCATTGTCAGGTCAATATTGAGTAACTCGGCCGAGTGAAGATTTTTGGCTTCTGAGGTCCAGTGCTCACTCCGATTTAAAAAAGATTTGAAAATCATATTTATAAGTTTCAAAAAAATCTGAAAAAAGACTTGAAGGCAGCCAATGATATATCCTTTGTTGTGGTCGCAAATATTCTTAAAAAATATTTGCAAAATATCAACTTCAAATACTTTGTATTTTAAACTACACAAAAATGACAAAAGTGTAGATTTGTGTATCTATATTTTCAAATCTCTAAGTTTTATCAGATTTGTTATTTTTGTATAGCCCAAAATATAAAGTATCTCGAATTAAAAATGTGCACGTTCGTTGGATATACCATTGGTTACATTCTTGTTTTTTAGAAATTTTGGAAACTCACAAATATGATTTTGAATTGTTTAAATAGGAGGGAGCACTGGTGCCCGAGAGCAAATAACACTTTCCGTAACTCAGCCCATCTATGTTGGGCTTGCTTGAGAAGTTCTAAACCAGTGGCTTCCGTTAGTCCCACCTCTCGCGCGAGACATCACCATATTGGGCTGATATATTGCAAACCTGGGTGCCATTAAGCCCATGTCAATGCGCCATCTATTAGCATGTTGATGCATGTAAAATGCATACATGAACTTTACATTTTATTACTCGATATTCCAACTTATTTGCATCATATATGGGTTATATTTATGTTTTATAATGATTTTAGGGGATAATTCACAGTTTCCCCATTTATTTGGAATTAACCCTGCAGAACCAGAAAACCCCTTTTTCCATGTTTTTAACTTTCAGGGACCAAACGACGTCCAAATGACCTAATATTTTACGGGGCCCAATATTTGGAAATAAGAAGACGTACGAGCCAAGGATCCGCGAAAAAGGAAGTCCGAGGAAGAAAATAGATGGTCCCACGCGGCCAGATTCCTTGGCCGTGTGGGACCACCTCTTTTATTCCTCGTGGCTCCGATGTCGTCCGTTTTCGTCTCCGTGGCTTCGTCTTGACCTAAAAACGTCTATAAAAATAGTCCCCCGAGGAGTTTCGCGAGGAGGCGGCGGAGAAACACAAAACCACGAAACAGAGAGTCAGAAGGCTGCCGCCGGAGAGATCGGAGGGGGGAAACGCCGCCGGAATCACCTCCGGAGGGCTCCACCCCCCTCCGGCGTGTTCATCATCAACATCTACAGCAAGATCATCTCCATCTTCTCCAACATCTCCACCATCATCACCATGATGAAGGGGACCCCCTGGACTTTGGGTTTGTGGTGGTAACTTGATCCAATCTCTCTATGTATGATCATTGTTGAAGTCCATATGATGTGCCTTGCATGATTATGGAACTATCTTTGTAATTCCTATGGTGGATATTGTGGTATGAGATGATATTATGTTATGCATTTACCGTCATGTTGGGATTTCTATGGTTTGTCATACTTTGGAGATATTCTATGATACATGTGATGGTTTGATTTATGCATAATGCCTTGTTTATCCTTGTCATGAGGTGATTGACACCACCAAGTGTGGATAGATGAGAGAGATGTGGTCATGCACACGAAATATGAATCATTGCACTAGTGTTTAGAATATTGTCCATTATGAAGTATGATGTATGTAGGTACGGGATGGCCGATGTGACAACGGCATATGTATTGAGTGACATGTGAAATACAGCCCAACATCCTTTATCTGGGGGTAAAAAGGAAGAGTATGATGTGGGAGTGACAGCAACCACGCTAGCCTTACGAGGGTGACCTAGCAACACAAATGAGTACTTCTTTCAACTATGTGTTTTAGGACATGTAGCCGTCATAGAAGTTTACCATTAAAGCATGACAATTGTGTGTACTTTTTATCTATAACATGATAATCACCATAGATGGGAGAGAGGATTGAGTGAACCCATGAACCCATGTCCATTGTTCCTATAAGAGAAAACCTTTGTCTTGTCCTCTTGCATTGAAGAGGATTGGGACACTTTTACATTCTTGTTTTGTTACATTAAACTTCCATCCATTAAATCAACCATCTTGTTCTTTAAACTTGTTTAGTGCATAATCAACTAAAACTTGTGACACTTTAGTTGTAGGGAATAGATAACTTTTCCTTCTTGCTCCTGCGGATCGATACCCTACTTCCACATTGAGAGGTGCTACAGTGATCCCCTGCTCTTGGGGGTTATCAAGTACTTTTCTGGCGCCGTTGCCGGGGAGCGTAGCGCTTAAGTTTCTATTCTTGTGTGCACTAAACTTTAAATTTATTTTTGTTATATCTTGCAATCATTTAAGCTTGGGGAGGATACTATGCCTCCTATATATGATGATTACAATGATGATTATGAATGTTTTACTCCCACTATTACTAAGAAGATTTTACTTATGTGGAGAGTACTAATACTTTTATGCTTGTAGATCATGAAAGACATGCTTTATGTCATAATTATATTGTTGAATTCATTCATGATGCTACTGAAAGTTATTATGAGAGGGAAAACATGGTTCTAAACATTTCAATATTATTACGTTTCCTCTCTTTAAGTTCAAAGTCTTGAAATTGCTCTTGTTTTATCTTCCTATGCTACTTGCTTTGTGTTTCAATGATTTATTTTCTTACAAGATCCCAATGCATAGGAAGTGGGTTAGACTTAAAAGTGTTTCATATTTTTCTCTTGATGCTCTCTTTTGCATTTCAATTCTTGTTCCTATGTGAGCATCATTAAAACTATCATGGCTGTCCAGAAAACAGATTCCTAAGCTTCACTGCGAAAAATGTTAAAAATCACAGAAAAGGAATTTTGACCTGAAATTTTACGACAGCAATCTTCAGTTATTAATACACATTTCATTAGTTCAAAATTTTCTGATTTGAGCAACGTAAGTGCCTCTGAAAATTCACTCTTTACGGGCTGTCCAGTTTTTGACAGATTCTGTCTTTATTTTGCATTACTCTCATTACTTGTGTTTTGTGTAGTTCTATTGATCAAAGAGCAATGCACAACCATAGTAACAGTAGCTAATGTTTAGAATCAACTCATGATATGTCTTTGCTGTACCTATGAGGATTTAATTTATGGAGACACTAACCCCTCTAATCAAGTTTTATGTTGAGTTTTGTGTAAAGAGAATTTTCAAGTGGAAGAGTTGAGGGTGATGAACAAAGATCAAGAGGGACAACACTCAAGCTTGGGGATGTTACCCCTAGCTCACCCAACATATATCAAATAAGTACAAGAATTCAAGCTTGGGGATGCCAAGCCACCTCACTCCAACCATCTTGATAACAAGTAAGCCTAGCTATATGGCTATAAAGAAAGCGCTTTACGGGAGGCAACCCGGTTGTTTTTATTTTTTGATTTTCTTTGTGTCCTCTTGCTGTAACAAGAGACTTAGTTTAGTTTAGTTTCTGGAATTTTTAATAAAGTGCCAAGTTTTACTCATTTTGGTTTGAAGAAGTTGCTTATAGCGTTCGGAGATTTTATTCCTGCACGAATCTGTGCACGGTATGATTTTTAATTCTTATTCTGTAACTCCGAATGAGCTCATATTTGAACTGTAGTTGCAACTTTTCATCCTCTGTATGCATGAATTTTTTGGAATTTTTCGACAAAGTTTAGTAGGGTAGAAAAATACGTTTTGCTGCTGCTGTTTTTCTGGACAGATTCTGTCCCATTTTGTTTGATGCATGCTTTGAACTTTTAACTTGAATCTTTTTGATCCAATTGAGTTTATGAGTAGGCATACAACATTATACACTTTCTGGACATTCATATGAATTTTTGTTAAGGATTATATGCAGCAAGAAATCTATTTGTTTATCACTACTAATGCACCCCACAGAAAAGAAATGGGAGAAACGGTGTTTTGAAGTTTTTTCACAGGGATTAGAGGAGATGCACCAAGAGCTATCCAAGGATGGTGAAGACCATAAGCTTGGGGATGTGAAGACAACCCCACTGGACCTACACACTCTCGGTTTGCACACGTCTAACTTCTGTTTTTCGATCGAAACACTTTATCGCATAAACTTGGAGCGTCTTTTTTTTTTTTTTTTTTTTTTTTTGAGACCACACTATCATTTATATATGAGAGAGCTACTGGAAATTTGGGTTGAATTATGTTGGATGCTATTAAAGATTGGGAAAAGGGATGTTGGAGTTGATTTTAAAAGATACATATAGTTGCATGATTCATGAGCTTGTTAATGAGTAATAATTTGCAAGTATTTTATCAAGAGCTATCTTTTATTCATGTTTTGATGCTGAATGTTATTTACTTTGTTTAACATGGATTGGTTAGTTCTATGGACACTCATGCATGCATTTAGATGGTCAACTTTCTCCCTCTTGCTAGCCCAAAAATTCCAACAAGCAAAAACTTGTTTCCAACACCTTCAACCAAAGTTTTTCCAGTGAGTCCACCATATCTACCTATTAGCTTTATGCTATTCCGAGTATGTTTATCATGATATTTGTGTTATCTATACCTCTGAATGAAAATGCTTATGTTGTTGATTGTTATGGGAAAAGTTGGTTATAGAGCTCTCGAACTTGATGCACACTTTACTTTCATTGCATAATAAAACATGACCCATTGTGATTAAAATTATGATGTTGTGGGCTTGACAAATGTCTTTGGTTGAGAGTTAGCTCATATGTGCTGTCACATGGCAAGCTTTCAACATGCACTTCATTTCATTTAGTTGATATCATGTACTTTTGTTTATGGATGCTTACCATGGGTGAAATAAATGTGGAAATGAAGTAGGTTTAAATGAGTTTGTATAAATGGTTAGAGAGACGCCTGGGCCGCTAATCTAAGCCATGCATCATTCATGGTGGAAATTTACTTACATGCTATGGTGAACCTTCTGTGATACACCTTACAATAAAAAGCTATCTAATGGTAAATAAAAAGGGTGTTGAGATTGTTCATTGTGTTTGTTTGTCTTGTCATTTTGATATGGGCTTGTTCCATATCCTGGGACAAGAGGTACCCCAGTTGACGCTCTTAATGATACTATTATTACTTACAATGATATTTAACTTGAACTTGCTTTGTTTCCCAAGTTGAGTAACACATGGAGTAGGTACTTGTATTCAAGGGGCATGAGACTTTCAACCTGTACTTTGTCAAGCACACTACTCATATTTGCTTTCACTTTAAACTTAATCATTCAAGATGCTATGATAGGGGAATGAGAGCTTGACACCAAGGATTACCACATTACAATCATTAACTTAAGTAGAGAAGTTCAGAAGTTAGATGAAACTTATTCATGCTTTACCTCTACTCATATATATATATCTTTCCAAAGTGTCCACCTTTTATATTCAGATTTTCATCAATACTCTATGACCATTATAGGATGTTCTTACTTTTCATTATGCATACATTTGGTCCATAGTACTTTCTTCTATGTTACACTTTGTGAATTATCATTGAACATCCTTTCATTGAATATTTGATATCACTTTATAATCTATCTTGTATATTGCTACTCCTTTGAGAATGAATCATTTGACTTTATGTAGCAATAGTAATCATCTTTGATATCCTTTGGTAGTATTAAAATGCAAAGTCCATGTTAGTTTTATCACCTTCATACTCGAGGACGAGCATGGGTTAAGCTTGGGGATGTTGATGCATGTAAAATGCATACATGAACTTTACATTTTATTACTTGATATTCCAACTTATTTGCATCATATATGGGTTATATTTATGTTTTATAATGATTTTAGGGGATAATTCACAGTTTCCCCATTTATTTGGAATTAACCCTGCAGAACCAGAAAACCCCTTTTTCCATGTTTTTGACTTTCAGGGACCAAACGACGTCCAAATGACCTAATATTTTACGGGGCCCAATATTTGGAAATAAGAAGACGTACGAGCCAAGGATCCGCGAAAAAGGAAGTCCGAGGAAGAAAATAGATGGTCCCACGCGGCCAGATTCCTTGGCCGTGTGGGACCACCTCTTTTATTCCTCGTGGCTCCGATGCGTCCGTTTTCGTCTCCGTGGCTTCGTCTTGACCTAAAAAGTCTATAAAAATAGTCCCCCGAGGAGTTTCGCGAGGAGGCGGCGGAGAAACACAAAACCACGAAACAGAGAGTCAGAAGGCTGCCGCCGGAGAGATCGGAGGGGGGAAACGCCGCCGGAATCACCTCCGGAGGGCTCCACCCCCCTCCGGCGTGTTCATCATCAACATCTACAGCAAGATCATCTCCATCTTCTCCAACATCTCCACCATCATCACCATGATGAAGGGGGACCCCCTGGACTTTGGGTTTGTGGTGGTAACTTGATCCAATCTCTCTATGTATGATCATTGTTGAAGTCCATATGATGTGCCTTGCATGATTATGGAACTATCTTTGTAATTCCTATGGTGGATATTGTGGTATGAGATGATATTATGTTATGCATTTACCGTCATGTTGGGATTTCTATGGTTTGTCATACTTTGGAGATATTCTATGATACATGTGATGGTTTGATTTATGCATAATGCCTTGTTTATCCTTGTCATGAGGTGATTGACACCACCAAGTGTGGATAGATGAGAGAGATGTGGTCATGCACACGAAATATGAATCATTGCACTAGTGTTTAGAATATTGTCCATTATGAAGTATGATGTATGTAGGTACGGGATGGCCGATGTGACAACGGCATATGTATTGAGTGACATGTGAAATACACCCAACATCCTTTATCTGGGGGTAAAAAGGAAGAGTATGATGTGGGAGTGACAGCAACCACGCTAGCCTTACGAGGGTGACCTAGCAACACAAATGAGTACTTCTTTCAACTATGTGTTTTAGGACATGTAGCCGTCATAGAAGTTTACCATTAAAGCATGACAATTGTGTGTACTTTTTATCTATAACATGATAATCACCATAGATGGGAGAGAGGATTGAGTGAACCCATGAACCCATGTCCATTGTTCCTATAAGAGAAAACCTTTGTCTTGTCCTCTTGCATTGAAGAGGATTGGGACACTTTTACATTCTTGTTTTGTTACATAAACTTCCATCCATTAAATCAACCATCTTGTTCTTTAAACCTGTTTAGTGCATAATCAACTAAAACTTGTGACACTTTAGTTGTAGGGAATAGATAACTTTTTCTTCTTGCTCCTGCGGATCGATACCCTACTTCCACATTGAGAGGTGCTACTGTGATCCCCTGCTCTTGGGGGTTATCACATGTCATCATAAAAGTTATAAAATTTAAATAAACAATAAGACAATGCATTTTTTCTCATGGTTGTATCTGAATTTAATTATTTGAAGCTCATGCATATATGCAATTTCGGCTAGCAAAATTGTGTGTCTATGATGAAGTGCAGTGGTAGTATATTATCTAGCCTATAACATCTCTCTTTTCATTAACTAATATGACACAACTATATTAAGGTCAACCTCGTTTTAGCTTACAGCAAGGTCACCTACACAACCCAATTTTGGAAAATCTTCCTAGTTCCATTTTTGGAAGGCATACAGCCTTCCCTGCCGCCAACTCTGTGGATTGCTAGAGCATCCTCCCTATAGCGCAAAACAGAGCACTATCCAACAGAGTCTAGTAGCACATCAAACTTCTTAGCAACACAAACTATTGTCTCCAAGGTCACAACGAAAAATTCCATTACCTTGTACATAATGCACATATAAATTGTTGCTTTTGTTTCCATGTTTCAGTTCAGTTTAAAAATGCACTAGCTAACATACTAATGCATGCTTGTATACTAATTAACATCATCTCAACAACCATGCACTTATGTGCACCAGTATCCACGATTAGCAAAAAGAAAATTACATCCAACACAAATCTCTATTAAATTATTACAACTGCCTTGAGTGCTAGGTCACATGTTTTTCTTTCTCTCACTCGCCACCTCAAGAAATGCTACAGCCTGAAGACAGTTTGATGTATCCACAGGGTGTTGATGTTACCTATGTATGTAACAAAGCACGGGAAATTAGATGAGTTAACAACACCAAATATGTATCAATTGTAAACTAAACTATATCTGAGTATGAAGGTTGAAAAAATGGACTAAGGTACATCCCCAGTATGAAGAAAAAATTATGACGCATAAACCGACAATGACATCATGCTAGCTAAAAAATACATATGCAGTGGTAATGAAATTACATCCCTCTGATATAGTGGGGATAAAAATTAGAAAGTAAGAACTATGAAAAGTAGAAACTAAATATGGAAATTGCAAGAATTACAAGTGGTTAATGATTATGCTACATTTGTGCCTACAATAAATCTGATCCTAGATCTACTTATTGCCGGCTACATCCCAGCTAAGGCCTTGTTGTCCCCTACCCCCTCCCAATGAAACAAGAAAACGTCACGTAAATTGGCCCAGCTCGTTCCTGGTGAAGATAAACACTATACTCTACCTACCACTAATGAGGTCATAACAAAAACTTTTAAAGACAAAAAACACAAATGTACTTTGTTACATCTATTGCACCAGAAAAAAAAGAGGTTCAACACATAACGTCTTAATCTGGGTACATACTCTCTGTCGGTCCAATGATTTTTTTTTGGCTCAGGGTGAATCACAATAAATACAGCTTATACTAAACTTTTATAATTTTATACATATTATTTTTAGCATTTCAAAGTATTACAACTATCATTATCTTTTTTGCATAATTTAACCACATATCTAGCAATATCACTTAAGATTAGTTGATTTTTTTTTGTTTATACTGAATATCATTGAAAGATATTACACCATAGTTTGTAACAAAAGTCAGTTCTTAAACCATTTTTTCTACAATGCATAATCTATATATGAAGATCTATCAACAATACAATGTGACAAATATTTTGATTGCGGTTTCTAGTGTGTGACTAAGTAAGCATAGAAACTTCTAGAGTACAAACTAAACCAATGACACTACTTTGTCGTCGTCAAAATTGCTTAGCAAGTCAAAATTTCAGTAAAATGTGCAGGCTCCGTACTTGGTATTGAAACTAAATTATTAATCACTACTGAAAATAAAATGTCGTGGATTCTATTACGTTTGCATTTGTACATTTTATTATGTCATACGCTCTTGTGCAATGTACGAGTTATGATCTTGTGTACACAAGTCTCATGACAATTTATGAAATAAAAAGATATTGCAGAGAATTGAACATGGAAAATATAGTTATATAGATATCCGTAACCTATAGAATTTCCCACCGAACAGATAATAGTATGCTAAATAAAAATTTGTCGCCAATAACACTTGTTTTCCCAGCACGACTTCCCGTGGCATGTATTTTCTTTCACAAGTTAAATATTTTATTATATTGAGACACAACCTCTGTCACAAAATGTGGGGCACGCATGATGTTCACCATTTTCAGTTCACGTCTTTCACCACTAAATACACCGGAGTGTATGGTTGAGCTTGTATATATGTCATTGTTGCATTTGGTCTTATGGAACACTTTTTTATATTTATTTAGATTATTTTTTAGTCGAAGTTTTGTGTTAGTATGAAAACGTCAGCTAGTTTTTTTTATAGGAGAGTATTAAATATTTTCTCGGACCCTGGGAGATCCCCCTCCTTTCCCGGCCTATGGACGGCGGTCAGGTCGTGTTCAAGAAACACTTTTTGTAATTTTCAGCCATCTGATTTGGCAATTGGCCATCAGACGGATCTGTAGCCGTCCGTTCCCTGCTGGCGCGGATCTTGGAACGGGCATGTTAGTCCCACTGGTTTTCGTCAGCCTGGTCTTTTTTATTTTGTTTTAGTTGGTTCAGTTGACCCCGGTTCAGTTTTTTGAAAGCCCAGTCGACGCTGTGTGCGACAGCTTCGTTCTCATTTCCCCATTTCTAAGCTATTATCGGAGGCGACGCGGAAGGCGGCTTGGTGCGGCGGCGCTCGCCGCCGGCGATTCCTGTCGCCTGAGTCCGCAGCGGCTCAGTACCGAGCACGTCGCACTTCGCATCTCTCATCTCCCTCGCCTCCCACCATCAGTAGCAGAGAGGGGGGGAGAGAATCCAATGGGTACCGAAGGTGGTCGAGATTCTAGGGTTTCTCACGGCGGAGCCGTCCGTGTGCGGCGTCGCCGGCGACGTAGCAGGTACTTGTTCGCCGCTCCCTCTGTTCTCGTTATCGCTCCGGTTATTTATGTAGAGGCTACCTCTGCCCTGTGTAGTTCTGTTTTGGTCGGCGAGCTAGTCCCCGTAGCGTGGAATCCCCTAGCGTGCTCGTTTCATTTTGTTCCAAGTGGTTCTCAATCGCGATGATTTTTAGGTCGTGGTGTTTGCCTTCCCGATTTAGAATTGTTGCTGTACTCTATTTCCCATCAGTTTGTGTTTGTTAGGGTTCAGAAATCTAGTTTGGTATCGTATCAATTTGTTTTGTTTTGGGTTGCAGTATCAGCTACAGTATCAGTGAACGCTTTTTGGTGGTGGCTATCTGTGACTTGCATCGTATCAGGTTGTTTTTCAGCCATCAGATTTGGCAATAAATCTAGTTAGTGCCATTAGTGTCTGACTTAGACAGATCTAGTATTAATCTTGCAGTATTAGCTGTCTTTCCTTGATAAGTATCAGTATTGTCAGTGTCCATTAGTATCAGTGTTAATCTGGATCAATATTAGTTTTTGGAGCAGTTCATGTAGACATTTTGTAATTATTCGTGGTCCATAACCCCATTCATTTGTTGAATGTTTCTTCATCTTTCGTATCAGCTCATCTTCTATTGAATGTGTGTATTTACTATCTGTGATTTTTCTCCTGCAGCAAGGTCTGTTTTACATGCATTTTTTCCACTGCTCATTTGGGCGATGTTTCTGAACTTGCATCATATGGCTTTGATAGTTATGATGAAGAAACCTCATCCAGCGATAATGTACCATTACTGCTATCTTTAAGTTGTATTACTTTTTCTACTTCTCATGTACCATTTTAGTGAATGACATCCTTTTGTTTTGCTTGTGTCTTGTGCTTTCCAGGATATCGGAAATCCAAAACGGAAGAAGGCCTTAGATAATGCTTTGTTTGATTATTTCAGCAAGAAGGTAAATGTTTGATGTTATCTCTTTTTATCTGTTCGCTTATCCCATTTTCCTCTTCTTAGGCTGTTGAAAGTGCATTTTATAATCCCTCGATATTTTGTGTGTTAGTCAACAACACTAGAGATAATTTAACCATGTTTAAGTGTTGCAGGATTCAGAGCATAAATCTTATAAGCATCAAACTCCAAAAAGATGTGAGAAAAGAGCTCGTGCATTGCTCTAGAAAAACCGGAATATTGGGCCGGACCTTTTGTTTCCGGGCCGGATATTCCGGTGTCAAGGTTTTCTTGCTAAGGACCAAGCGTGCGTTGCTCTGGAAAAACCGGAATATTGGGCCGGACTATTCAAAATTTGGGCCGGATATTCCTGGGTCCTGGAATTCCTGGTAAGGACCAGCTGCCAGCCAATTGTGCGGGCGTCTGGCAAAACTGGACCTTTGGGCCGGACTATTCGAAGTTTCGGCAGGATATTCCGGCCCCCACTAAAGCCAAATATTCTGGCCTCCTGGAGTTTTGCAACAGCTCGATTTGGGAGGGGTATAAATACCCTCCACCTACCTCTAGCCAAGTAGCTCGCCCAAAATATCTTGACCACCATTGTTGCAAGCTCAAATCTTCAATTACTCCCAATCTCTCCACCCAAACTCGTTGATCTTTGGAGGATTGAGGAGAAGGCCCGGATCTACATCTTCACCAAGCCGATTTACATTTCCCCCTCATTCACTTGAGGGACCATTTGCTAGGGTTTCCATTGGGAAAACCTAGCCCCTAGTTGTACTTACTTGTTGTTCTTGTGACAGATTGTAGCCGTTCGGGAGCCCCCAATCCAGTTTTTGGTTGTGCCCCGGATTGTTGTTGTAAAGGCTCCGGTTTTCGCCTTGAAGGGAACCGATAGTGGAAGGTGAACCAATCCTTTGTGGTGCGGTTCATCAGAGAAGAAAGTGAGCCTTTGTGGCGTTGTGACCAACCTTTGTGGTGGTCTCACACCTCTCCAACGAGACATACTCCACTAAAAAGGATGAACTCGGGAATACATCCTTGTCTCCGTGTGCTTCACTTCGGTTACCTCTATCCTTGTTTACCGCCTTTACTTTGTGTATCTTGCTTAGTTGCTAGCTTGTCATATAGGTAAATTCACCGTAGTTGCATATCTAGAGAATTTACCATTTGTGTCAAGCCTAATTTGAAAAAGAACTAAAATTTGAAGTAGCACCTATTCACCCCCCCTCTAGGTGTCATATGATCCTTTCAATTGGTATCAGAGCCTTGGCTCTCTTGTTGGGCTTAACCGCCTAAGAGAAGTATGACTTTGGAAGAGTTATCCCCGGAAGGGCAAGGTACACCAGCATCCATGGCCGATCTTAAAACGATGGAAACATCATTGAGATCGTCCATGGATACCCAATTTGGTGAGTTACGTGAATTGCTCATAAAACTCACTTGTACCAAGCCTCCTCCTTCGAGACTCTCCCATTAATAGAGGATCCCCTTAATTCTGACACGAGTGATTCCGAGGAAGATAAAGGGAAAAAGAAAGGGGATGAAGGAACCGAAACCGAGCCTAAGAAACCTTCTTCTTCCTTACCCAAGCCGGTAGGTGGGAAGCCCGAGTACCATGAGGTCCCTCATTTGTATTCTCCCGACCCACCTATCCCTCATGCTCGCATCAATCCTTTAGGTCCTCCACCTAAGCTTAATGCATTGGCTTTTACTAGTTGGCAACACTTAATGAAATCTCATGTCAACAGTTCTTCTATCGAGCTTTGGAGGATCATGCAAGTGGGATACAAGGCCGTGATCCAAACAACTTGACAAGAAGAGAGGTGGTGGATGCTCAACTCAATGCCACCGCTCTACACATGCTTGAACTTGCCGTGGGAGAAAATGGTATTCATCACATTCAACATCTCACCACCGTCGAAGAAGCTTGGGATTGTCTCTCCAAGGTGTTTCTTGGGAATGAGAGCATGAAGAGGAATAGATTTGATGCCTTGAACAATGATGCCGAAGGCTTCTACATGCTTGATAGTGAAACTCATGTGGATGATGCTTGGATCAAGAGGAATTATGTGAATGCTCTCATGCCCTTCGAGCCCGTTGACTTGAAGGCTATACAAGGAAGACACAACTATCTTGAAATATCATCTAATGAAGTTATGCAAGAAATGCAAGCCCCCAAGGTTGCTACCAAGAATGCTCAAGACAATCGTGCTAGGGCCATGGGGATGAAACAAGGTTCCTCTCTTGCTTTGAAGGCCAAAGTTGTAAACCAAGAAGAGGATGTGGAAGTTGGTGAATACCCAAGCAACATCATTCCCGATGATCTCCAACAAGCCTACCATGAACACTTGGCCCTTGCGTCAAGAGCATTTTGGCGTGACCCGGCCAAGGCAAAGGCTCAAGTTGATCAAAGGAACAACCCAAGTGGGAAGAAGGAGTTTTCATCCAAAACGAAGACATGCTTCAATTGTCATGACAAGTATCACTTCATCAAAGATTGCCCTTATGAGAATATAGAAGAACATGGTGGAAGGCTTATCCCCAAGGATCAATCAAAGATGGTTCAAAAGAAGCCTTTCATCAAGAAGAGGCCATTCATCAAGAAACCATCAAGAATTGTGTTGTTGACTCAAGAAATGTATCCATCCGATGATTCCGAAGAAGAAGAAACCACTCATGAGGTGGCCGCATTGGCTATCACCTCATCTCCATCACCTTCTCTCTTTGAATACCCCAATGAGAACGTCTCCAACAACACCGCTCCTTGCCTCATGGCTAAGGCCAGCGAGGTATCATCTTCCACCCCTAAGACTATGCATGAAATGGATGATATCACTAGTCTTGCAATTAAGAAAGAACTTGTCGCTTTCGATAGCTTTGTGACTAACTTGCAAGGTGAAGCCAAGAAGCATGTTGAGGCTCTCATGAGTCAACTTGGTAAGACCGAAGACCTCCTTGAGGTCAAATGTCAAATTGAGGGAGGACTCCATCACTATAGCATCTTTGAATGCTTCTCTTGAAGAAGAACAAAACTATAGGTTTACTCTTGAGGAGAGACTTGAGTCTCTTGATAGTACTAATGATGAAATAATTGCTAAAATCCTTAAGGAGAGAGACCATGCCATTGCCAAGTTAAAGTGATTAAAAAGGACAAAGCTGAATTTGTGGTTTGCTAATGCTAGACTAAATGGGGATATAGAGAAGCTTGACAAGGCTCACAAGGCCTTGGAAAGTAAACACTCTACCCTAGTTAAGTCTCACGAGCAACTACAAACTCAACTTTCTAAATCTAACTCAACTAGTATCTCTACTTCCTCTTGTGATCATGCACATGTTATTGAGGAAAATGCTAGGTTGAAGGTTGAGCTTGTCAAGCCTACTAGTGTCAAAACCTCAATTCCCAAAGGTAAAGAGAAGCTTGTTGCTCATGTGTTTGAGCAAAAGCAACAAACAGGGAAGGAGGGTCTTGGTTATGTAGCCAAGGCAAAGAACAAGAAGAGCAACAACAAAGAGAACAAGGCCAAGCCCGCTCAAGCCAAGACTTCCATTTCGGGTGGTGATGTGATACGTCTCAAACGTATCTATAATTTTTGATGTTCCATGTTGATATTATACCAATTGTTACATATTTTACATACACTTCATATCATTTTTATACATTTTCTGGGACTAACCTATTAACAAGATGCCACAGTGCCAGTTCCTGTTTTCTGCTGTTTTTGTATTTCAGAAAAGCTGTTAAGGAAATATTCTCAGAATTGGACGAAAATCAACGGAGGTCCCTATTTCACCGACACGTCCACGGAGTCCAAAGGAGAGACGAAGAAGCGCCAGGAGGCGGCCACACCTGGGCTCGGCGCGGCCCCACGTCCTGCCGCGCCGAGGGGTGGTGTGGGCCCCTCGGGTGGCCTCCGACGCTGCCCTTTCGACTATTTATTCCTCCCGTCTGGAAAACCCTAAATACCCGAGTCATATTACACGAAAAGTTCCAGAGGCGCCGCCATCGTCAACCCTAGCTCGGGAGGGTTCTGAAGCTCTTCCCGGCACCCTGCCGAAGAGGGGAATCATCACCGGAGGGCTCTACATCGCCATGCCTTCCTCCGGAGTGATGCGTGAGTAGTTCATCCTTGGACTACGGGTCCATAGCAGTAGCTAGATGGTTGTCTCTACACTTTATGCTATCATGTTTAGATCTTGTGAGCTGCCTAACATGATCAAGATCATCTTATTGTAATGCTACATGTTGTGTTTGCTGGGATCCGATGAATATTGAATAGTATGATCAAGTTGATTATTAATCTATGTTACATGTTATTTATGATCTTGCATGCTCTACGTTACTAGGAGATACTTTGGCCAAGTAGATGCTTGTAACTCCAAGAGGGGTATTTATGCTAGATAGTGGGTTCATGCCTCCAGTAATCTGGGCGAGTGACAGCAACGTCTAAGGTTGTGGATGTGCTGTTGCCACTAGGGATAACATAACAATGCTATGTCTACGGTCATATGTATTTGTTTACATTACGCACATTACTTAATGCGATTATCCGTTGCTTGCAACTTAATACCAACGGGGGACACGGATGTTAACCTGACGGTGGATTATTAGTCATAGATGCGGTTGGATAACGGTCTATGTATCTTGTCGTAATGCCCAATTAAATATCATGGTAGTCATCTTGTCATTTATATGCATTGTCATCGCTCACTATTTTATCAATTCCCAGCTGTAATTTGTTTACCCAACATGTTATTTATCTTTATGGAGAGACACCACTAGTGAACTGTGGACCCCGGTCCATTCTTTTACACTGATAAAACCACCAACTGCAAACAATTGTTCTCTTTTACTTCCTGCAATTAAATACTATTTTCCACACCATACGTTTAATCCTTTGTTACAGCAAGCCGGGAAGATTGACAACCTTCCTGTTTCGTTGGGGCAAAGTAGTTTGATTGTGTTGTGTGCAGGTTCCACGTTGGTGATCGAGCAACGGCGCCACCAACAACCTTCTGAAGTGCTCCTACTCCTCCTGGATCTGACAACCTTGGTTTCTTACTGAGGGAAAACTTGCTGCTGCACTGCTTCATACCTTCCTCTTGGGTCTCCCAACGAACGTGTGTTTCACGTCATCAAGCTATTTTTCTGGCGCCGTTGCCGGGGAGATAGAAGACTTCAGCAAGGGGAGTCTCACGCTTCCAATCTCTTTACTTTGTTTTTTGTCTTGCTTAGTTTACTTTTATTTTATCTTGTTTGCTTTAAATTATCAAAAACACAAAAAAATTAGTTACTTGCATCTAGTTTATTTTCGTTTTAGTTTTTGTTATTTCATCATGCTTCTCCCTAAGTTTACTTTAAAGGATATATCGGTGGGTAGTGGGTCTATCATTGGAAGAGATAACATTGAAGAATTCTTTAGTCATGTCAGTAGACTTAAAGATTTTGAAGATAGGTCCTTGGTAGAACTTGCCCCGAATTATGAAATTGCTGCAGCCTCTTTAGTTCACATGTTGGAAGCTAGGTTTGTTAATCTTAATCCTATAATGCAGCAAATGTTTCTTAAACTTCATGATATGGAAGATGGTGAGAAGAAAGATTTTGTTTTAGAAACCCTTCTTAAAGAATTTGGTGATGTTGCTGGGGAGGCTAGAAAAGTTTTTATTCGATATAAGATGCTTGGCTATTTTATTGATATTGCTAATACACTTGAGAAACTGGAAAAAGATAGGCTTAAGTACACTAATGAAGCCAATTATGAGGGGAAGTTAAAATACCAATACCTTTTAAGCTTGTAGGAATGCATGAGGCACTAGAAAAGAATTTTGATTGGATTGTTCCTGAAAACCTATTTGATAAGAATAGTGTGCCTAAAAGTATTGAAAGGGGAGTTTCTGAAACCTATATAGATAAGATACAATGCATTGTTGAGAAAACTTCTAACCTTTCTGTTGATGCTTCTACACTTGGTAATACTTGATGCATACTTTGTGCCTAGCTAAAAGGCGTTAAAGAAAAGCGCTTATGGGAGGCAACCCATTTTTTTTTCTGCAATTTTTCTTTTTATTGAGTCAAGGAACTTGTTTACTTCTGTAGCAACTCCTTTGTATCTTTACTTTTTCGCATTGTTGTGCCAAGAAGAGTCTCTAATGATAAGATGATGCTAGATTTTGATTGCTGCGCAGAAACAGATTTTTGCTGTTCACTGTACGAAAATTATAAATTCATAGAAATGTGATTTTAATCTGCAAATTTTTGTGCGTAATCCTGATGTATGTACGCATCTTTCGTTAGTTCAAAGTTTTTCGATCTGAGCAACGTAAGTGCCTCGAAAAAATTCGTCTTTGCGGACTGTTCTGTTTTAGACAGATTATGTCTTTTATTTTGCATTCTCTCTTTTACTAGTGTTGGGTGGAATTCTTTTTTGGGTGGAAGAGCTTCACATAACATCAGTGGCAGTAGTTAATGTTTAAAGTAACGGTCATATTGCGTCCTTACAGAACATGTGAGTTTTTGATTGATGCACTAACCCTCTAATGAGATTTACTTTGAGTTTGGTGTGGCGGAAGTTTTCAAGGGTCAAGAGAGAAGAGTGATATAATAGGATCAAGAAGAGTAAAGAGCTTAAGCTTGGGGAGGCTCCCATGGATCTCCCCAGCATATTTCAAGAAGACTCAAGCGTCTAAGCTTGGGGATGCCCAAGGCATCCCCTTCTTCATCGTCAAAATTATCAGGTCATCTCTAGTGAAACTATATTTTAATTCTTTCACATCATATGTGCTGTTCTTGGAGCGTCTGTGTGCTTTTATTTTCAGTATGTTATTTTTATTTTCTGATATCAACTTGATTGGATCCTAGCATTCTTGATTGGGAGAGAGACACGCTCCGCTTTTTCATTAGAATACTCCTATTCTTCACTTATACTTGTTGAGTATTCATATCTAGCGCTGTTAAGCTTTTAGCTCTTGTTTTCATGTATCTCTTGTCAGAGCTATTAGTTCTTTTAAAGAAAGTACTCTCTTACTTCACTTATACTTGTTTGGAGAGTTATTGAAATAAATTGATTGGTGTTTGGTTGGAACAGAAAATGTTGCATGTGGTAAATGGTATAATGGAAAAGACTTACATACTCTTGTAGATCACTAACTTGGATAATTTGATACTTGTCAATTGTTTTGAGTTAACAAGTAGGTCATGATTAAACTTTTGCATCATGTAAGTTAAGCCCATTAGTGAAGAACTACCGTAAAGCTTGTTGAAATTTGGTTTGCATGAGTGGTATCTCTAAGGTCTAGATATTTTCTAGTAAAAGGGTTTGGTTAACAAGGAAGACAGTGTGGAGTCTTATAATTTTTGCAATATGTTGGTCATATAAAACTTGGTGTACCGGTTGATAGTCTTGTTTGCTTAAATAACCTTGCTAGCCTAAACTCTGTACTGAGAGGGAATGCTTCTCGTGCATCCAAATCCTTGAGCCAAAATCCATGCCATCTGTGTCCACCATAACTACCTATATGTGGTATTTCCTTGCCACTCCAAGTAAATTTTTCATGTGCTACCTTTAAACTATTCAAAATTGTTACTACTCCTTTTTGTGTCAATGTTTACCAAGCTCATGAGGACGTGGTGGATGTCTTTATGTCACTTGTCAAGCAGACTTTACCTTCAGACTAGCGGCATATACATCCGCTTATCTATTAATTTTGCAAAAAGAGCTGGCAACGGGGTGCCCAGTCCCAATTAATTACAACTTTAACCGCTTAATCTCTTCACATTTTGTCAACTGAATACTCAGTGAAACATCTGCATGTGTAAACCAAAGAGAAAAAGAGGGATGATCTGCCTTGCTGGTAGAAATAACGTCCTTCATGGGAGCCGCTCTTAAAAGTCTGTTTGGCGGGGTCATATTGTACTTTCCACTACTGATTCGTTGACCAATTAACATACACCTCTCAAAACTTAATTTTTACTCTCTATATGATTTCAAAAACTAAAAAGCTCTAGCACATGATTTAATCCCTGCTTCCCTCTGCGAAGGGCCTTTCTTTTACTTTTATGTTGAGTCAGTTTTCCTACTTCTTTCTATCTTCCACAAGCAAACACTAGTGTCAACTTTGGTACAACAATTGTTATATGCTACATATTGGATTTATTATATTGCTTTGTGTTGACAATATCCATGAGATAAATATGTTAAAAGTTGAAGCAAACGCTGAAACTTAAATCTTCCTTTGTGTTGGTTAAATACCTTTTACTAGAATCTATTGCTTTTTGAGTTAACTCTTATGTAAACCTGTGGATGCAATGTCTCCAAAGTATTATTCATGAAAAGTTTTGCTTGTATGATTCAGTTGTTTACTCATTATTATTTGGTAGCAAACTATAGACCATTGACTTGGATCACTTCATTCATTTACATGTGCCTTACAATACTATTTGATCAAGATTATGATGGTAGCATGTCACTTCAAAAATTATTTTGTTTTATCGTTTACCTACTCGAGGACGAGTAGGAACTAAGCTTGGGGATGCTGATACGTCTCAAACGTATCTATAATTTTTGATGTTCCATGTTGATATTATACCAATTGTTACATGTTTTACATACACTTCATATCATTTTTATACATTTTCTGGGACTAACCTATTAACAAGATGCCACAGTGCCAGTTCCTGTTTTCTGCTGTTTTTGTATTTCAGAAAAGCTGTTAAGGAAATATTCTCGGAATTGGACGAAAATCAACGGAGGTCCCTATTTCACCGACACGTCCACGGAGTCCAAAGGAGAGACGGAGAAGCGCCAGGAGGCGGCCACACCTGGGCTCGGCGCGGCCCCACCTCCTGCCGCGCCGAGGGTGGTGTGGGCCCCTCGGGTGGCCTCCGACGCCGCCCTTTCGCCTATTTATTCCTCCGTCTGGAAAACCCTAAATACCCGAGTCATATTCCACGAAAAGTTCCAGAGGCGCCGCCGTCGTCAACCCTAGCTCGGGAGGGTTCTGAAGCTCTTCCCGGCACCCTGCCGGAGAGGGGAATCATCACCGGAGGGCTCTACATCGCCATGCCTGCCTCCGGAGTGATGCGTGAGTAGTTCATCCTTGGACTACGGGTCCATAGCAGTAGCTAGATGGTTGTCTCTCCACTTTATGCTATCATGTTTAGATCTTGTGAGCTGCCTAACATGATCAAGATCATCTTATTGTAATGCTACATGTTGTGTTTGCTGGGATCCGATGAATATTGAATACTATGATCAAGTTGATTATTAATCTATGTTACATGTTATTTATGATCTTGCATGCTCTCCGTTACTAGTAGATGCTTTGGCCAAGTAGATGCTTGTAACTCCAAGAGGGGTATTTATGCTAGATAGTGGGTTCATGCCTCCAGTAATCTGGGCGAGTGACAGCAACGTCTAAGGTTGTGGATGTGCTGTTGCCACTAGGGATAACATAACAATGCTATGTCTACGGTCATATGTATTTGTTTACATTACGCACATTACTTAATGCGATTATCCGTTGCTTGCAACTTAATACCAACGGGGGACACGGATGTTAACCTGACGGTGGATTATTAGTCATAGATGCGGTTGGATAACGGTCTATGTATCTTGTCGTAATGCCCAATTAAATATCATGGTAGTCATCTTGTCATTTATATGCATTGTCATGCGCTCACTATTTTATCAATTGCCCAGCTGTAATTTGTTTACCCAACATGTTATTTATCTTTATGGAGAGACACCACTAGTGAACTGTGGACCCGGTCCATTCTTTTACACTGATAAAACCACCAACTGCAAACAATTGTTCTCTTTTACTTCCTGCAATTAAATACTATTTTCCACACCATACGTTTAATCCTTTGTTACAGCAAGCCGGGAAGATTGACAACCTTCCTGTTTCGTTGGGGCAAAGTAGTTTGATTGTGTTGTGTGCAGGTTCCACGTTGGTGATCGAGCAACGGCGCCACCAACAACCTTCTGAAGTGCTCCTACTCCTCCTGGATCTGACAACCTTGGTTTCTTACTGAGGGAAAACTTGCTGCTGCACTGCTTCATACCTTCCTCTTGGGGTCTCCCAACGAACGTGTGTTTCACGTCATCATGATGCCACTAGGGGCAAGACCACTCGTAGTGACTTTGCGGGACATGCTAACCCCAACTATATTCTTTATGTTGATTATTATGGGGATGTTTATGCAAAATATGTTGGTCCTTATGATGGTTTCATTGCTTATTCTATTTGGGTTCCTACGACCGTTGCGGCTAACAAAAGAGGACCCATTGCGAAATGGGTACCTAAATCTAAGCAATGATTTCTTGTAGGACTATGCTTCTAGTGGGTCTAAATGGGTGGTCGATAGTGGATGCACAAGTCATATGACCGGAAGCAAGGAGATCATGACGGAGTTGGGACCAAATATAAATCACTCAACCGTCACTTATGGAGATAAATCAAAAGCTGAGGTAAAGGGTCTTGGCAAGGTGGTAGTAGCAAAGGATGTCACCCTTGTGAATGTCATGCTTGTCGAGTCCCTCAGTTACAACTTAATGTCCGTTCGTGCACTTAATAAGATGAACTTTGATGTCCATTTTACTATTGATATGGTGGTACTCTTGAGGAGCAAGACTCTAAAGGTCATGCTCGTTGGGTATGTTGAACATGAGTTGTTTGTGGTGGACTTTTCGGGGTCAACCAACACTCAAGCAATATGCCTCTTCGGAAAGGCCGACGTGGGGTGGTTGTGGCATCGCCGCTTGTCCCATGTCAATATGAGAACTTTGCAAAATCTTCACAAGGGTGGCCACATTCTTGGACTAAAAGAGAATGTTTCTTTTTCTAGAGATCGTCTTTGTAAGGCTTGTGTTGAAGGAAAGATGCATGATTGTCCCCACTCAAGCAAGACCATCATCTCATCAAAGAGGATATTGGAACTTCTTCATGTTGATCTCTTTGGTGCCGTTCCTCAACCAAGTCTTGGTGGGAAGAAATATTGTTTGGTGATTGTCGATGACTACTCAAGATTTACATGGGTTTATTTCTTCAAGTCGAAGAGTGAGACTCAACAAGCTATCATTGACTTCTCCAATGAAGTTCAACGTCAACACAATGTTCCTATATTGGCCATTAGAAGTGACAATGGCTCCGAGTTTAAGAACTACACCTTAAATGAATTTCTTAGTGAAGAGGGAATTCGTCATCAATATTTCGCTGCATATACCCCTCAACAAAATGGTGTAGCCGAGAGGAAGAACCAGACTCTCAAGGATATGGCAAGGTCCATGTTGGCGGAGTTTAAGTCTCCGCTCTACTTGTGGGCCGAGGCCATCTCCACGGAGTGTCATTCATCAAACTGGCTCTTCTTCCGCGTTGGACGAAAAGAAACTCCATATGAGATGCTTACCGGCAACAAGCCCAATATTTCCTACTACCGAGTATTTGGTTGTAAGTGTTTCTACAAGATCAAAGGTGTTCGTCTTTCCAAGGTTGAATCTAAAGCTTTAGAGGGTATTTTTGTTGGTTACGGCACCGAATCTCACACTTATAGAGTCTACGACAAAGCCTCTGGGATTGTTGTAAAATCTTGTAGTGTGAAGTTCGATGAAAATGATGGCTCCCAAGTGGCGCAATTTCATGTTTGTGATGTAGATAATGAGCAACCTCATGAAGCAATCCGGCGGATGGGGGTGGGTTTCTACCACCCCATTGAGATCCATCAAGAGGCAAGCCATGAAGAAACAAGTTCTACACAAGTGGAGCCTCCTGCCTCACCACATGAACCCGCTCCAACAAATGAAGCCAATGATGCACCAACCCAAGAACAAGTTCAAGACCCTCCTCATGACCAAGTTGCCATGAAAGAACCAAGTACTCCTATTGTTGATGCTAGCCAAGGTCAAGACCAAGATCAACCCCCTCCTTCTATTGTTGAAGATGTGCACAATGATGATCAAGGTCAACAAGACGGTCAAGACGGGGACTCAAATGATAGATGATCAAGCGATAATTCCTCGCTCCAATAAGGATATCGAAACCCGTCGTAAAGCAAGAGTTGCAAGAGACCTAGAAATAAAAAGACATAATCTTGAAGCAATTATTGGTGATCTAAATAGCAAGGTTACCACAAGGGGTCAATTGGCAAGCTTTAGTGAGCATCAAGCACATATCTCCATGGTGGAACCAAAGAAAGTGTTTGAAGCTCTTGAAGACCCGGATTGGTTAGAAGCTATGCATGAAGAGCTAAACAAATTCAAGCTCAACAAAGTGTGGAAACTAGTTGAGAAGCCAAAGGAGTGCCTCAATGTTATAGGCACAAAGTGGATATTCAAGAACAAGCAAGATGCACATGGAATGGTTGTGAGGAACAAGGTAAGATTGGTTGCACAACGGTACTCTCAAGTTGAAGGCATTGATTTTGGAGAGACGTATGCACCCGTGGCTCGCCTTGAGTCCATCCGTATCCTTCTTGCATATGCATCACATCATAACTTTAAATTGCAACAAATGGATGTGAAAAGTGCTTTTCTTAATGGTCCTTTAAAGGAGTTGGTATATGTTAAGCAACCATCGGGGTTTGAGGACCCAAACTTCCCTAACCACGTCTACAAGCTTGATAAGGCGCTCTATGGTCTCAAATAAGCACCTCGAGCGTGGTATGATCACCTAAGAGAGCTATTGCTAGACTGTGGTTTTGAAGTGGGGCAAATCGATCCCACCCTCTTTACCAAGAGGGTTAAAGGGGAGCTTTTCATATGCCAACTTTATGTTGATGATATTATCTTTGGCTCATCTAACCAAGCTTTTAATGATGAATTTTCAAAACTTATGACCGATAGGTTTGAGATGTCTATGATGGGGGAGTTGAAGTTCTTTCTTGGTTTTGAGATCAAGCAATTGAATGAAGGGACTTTCATCTCTCAAGCCAAATATACCCAAGACATGCTCAAGAGATTCAAGATGCAAGATGCTAAGGAGAAACGCTTTCCTATGGATACCAAGTGTCATCTACAACTTAACCCAAAGGGTATAGATGTCGATCAAAAGGAATACCGCTCCATGATTGGTTCTTTGCTTTATCTTTGTGCATCTAGATCCGATATTGTGTTGAGTGTAGGGGTGTGTGCAAGGTATCAAGCCACTCCTAAAGAAAGCCACTTGATGGCGGTCAAGAGAATCCTTCGATATTTGGTTCATACCCCAAGGTTTGGTTTGTGGTATCCCAAGGGCTCATATTTCTCTCTTGCCGGCTATACGGACTCGGATTGGGCTGGTGATCATGATGATAGGAAATCGACTTCCGGGGCATGGCAATTCCTTGGTAGGTCCTTGGCGAGTTGGTCTTCAAAGAAGCAAAACTGTATATCTCTTTCCACCGCCGAAGCCGAGTATGTGGCAGCCGCTAGTGCATGCACTCAATTGCTATGGATGAGGCAAACTTTAAAGGAATATGGTGTCCATTGTGACAAAGTGCCTCTTTTGTGTGACAATCAAAGTGCTATCAAGATTGCTCACAACCCGGTGCAAAATTCAAGAACGAAGCATATTGAGATTCGTCATCATTTTATTCGAGATCACGTTGCCCGAGGAGATATTGAGCTTGGCTATATTCCCATAAAAGACAACCTTGCCGATATGTTCACGAAGCCACTTGATGAAGGAAGATTCACTTATTTGAGGCATGAGCTAAATATCATGGATTCAAGGAGCTTGACTTGATTATCTTGCATATACACCTATTTCTTGACTATCTAATTGGTTTAGGTGTAGGCATGGACATAGGGGAGTGCGGTCCTAATTCATTGGACTATCCCTCCCCCATTATGCCGATAGTAAGAACTCATTTGCATCTCTATTTTCATTTCATGAATTATGAGCTTAAAATGTCGAGTAGTGGTAGTGAACCCAAGATATATCTTCGCGGTGTAACGCCACATACACTCATACATGGTGGCCTAGGCCACCGCCCTCTTCTTCGTGAAGAGTTGGTTCTTATTTGGTTCTTTGTTGAAAATCATTTGAAATCTTTTTGCTCCATTGGTTTTATGGAAAACACACTCACTCTTGGTATTTGATTTGATTTGCCTTTTGCAAGGTTGAGTGTGAAGTACCATCCTCAAGTTGGTCATCTAATCCTAAGCCTTTCTCATCTAAAAACATCACAAGTCCACTTTTTATGTGAGTTTTTGGCTCCAGCAGGCCCCGAATTATTCAGGCTTCGGGCCGGAATATCCGGGGTGCCGGAATATCCGCCCCTACGGAGGGCCGGAATATCCGGCCTAAGCGGTTATCTTTTTTTAACGGGAAGGGCCGGGGTGGAGAGGGGCTTCGTGTTCCTCAGTTTCCCCCGACCCTCTCACCTCCAAAACCGCCGCTGCCGCCGCCAAACCTCACCGGAGTCGAGTTTGGCCACCGGATTGTCCGAGGCCCCTCCGGATCAGCTTCCCCATCCCTCCGGGCATCTTCTCCTCCAAGTGGTTCCTCAAATGGATGAGGGTAACTCTCTCACTTTCAAATCTAGGGTGTTTTTCATCCTCTCTTGATGTGGAGTTATTTTGTGCTTAAACTTGGAGTAGATGGTGCTAGTTGCTTTCCCTGTCATCTAGATACATTAGTTTTGGTACCTTATTGTTCGATCTAATTTTAGACCTAAGTGAATCAGATTTCTGGAATTCTTCCCGAAAGGCCGGATTATCCGCCCCCTGGCAGGCCGGAATATCCGCCCCCGGAATATCCGACCCTGGATGGACCGGAATATCCGGGGTCTGCAGTTTCTGCAACCTTTGCACAATCTCAATCCGATTCTTTTTAGGCCTAAGTAGTACCGACTAAGGGTTCCCTATCTAATGTATTTAATATTCCTGTCATGAACTTGTGTGTACTCATGTATGCTATCCATCTATTTCTATCTTTCACAGGGAATTCGAGTAAGCACTATGGTCGCAAAAGGTACCTCAAGGCAAATGAGCAAGGTGTTTTGGTTGATGAGTCAGTTACTAGGCAGCAAGCAGCTGAGAAGAAGACTGAGAAAGCAAGGGCTGGGGTTAAGAAGGGAAAGCGTAAATCTATTCAAGTCAATTACAAGTTAATGGATGCGGTTGACTACTCAGCTTTGCGTTAAGGTGATTGGTATGAATCCGAGGAGAGAGATGAGGACATTGAGGACTCCAAGTTTTGGTGCACTCAACAAATGTTCATTTACCAAGATATCTATCTCACCTTCGAGAATCCCGTGCGTCCAATGCACCCAATTGACATGCATCGCTTCAAGACCAAGGCAGAGTTTTTTGATGCAGTGTATGTGACTGAGAAAATGGGACTTCATCAACTCATGGGTGTTCAATGTGACTACAATCCGGTTATCATTCAGCAGTTTTTCTCCACTCTCGTTATGAAGGGTGATGATGCACTCACTATGAAGTGGATGATAGGGGCTATCTATTGTGAGTCCAACTTCTATGATTTCGCTAGGGTCCTCGGTTATAAGTTCAAGGGAGAAGGTCATGCAATGGGTCGTCGTCTTCACTCTCTGGGAAGGCCTAACAAGAACTTGATGGCTGATCTTTTATGCACCCCGTGATATCATTGGTGAAGTAAAGGGCCTCCTCCCACTCTATGATCTACTTGTGCGCATCTTTCGTGAGAACATTGACCCAAGTGGTGGAAACAAGATACTATCTGTGGTTGTCTAGTGGATCTCCTTCTTCATGCCCATGAGTGCTTTCAAAATGAATAACCCCACAAGGATTTTACAGTGGATGTGATTGACTATATCTTTCATGAGATGCATGATGCCATGGTTTCTAGATACTCAATCCCTTATGCTCCTTATATTATGCTGCTCATCAAGGACAAGATGAAGAACTATAACTTGACTAGGGGCTGTGTGGAGCACAAGGCAAAGGGGTTCTATCTCAAGAAGACAAAGACCACTCCGATTAGCACTGACTCCTTTATGACCGATGCTCGCCGAAGTGGTAGCACTAGGCGAATGAACTTTGCGGCACCCTCTATTGCCCCCGAGATTAAGAAGATGAATTGGTTTCAGCGGACGATCCTTTGCATGGATGTGGACACCCGCAAGGAGCAATACACTGCCTACCGTGACCGCCATGACATGGACTATGATCAGAAGCTTATTCTTCACCATGTGTCAGGTTAAAAAAGTGCTCGCCCCAAGGCCAAAACTCCACTCTCATATAGTAAGTGGAATCGTTCACAGGTTCCATGGGTCGACATGGAGACGGTCCTCTACTCTGATAGTGCTTCTGCCACTAGTTCACCTCCACCTGCTGACAGTGATGATGATGAGGAGGATGATGATGATGCCTCCGAGGAGCGTGAGAAGGAGGACGAGGATGCGGATGAGGAGTCCGACTGAGCTTCAGGGACGTTTAGCCTCGCTCTTTTCCCTTTTTGGCGTTTCGATGCCAAAGGGGGAGAAGTAGTTCTATTTAGGTTCTCCGTGGGGATTTGCATGGGTCGGACACAAGCATGTGCTTTTATCATTTCTTCAGAGTTTGTGTCCATTTATCTTTTTATCGAACTATTTGCTATTTGTATGCACTATGTCCGTTGGTTCGTCTATGAGACATGGATTTCGGAATTATCTAGTTATGATATGGTTGAAGTTATTTATGCAATGGTATGATCTTCAACTAAAAATTTCATCATATTCATATGTATCCTGTCTCATTGTTGTATCATGTTTCCCTATTGTTTATGGTAAAGCTTTAAACCTATATGTTGTGCATTTGTATTCCAATGCAAACTACTTATATGCACACTTTTAGGGGGAGCTTTCCTAATCTTTTGGAAACTTGATGACTTGGTTTGGTTGCCTCATTGCAAATCCTAGTGTTGTCATCTAACACCAAAAAGGGGGAGATTGAAAGTGCATTTTATAATCCCTCGATGTTTTGTGTGTTAGGCAACAACACTAGTGATAATTTAAACATGTTTAAGTGATGCAGGATTTAGAGCATAAATCTTATAAGCATCAAACTCCAAAAAGATGTGAGAAAAGAGCTCGTGCGTTGCTCTGGAAAAATCGGAATATTGGGCCGGACCTTTTGTTTTCGGGCCGAATATTCTGGTGTCAAGGTTTTCTTGCTAAGGACCAAGCGTGCGTTGCTCTGGAAAAACCGGAATATTGGGCCGGACTATTCGAAATTTGGGCCGGATATTCCGGGGTCCTGGAATTCCTGCTAAGGACCAGCTGCCAGCCAATTGTGCGGGCGTCTGGCAAAACCGGACCTTTGGGCCGGACTATTTGAAGTTTCGGTCGGATATTCCGGGGGGGGGGGGGGGGGCGGATATTCCGGCCCCCACTAAAGCCGGATATTCTGGCCTCCTGGAGTTTTTAAAGACTCGATTTGGGAGGGGTATAAATACCCCTCCACCTACCTCCAGCCAAGTAGCTCGCCCAAAATATCTTGACCACCATTGTTGCAAGCTAAAATCTTCAATTACTCCTAATCCCTCCACCCAAACTCGTTGATCTTTGGAGGATTGAAGGAGAAGGCCCGGATCTACATCTTCACCAAGCCGATTTACATTCCCCCCCATTCACTTGAGGGACCATTTGCTAGGGTTTCCCTTGCGAAAACCTAGCCCCTTGTTGTACTTACTTGTTGTTCTTGTGACAGATTATAGCCGTTCGGGAGCCTCCAATCCAGTTGTGGGTTGTGCCCCGGATTGTTGTTGTAAAGGCTCCGGTTTCCGCCTTGAAGGGAACCGATAGTGGAAGGTGAACCAATCCTTTGTGGTGCGGTTCATCGGAGAAGAAGGTGAGCCTTTGTGGCGTTGTGACCAACCTTTGTGGTGGTTTCACACCTCTCCAACGAGACGTACTCCCCTAAAAAGGATGAACTCGGGAATACATCCTTGTCTCCGCGTGCTTCACTTCGGTTACCTCTATCCTTGTTTACCTCCTTTACTTTGTGTATCTTGCTTAGTTGCTAGCTTGTCATATAGGTAAATTCACCGTAGTTGCATATCTAGAGAATTTACCGTTTGTGTCAAGCCTAATTTGAAAAAGAACTAAAATTTGAAATAGCACCTATTCACCCCCCCCCCCCCTCTAGGTTTCATACGATCCTTTCAATTGGTATCAGAGCCTCGGCTCTCTTGTTGGGCCTAACCGCCTAAGAGAAGTATGACTTTGGGAGAGTTTTCCCGGAAGGGCAAGGTACACCGGTATCCATGGCCGATCTCAAAACGATGGAAACATCATTGAGATCGTCCATGGATACCCAATTTGGTGAGTTACGTGAATTGCTCATAAAACTCACTTGTACCAAGCCTCCTCCTTCGGAGACTCTCCCATTAATAGAGGATCCCCTTAATTCCGACAAGGGTGATTCCGAGGAAGATAAAGGGAAAAAGAAAGGGGATGAAGGAACCAAAACCGAGCCTAAGAAACCTTCTTCTTCCTTACCCAAGCCGGTAGGTGGGAAGCCCGAGTACCATGAGGTCCCTCATTTGTATTCTCCCGACCCACCTATCCCTCATGCTCGCATAAATCCTTTTAGGTCCTCCACCTAAGCTTAATGCATTGGCTTTTACTAGTTGGCAACACTCAATCCTTTAGGCCATTGTTTTGCATTTTATTTCTGCTTTAGTTTCAGTTCTTATTCTTGTCTTAGTAGCCTCTTTTTTATGTGTGGTGTTGGTCCTGATCCATGGTTGTTGCTTTTTACTGTACATTGTTGTGCAGAACAAAAGGCCAAAATTTCATTCTGTTGGGAGGATGCATACTCAGTGTATCATGCGACAAAACCAGCGGAACTGTCTAACCAACAGATTGATTGTTCATAGTTCTTCATTGATTCATTGTATAATTTACTCAGTGATTCATTGTTCATAGTTCAGTATCTCATTTTTTTCTTCAGTGTTTAATTTTTTCAGTCATTCTCACTTTCTCTTTCTTAGTTTTATTTCCTCATTTTTTCTCTAAGTTATCTTTCTCCCATTTATTCATTTATCAGTCGTAGTCTTTTCTCCTGTCATTCTTCAGTTATAAGTCTTTGCTCATTCATATTTTCTCAGCTTTTCAGTCCTTATCTCAGTATTTCTCTCATTTATTTATTTATTTATTTTCAGTCTTAGTTTCCTCATTATTTCTTCTCTCAGTCTATCTTCAGTTTTAAGTCTTTGCTCAGTCTCATTTCCTCATTATTTCTCTTAGTTTTCTTTCTCTCAGTCTTTCTTCAGTTTTAAGTCTTTGCTCAGTCTCATTTCCTCATTATTTCTCTAAGTTTTCTTTCTCTTATTTCTTCATTTTTCATTCAAACTATTTTTCCTGTCATTCTTCAGTTTCAAGTCTTTGCTCAGTTTCATTTCCTCAGTATTTTTTTCATTTCTTTACCTCTTATTTCTTAAATTCTTCTCAGTGTCATTCTTATTTGTTTAGTTTCTTCTCAGTGTCATTCTTATTTTTTTAGTTCAAGTATTATTCTCATTCGGCTCAGTTTCTTTAGTTTCTCAGTTTTTTAGCTCTTAGTTTTAGTCTTATTTTAGTCATTTCCTCATTCATCTCAGTTTCTTTAGTCTCTCAGTGTCATTCTTATTATGTCAGTTCAAGTATTATTCAGTTTCCTCAGTTTAGTCTATCTCTCAGTTTATATTTGCTCAGTCCCGGCTGTGAGTTCATTCCGGGTCACTGGAAATCATCCGGCCACTCTGTTGCTAATGTGTACAGTCATGCTGCAGCTGAAAAAATACTTGATGGTTTTTCTGGTCATATAATGCCAAATACTGACCAACCATTTAGGATAAACTGGGCGTCATTTAGCATGGGAGATAGGTGTTCCGATATTGCTTTGGATCATTCCATATTTGTGGGCAATCTTGCTTCTGATGTCAATGATGCCGCACTACTGGAGGCTTTCTCAGTCTCAATAAAATTGTTGCCCATTGCATAAATTTTCTCTGATTTTGATCTATTCCTATTCTATGTTAATTTAAGTTTTCTTTTGAGATGATGTGAAAATTAAATCCACCTAAGCTTATTTTATATGTCCATTTGCAAATATATACCTGGATGTCATATTACTTTTGTGGCGAGATTCGGATGGTTTTAACAATATGTAGGTAGTTCTTGTGTCCAAGTGAAACGTATTTTAGATAGTTTCCTGCTCTTTAGCTCTCTTTTCCCTTTTACCTTTGATTTTACTTGTAAGTTAGCACACACCTGGACTTTTTTACATTCAGAATGTAATTGGGTGGGAAATTCACCAAGAATTAATTCAGTGTCTATGTCCAGTGTTTTTCCTGCACTTAAGCCTTGCTGTTTGTACGCACTAACTCTTTGGAGAATGGGTTTGCATTCGTGATGATGAGATAGATAGATGTTATAGAGATACTCATTGTTTGGCTAATTTTTTGGGAGAATGACAGTGGCCTGTTTCTTGTGAATGCTATTAACATTGTTCTTCTGGCTAAAAGTTTCTTCTGGAATCATTTAAAGTAGCCTGGATAGTTGTGACTGTTTATTTCTTTTCCTGCAAAAAATATTGGTTTAAGTACTTCTGGGTCTACTGGTCCATCTGTTCGATCAGATGGAGATTTGACAAACACAACACTGAGTACACAGTTTTAAGGCCCAGGATTAGTCACAGGCCCATACTCAGTCACAACAGTCAACACTGAGTACACAGTTTTATGTCATTGATTCAGTGTTCATTTTAAATATCAAATTTTGCAGTTGCCATTCTCATTTCTTGTGATTTGTTTGGTGGGTAACTCCGCCTACCATCTCTTTTAGTTGGTATCCGGTTCCAAGCCCGGGTAAAGGAGGAGGACCCTTTTTGTGTCAGCCCATTCTCTTTTTGTTATTTCTCTGATCTAGTTAGATGCTAAATTTTGTTTTCATGTGGCTGCAGGTAGATGTGCTGCTGCTCTGTTGAATGGTGCCTTCTTTTTTGATGTATATACTGGCTGTTCGTGGGTGTTGTGGAGCGAGTGTCGAGTGGCAGGTTTTTGTTTGATTTCGGCTTGGAGAAAAAAAACCGGATTGTTTGATTTTCTGCTTGGAGAAAAAAACCGGACTGACATGTGCTTTTTCGAGGTGGGGACCGATCAGGGACTGACATGGGATTTTCGGTGGGCAGGACTGATCGGGGACTGAGATGGGCTGAGAATGACGAGACTGGGAAGATCTCACCAGCACTAGTGCTCTCTCCCCTAGGGTTCCTCCCGAGCCGCCGCCGCCGCCAGAACCTCCCGCCGCCGCCCACCTCCCCTTCCCACCACTCCCCTACCCTATTCCCCTTCCTCCCGGGTCGCCCCCGCTCGGGCGGCTCCGGAGGCTCCCCACACCCTAGCCAAAGCACTCAAACTCGAGCTTTCCGGCCGCTGCCGCCGCCGTCCTCGGCGGCGGTGGCGGCGCCCTGCCCGTCTGTGAGGCGGAGGGCTGTAGGAGGATCCGGCGAGGCTGAGACGCTCGTCTCGGTCGCCGGTCGCGCAGTTCGGAGATGCGCTCGGCGGCGGGGCCCTAGGAGCGGCGGGGCGACGACGGCGAGGTCGAGCAGGCAAGGTGGAGGGGCGGTCGGCACAAGGCACTCCGGCGGCGGCGCTCTGGCACCGAGCGTGAGCGGCACTTCTCGGCAGAGCTAGACCGGCGCATGCTCGGCGGCGCTGGGTGGTGCTGCTGCCTCGCGGGATTGGAGAACCGAGGTGGTGTGGCGTGTGCAGCATCGCGCTGTTGCAGTTGTGCTCGCCGACGTGAGTGGTGGTGGTTGGAGACGATTGGCGCCGGTGCAGTTTTGCCGGCGGTTGCATCCTCCTGTCGGGTGGTTCGGCAAGCGAGATGTTGCTGCGGGCGTTGCCCGTTGTGCGGTTGATGTGGTGGATCCTGGAGGGAGCGGATTGGCGCCGCTGCGGTTGTTGCATCCTCGGTCGGGAGATGAATGGCCCGCAGGCGTTGCATCCTCGAGGAGACGAATGGCGCCTAGTATTTGGTTGCATCCTTCCGACGGGAGAAGAATGGCGCCGCAGCGGAGGTTGCATCCTCCGTCCAGTGGGGACCGTGGATGGTTGGGCGGAAGCACGTTGAGCTTGCCGGGGAGGCGCGTTTGGCCGTGGAGGCAGGGATAGTGGTTTTGCAGGTGAGACTGATCTGGCTCCTGGGTTTGGGTTCTGCAGGCGAGACTGCCGGCGAAAGCCGTACTCCGGCTATGGCCGGAGCCGTCGATGGCGGCGCCTATGGGCGTCGCTCCCTTGTTGGAGGCATCGATGTAGTAGCTCTCACTTTGCCTTTCCCGACGTGCTCCGGGGGAAACCCTTGATCTAGTCTTCTAGATCGGACGATGGCGGCGCCGTCGGCGTCGTGTTCCCTCTTGGGGGCATCGTTTTGGAGTTGGAGCCGGCCAGTGGGACTCGTGACTAGCTAGGTTGTGTGTGTTGTATGGTTTTTGGGTCCGGTTTCCCTTATAAACTGGACCAACCTTCTATCTATACAGTGAATTTAGCAGTTCTCCTGCTAACATTCAAAAAAAAAAAGAGAATGACGAGACTGAGTCTAATGACATTAGAAATCTGTCTGATCCCGAATTGCAATTTCAGCCAGTCCCTCAAGAAAATATTCAATACTCTCTTGTAATTCCAAAATTCCAAAATTCTAATGGAGGTCGTGTTCTTCTAATTAAAACGACTGACAGCTCGTGGTCGTGGCGTTTAGATTGATGGAATCAACAATCCGGACGATCTGCTCGAGCGCGCTCTTGTCCTTAAGGATGCCCGTGTGCGACACCTTGGGCAGCTCCACCACCTCGATGACCTGCGCCGGCGAGTCCGACCACGCCTTAATCGGCCCAACAAGGCTGGCCAGGTTCACCGTCCCGTCACCGTCGCCGTACACCACCTTGACGGGTCCCGCGTCGAACCCCTCCTCGCCGTACACGAGGCTTTCCACCGTGTCGACGCCGGTGCCCACCAGGCAGGTCACCGGCACGCCCGGCTCCGGCAGGACCTCCCCGAGCGGCCGCGTCCGCGCCCGGTACGGCTCCACCCCCTCCGCGAACCCGATGTCCTGCAGGAACTGCGTGACATTCTTGGCGGAGTAGGTCCGGTTGTGTCGCTGGGACACGACGAGCGTGGTGTTGCCGAACACCTTGGGCGTGGGCAGCAGCCAGAGGTTGCTCTCGGAGCTGCGCTGCTCGGAGCGGATGAGGGACGCGTCCACGAAAGGCACGCCGAGGGTGTTGCCGGAGGCGAAGGTGCGCATGATCTCCACCGACCCGCCCCACGGCGAGGACAGCGTCACGAGGCGATTCACGTGCGCCGCGCGCCAGGGAGCCGGGGCGCGCACCAGCAGCTGCAGCGCGTACAGCCCGCCGAGGCTGTGCGCGACGAGGATCGCCGGCCTGCCGCCGTTCGCCGCGCACGCGGACTCCACCAGCAGCCTGAGGCGGTCCAGGTACGCGCTGCCGACCTGCGACGGGTGCCCCGGCGCAGCCAGCCCGTACCGGAAGTCGTACGGCGCGCCGAAGAGGCTGTGGCCCTCCTCGTACCCGATCTTCTCCAGCGTGCTCGCCAGGTCGTCCATGTACCCCGTCAGGAGCCTGCACATCGGTTTGCGCGTTACTACTATGAACAGATAGAGAGAAACTTAATGGGGAACTAGTGAGAGGCGCGTACTTGAGGGTTGGGTCGAGGTAGCGGAGGGTGGAGGTGGAGCCGAAGTCGGAGACCCTGGTCTCGACGCCGGGCGCGTTGTGGTAGTCGTCGGCGTCGCGGTCGTAGTAGAGCATCATCCGCTCGGCGAAGCAGCGGGTGAGGGGCGCCACCACGACGGACGGCTCGAACCACATGCGGAACCACCCGCCGCGCCCGCGCACCAGCGGCCACACCCGGCACGTCAGGCTCGACGGCCTGTAGTCGTCCGTCAGCCGCGCCTCCAGCTGGTTCCCGCCGGACCCCGGGATCAGTATCACCGGGTGCAGAAGCCGCGCGCCGACCGCCGGCGACGCGCAGCAGCAGCACGAGCTCAGCGACAGCATGACCACGAACGTGGACAGCAGCACGACCACACGTAGCGGATTTTTCTCCATGAATGATTCTATACGCATGGTTAACTTTTGATTTTCCTGTTTGTGTGTTTGTTTGTTGTGGGTTTTAGCGGATCTTTGTGTGTGGCGACGCTTGTGCTGCTTGGATCGCTTGGAGCCGCTCAAGACTGCATATAGGCACACGGCGCGTACGGTGGAAATGGTAGTTACGTCGTCCTTCCAGCAGTGGTTACTCTCGGCTTCGCTGTGAATCTGTGGTTCATATCTAACGAACCTTGCTTAATTACAGCCCCGGTAGCGTAGCAGCGTAGCGTTCTCTGGTAGCCGACCTGTGATTTAAGTGGGGACGGCGACCAGGCATCCACAGCATATGCTGCTACAGTACTTATCAGCATGAGCCGTGCCGCCGTGCTGTCGCCGGGCTCTGCTCTTCTCTCGCCGGAAACGACCCTGTCCCGCCTGCATTGTCGAGTTAATGTTGCTACACGGCTACGCCACGGCGAGTTCTATGGCTTACGGCTTGCCGCGATGGGATCAGGTTAATCAATGCATGATTGGCCAGTTCATTGGTCATTAATTGCATAACCGAAGCTGGATGCCTTGGATCCATGGAAAACACTTTTAGTAAGTTTCATCAAAATTTATTGAATTTCAGTGATTTCGGAGGACACCGAAACAATTTCAGTAAAATTATTTCAGCGTAGCTGACAGACAGCTTCTATCAAGACAATTAGTGAGTAGGTGAACCTTCCTTCTCGAAGGGAGATGAAGCCGATATATCAACCAATTCCCACGTGACCATTTGCTTTCAACGCTGCCTACATTAAGATCGGATCCAACGCGAGCAGCAGTACGACTGTCTGCCTAGAGGCACGTACGAAAGAATTATGTTCTTCAAGCTTCTCCAGGTGCGTACAGCCGGGCAATGCCACCGCTTCTTGCCGCCGCCGGCGCTCCTGCTGATTCTCGTTCACGGCCTCCTCGTTCTGCCGCTCTCGCGCCCGGCCTCGGCGTCTGCATCGACGACGGTGGTCACACATCTGCCGGGATTCGACGGCCCTCTGCCTTTCAGCCTCGAAACAGGGTAACAAGCCCGCACTTCTGCCGTAGTGCACTGGCCCGATCTTGAACTCATGGCGCGCAGGTACGTCGGCGTGGATGAAGAAACCGGGGGGAGCTCTTCTACTACTTCGTGGAGTCGGAGGGAAGCCCCGGCAAGGACCCCGTGCTCCTATGGCTGACGGGCGGGCCGCGCTGCTCCGTCATCATGGGCCTGACCTTTGAAATTGGTAATTAGTCCACCAAATCGGCTTCTCTACTCTCCGCAGATACTTCACAGTACTAGTCGTTGTTGCTGCTGATGGTCTTGCACTTGCACCCTAGGTCCTCTAAGGTTTGTCCTGGCGCCGTATGACGGCGGTTTGCCGGAGTTGGTATATAACCCATATTCATGGACGAAGGTGAGATTGATGTTCATCCATGTCGACCGAAAATGTTCATCTCGTTCAGTTTTGTGGTTTATTACTGACGGCGATGATTCTCAGGTGGCAAGCATCCTCTTCTTGGATTCTCCTCTCGGCTCAGGCTTCTCCTATGCGCGTGATCCCAAAGGTTACGACGTTGGAGACTACTCATCTTCTCTGCAAGTCCATAGGTTTCTGAATAAGGTGACGTGGGTGGGACACCGTTCATGTCCTAATGTTAGAATATGAGAGCATTGTGTGTTGATTATGTGTGCATGCTTGTGCAGTGGTTCACCGATCATCCGCAATTCCTTTCGAATCCTTTCTACATTGGTGGAGATTCATACGCTGGAAAGGTGACTCCACTCATTGCACAAGAAATTTCAGAAGGTAGTCTCTTTGCAACTGGACGCTGTATCCGCTCTAAATACCACCACAACTCTCATAATTGTTGAGATTATAATGCTTGAATTCCAGTTCATTTGCACAATTTATTTATGAGAAAATGAAATCAAGTACCACCTCAAATTTTAGACTGAATTTCCGAACTCTTCAGAAAAGTTCAGTTCTACAGTTTTTTATAGAGAAAACTAAAGTATAAAAAACTGAGTCAATTGTAGGTCAGCTATGCAAACAGTTAGGAGAAATCACTTCAGAAGTTGCTCCCTCAAATTTTGACTACAATTTTAGACTATTTTTTTAGAGTAATCTAAACCATTTTGAGAGTGAGGGAGCTATTTTAAACGGGTTTGCACATGAGAGCCGTAATATGAACGTCACCAAGAGTTGAGGACGGTAATTTGGACTTTCCGCCTAATTCTGATTTACTCCAGGAATTGAAATGGGGCAACAACCTATCATCAATCTCAAGGCAAGTAGTTCTCTAGCTTTCAAACATTAAATACTCGGCAGCAAAAGTATGGGAAATGGTGTGCAAGATCATGCAATTTACTCTTTTCGTGTTACTGCAATTATCTCCAGGGTTATATGGTCGGCAATCCTATAACAGACCCTCAGTTTGATGATAATTTCAGAATTCCAAGTGCTCATGGCTTTGGGATAATATCTGATCAAATCTATGAGGTAACGTCACATTCATGCGCTTGACAATAGTGTGGTGGCACATTAGTTTAGTATGTGTCAATCTAAGAACATATAGCATGTTTCATGCCCCGAAGACTGCAGTGAAGAACTGCAAAGGAGATTATGTGAACCCATCGAATGAAATGTGTGCTGATGTACTGCGTACTATCAACAACGTAAGATGCTTGTACTTCTCTCTTATTTTGAATTTCTGGTATTTACAAGATTAGCTAATGCGTACTTCTCTTCTTACCACAGCTCATTTCTGAAATTTATATTCAGCACATTTTGTACGACAAATGTGACGTTGTCGCATCAGACTCTGTAGATGATATCTCCCCAAGAACGTTTTTGTTGGAAGAATCTACCCACTTATACAATCCACCTGATCGGCCTCCTGTAGATTGTTTTGTTAGTCTCTTTTCATCCCTTCCCACAGTGTTAATTTGATAGATAAATGTTGCTCAATGTGACAAGTGTCATATGACACTATTCTCATAGCACAAACTTATCTGAACTTTCTTCTAAATGGCAGACATATGGTTACTACCTGGCTTACTTTTGGATGAACAACAAGTTGACTAGAAATGCTCTTGGGATTAAGGAGGTACATACGATGTGTTTTACATGAAGTTTATTTACAGTGTGCATCTAAACATATCATCAAGCAGCATTAGATTCTTTAGCTCTGAACTTAGTCCCAATAGGATACAATTTGGTTGGCGAGAAATAGTAAAATCTGAAGAGAACAATGGAGGATGTTTTTGCTTACATGGTTGACGAACGAATGAGGCATACATTTTCTAGCAGTGGGATGCGAGGGACAGACGGAGAATATCAAAAAGAAGATGGGTAATTTACATGTCAGTTCAAGCCACTTCATTTCCTTTTTCCTTTGTGAGAGTACAAAAGCTGCTAGTACTTTAGTTTGTGGCTCAGTTCAGATGGTTTTAAAGTTTTATGACCAACATTTAACCTAGGGCAATGTTGAGGGTTCAAAAGTGGATGTTTTTCCTAAGCTGAATCGAGACCATGTAGGAACGGTCCGTCATTTTTTTCAATCTAAATCATTTGGAACAGTATTCACAAAAAATAAATTTCGCAACAGGGAACGATCGGTGAGTGGATACGATGCATCGACGGAGGGCTCCCCTACACATTTGATATCCCGAGCAGCGTAGAGTATCATCGTAACCTCACCACGAGAGGTTATCGTGCACTTGTGTACAGGTAAAAGCAAAAACTTGTAACTGCAAAATTTTCTCCCACGACTTATAACTGCAAAATTTGGTGACCACAGTGGAGACCATGATCTTGTGGCAACATTTCTTGGCACTCATGCATGGATACGATCTTTGAACTTCTCCATCGTGGATGACTGGAGGGCATGGCATCTTAATGGGCAGGCTGCAGGGTTAAGTCTCACTTTGTCTTTTTTTTTTCTCGCACTTCCCAGATGGACAAAAAACTTTATGGCACTCAGATAGTGTGCTACTTTACTTCTCTGTTTTTTCTGACACGAGACGCAAATTTTCCTTTTCAGATTTACCATAGGGTACACAAACAATATGACATTTGCCACAGTGAAGGTGATCTTATTTTCATATTGAAAACTTGTCCATGTATTGAGTATGAGAACATGCCTTGATTTTCTGTTTTGCAGGGTGCTGGTCATACTGCTCCAGAGTACCGGCCTCAAGAATGCTTTGCCATGGCAGAACGATGGTTGAACAATGAGCCTCTCTGACATCCATGCTTTGACAACTTTATTTTCTATATTGCCATTGGTCATTCTATATCTGGTTCTCTAATGTGTAAAGATGTACTTTGTAATGATTTGCATAATGAAATTTATTTTCCCTCATAGAATATTTAGTGTGGTAGAAAAAATCAGTCACCAAGATCAAATATATACATACAACTCTGGATATGCCAAACTGTAATATTGTTTAGGATGGTGTACGCACGGTAGAAAATTCTTTCTCCCGAGCTCCAGTGATCCCTCTAGTTAAAATAAAAATAAAAATAATCACATGTATAAGTTTAAAAAAATCTAGATTTTTTTTGCATGTTTTCAATGATATATCCCACAAGCGTGCAAAACCTCGGTTTGAAATACTTTATATTCTATTCTAAACAAAAATGACAAATGTGTGGATCTAAATGTACATACTTTCATATCTCAAAAATATACAAGATTTGATATTTTTGTGCAGCCTAGAATATAAAGTATTTCAAATAAAAAAAATCACGCTTGTGGTATACATCATTAGTAACATGCATGAACTTTTTCAGATTTTTTTAAACTTTAAAATATCATTTTTGAATTTTTTTAAGTAGAGGGAGCACTGGTGCTCGGGAGCAAAAAAGTGTTTTCCGGGTGCACGCATGACTACTATGGTATGTCTAGCACATATTTATGCTGAAAAAATCATGCACAATATGTGTCATTCGTGTCCTAGTGCAATCAAAGATGTGTCATTTTGTCAAAAATTTATTTTCCCATAATTTTTCTGCTTTCTGGTTTACTTCACATCTTTTCCCTCATCAATAATCTTCATCAATTTTTTTGCGGGTAAAATATGATCTTTATTAAGGAGATGGAGGTTACAGTACCACTTCAAGGTCCTGAAAAACAACATCAGAACCCAACCCGAGCCGAACATCGTATATGTTTGTTGTGCTCGCAAAAGTTGCGAGACGATGACTTACGCTAATCTGCCTACGATTCAGTTTTACAAAATAGCAAATTCTACCTTGACTAGTCACTGACTTAATCTATGTAATAAGATGCAAATAAAAAGGATTTGAAACAAGTTGACCCCAATCCGCCTATATGGTGATTAGAAATTTACTCTGCTCAAGGCCGTGCAAACAAGAGCTTAGTTCATATTCGATTGCTTCCTTGCAGTGCGGCAAGATAAAAGGGCTGGCATGTATTTTCGGCCTTATGGGCACTTTTTTGTTGAGAAAAAAGATATCTAAAAGGTTAATAAAAAATATAGAAAATCTACAAAATAAGAAAAATGATGTAAAGGTTAATGTCGTGCACGGGCTTAAGGCCCTCCTAGCGATTGGCCTTAGCCCGTGGTGGGCCAAAGGCCGGGCTGAAATACCATGCCCACAGGCGGGCCAACAAAGAATGGCCCGTATGGCTAGCTCTAGGAAGCACCATAGGAATGTCTATTCTGACAGATCCACCTCTGGTAAGAGCTCTCCCTGGCTAGCTCTAGGCAATACCATATGAGTGCCCGTATGAGGACTGTTTGTGTGATTATGCATAAAGAGGATGAGTGTGATGACATTATCTATAACCAAGAATTGGCAGGGCGGAGGCAGGATCTGTAATCAAGGGGGGCCGGCAGTGATAATTTCCACATAAGGGGGGCCGGATTGGCTAATTGAGAGTAATTGGGCACATAATCACCTCTTAAGCATAGCTAAACCATGGATTTCTTCATTCTGCACCGTGGCATAGGGGGGGGGGGGGGGGGGGGCAGGGCCCCTGCTGGTCCCCCTAGCTCCGCCACTGAGAATGGGGTTATCATAGCGAGTTGATTGAACCCGAGGGTGGATGGGCAATATTCCAAGAGTTTCTCCAAGTTCATCCCAAAATCGTTATTAGATAATTCATATTCAACTTTCAAAATGATTTGGTCGTGCATGTGTAGACTCACGTAGAAAACCAGTAGTTCTATCTTTTCATTTTCTTTCAATTTATTTGCTGGTATGAACTCAATGCTTCAATTATTATTGTGACCCAATTTCATTCATGTGGAATAATTTGTTTGTTCCGATGGAGATGATGGGATGACTAAAATGATAAACATAGGTAAAAGAAAAGACATAGCGAACCAAACGGGTCGCCGATGATGGACATGATTGGTTGTTGTCCATAGTCGAGGCGACCCACAGACAAATTTTGTGTCTGAAAGATGGAAAGAAATAGCTCGCTAGTTCGGTGCTAATAACGCGCTATAGTATATCTAGAGGGTCCACGCTAAATTTTGCAACTTTTGCGCGCTATGGTGCTATTCACAAAATATCACGCTAAAACCTCATAACTTAAGCGCGCTATTTTCTTTTTTCTAGTACATCGAGTTTTCCACTAGTTAGGAAGAAGCAGCAATTGCTTTCTGTTTGTCTTGATGATGAATTGCAATCTACTGGTACCATCGCTAATGCTGATGATTCTGAATAAATATTTTATGTTATGTTGTTGCCCCGTCGGATGTTGATTTTAAGCTTATAGACAATTGGACAATGTTTTTCGTACATGGTTATGCATATATTGTTATGCCATTTCTGGACTATATCATTTATTCTTAGTAAAATCCTTTATTTTCAGAGCGATATATTAAAATATAACATGCTATAGTGCGTAAGCACCTGGAGGAGTATTTTTTTTACCTTAGTCCGAAATAGATCGCCCAGTTGAAGTGCTTAACACCGGGAGTCAGGACCGATTGCATGACACACCACCACGTATATTCATGGTGGCTACCTGTGGCTGGACTCATCAACGCGACTTCCGACACGCAGAGCCCGTCCCTCTTGAACCGGCCAAGCCCAACCGGCGGCGTGCCCCCACGTACGACCAAGCGAGTCGTCAGACCTCCCGTACTCCGTCTCCGCAGCCCCCCACCTACGAACGAGCGTCACATCACTTCACTTAGAACGAGTCGCCACTCGCCACTCGCCACCAACCTGCTCATTCGCCCATAAATAGTTCCGTGGCAAGCGTCGTCTTGGATTACATTGTAGTTCTAGCATCGGAGCGGCATGTCGGTGGCGGCGGCGAGCAGGGGCGCGCGCGCGCTTGCCGTGCTGGGGCGGTGCGTGCGGGCGCCGTTCCGCGTGCTGCTCCGCGCGCGCGACCTCTACGTGACCCAGCTGGCGTCCTGCGCGGGCGGCCGCGGGCCGGTGGGGATGGTGTCGGTGCCGCGGAGCCGGAGCCACGCGTTCTACCGCTCGGCGGGCGACGCCGCCGACGTGCGGGAGCTCATCCGCGCCGCCTCGCGCGCCAGGCGGCCCGGCGTCGCGCCGCGGAGCCAGAGCATGGGCATCGGAAAGATCGACGAGGACCAGCCGTGCGAGTTCGGGACCGACGGCGGCGGCGTCACGGTGCAGGCGCTGGGTCGCCGGAGCAGGAGCTGCGCGGTCGGATCCATGGGGGGCATGTCGACGGTGGCGCCGTCGCGGCCGCTTAACGCCGACGGCACGTACGGCGGTCCCATGCGCGCGCGTATGGTACGACACGTCGACACTCTTTATCTAAAAAAAAAACCACACGTCAACGCTTCAGCTAGAAATCTGCGTAGTTCAGCTGACAGTAAGCTTGGTGGCTGGTGCATGATCGAGTATTATGCACACTTGATCCATGTGAACTCACAAAGTGACAAGTTGTGAAAACTATTTCTCAAAAAAGAAAAGGAAAAATCGTGAAAGACTATGGAGTTTTTGTTCTGTTCAGGTCTCCGGCAGGTCTTGTAATTAATATTTCAACAGTCATCGACTTTCTTGACCGTCACCAACGGGCAGAGCCAAACTTGCCGCCTTGCCGGCCGGGTGGTCGGGTGGACATGCTCGCCAACTTATCTTTTCTCTCGGACTCCACATGCTGTGCATCCGTTTTGCTCACATATTCAACGACGGAGTGTTTTGAGTTCGATGTGAGAGCGGCTCATAGCCTTCTTTCGCGGCCAGCGCTAGGCGTCGGTCGGCCGAGACAAAAATCGGTCGCCTCCATGGCCGCGATCACCATCCTATGCACAGAATCAACCACATCGCATTTTACATTTTAACTTATCATTTTTTTTGTGAAATCACCCCACATTACCGTATTTATTCACTTAAAATGAAAGGTTACATCTTTTTGGTCCCCATCTCACTGATATTAACAACAAGAATATCGTTGTGGTGATTTTACCACCATTATTATAACCAAATATCTCACTCGGACAAAAAAAATATACAATTACAACAAATCGTCGGAATAAAAACAAGTAGTGTTATAAAAATTGATTAACAATGAAAAAAATTCTACAAATTGATTTGTACCAAAAACACTTTTAGCAAAAATTACAAATGATTACAACAAATTGTTATGCGTTTACAACAATAAAAGGTTGTTAAAAGAAATAAAAGATTATCTCCAGATTTATTTGTAATAGAAATCACCAATTTTTCAAAAAAATTCACAAACGATTAAAACAAAAAATCATGTGTTCGCAACATTTTTAAAAGCACACATCGTAAAAAAATCCAAGAAAATACACAAATTTGCAGCAAACGTCACGAAAACCTTTTAATATCATGTGTGTGATTTCACAACAAACTACATACGAGTTTGTTAGTCTTTAAGCACGTACGCAACATCAAAAACTCGGGGAAAGCACTACTTTGTAGCAAATGCCTAGAAAAGTTTGCAACATCTTGCATGTGCTTTCACAAAATTTGGCGTGCGTGCTTGTAATATAGCAGGTGAACTTATGCAACATCACATATCACTAACCTCAAAAATGTCGTCCATGGTGGTGCCAGGCTCACTAATTCGACACCATCGACCACAAACCCGACTCGCTGGAGGCAGGGACGAAACTAGGAATCAAATACAAGGGGGCCAATTGCATATTACATGAGTTGGAGATGGTCATATTGCTAAACTTAGGTGAATTTAGTGGTCAAATCCACATATTAAGCAGAGTATTTTGACAAAAAAAATTACCATGGGGGAGCCACGGCCCCAGGGCGGCCCGCTGGTTCCGTCCCTGGCCGGAGGCCCATCCGCTCTAGATCCGTTGAGCTTGTTCTGTTCCCACTAAATTTTCATCTTCCTTTTGATCATTGTCGTCGCAGTCGTTGGTGGGATATGACGGCTTCGCTCGTGTAGGCTCCGTGAGCTCTGTCCGAGTAGCGTGGGTCTCCCAATCACGACAATGGGCCCCCACCGCAACTACAACGGCACAAAAATGTCAAAAATAACATTCATAACATTGAAATTTTCTAAACCAGTAACCTTACTATTGGCTCCATTATAAAACAATGGCGTACGTGTCGATACAGCTCATCTCTCCAAAAGTAACGAAAAAAGTAGCTTTGTGTGAGCCGGAAATCCGGTTTGTCCCATAGGTGTAGGCGCACCCACACTTAAAACACATTTAAAATATTATAAAAATCAAAGCAAACTAGATTTACATCCGGACATTCTATGTTAGCACACAAAATTAAGGAAAAAGACATTTTTGTAGCATGCATGTGTAAAAATGGAAATTTTTGGTGCTCTAGAATGAATTCCACAAGACATTCTTTGTTTTTTCACAAGGCACAATTTTTTTTTTCGAGTAAAACTTTGTGGCATATTTCAACAGGCGGGTAGGACTAGTAAAAGGCGGACCTTTTTAAAGGTCCAACTAGTGGAATTCGGCGCGTCGGGACGCCGCGCCCTCGGTGAGAAATTTTGCAGACATTTTGGTTTGTTGATCAATGTTTATATTTATTAGAAGCAACAGTAATATTTCGTTTAGTTAGTTTTAGAGGATTGGATATATGTACGCTATTTTTGGGGAATAGTAAAGAATTGGGAGACGATGTTTGCATAAGGAAATGTAAGCATAATTTAGAAGGTTTGCGAATTCGAAAGTCAGTTGTTATCGGGAAAAAATGTAAGCGAGTTTGAAATAGACCCGTCGGGATTCGAAATGTTGAAATTCACCGGAATTTGTTGTGTGGAGTACCCCCAAATACATAGCAAATTTGAATGTTAAAATTTTATTTTCACATTAATAATTAATTTAAGTATATAATAAGTGGAAATGTACATTTATTGAATTGAATTCTATAATTAGAGTAAATTCATTTAGACTGCTTCCAATAATTACCAAATTGAAGTGTTTAATTTAAGTCCGTAATTGGAGAAAATGCATTACATGAACATTTAATAAATATAACTTCATATAATTAGAGAAAGTTCATTTGGATTTTTCTCGAAATATTTACTAAATTGGAATATTCCATCATGCTTGTTTTGTGTCATAAATAGTTAGCATTTATTTTTCTGATCGTTTGGACGTATTATTCGGTGGATAGAGTAGAAGCTATTGATTTTTGAACGTTATTCATTTTATGGAAATTGTTTAAGTGAACTGGTCCCACCTGTCAGAGATCTAACTTTTTCTAAAAAATGTTTTAAAAAGAATAACCTTTATGTTTATTTGTCTGATGCGGTTAAATATTATCGTATGGAAATTATCGCGGGAGAGATCAGATTTTTTTTTAGTTTACAATGGATAATACTATTGGAAAATTTAGTGTGGTGACACACCGTGCCCGTTGTGATCGAAAATTTTGAAATCCGTTTGGAATTTGTTTTTTTTTCAGCGGGAAGATAGGAAAATTATATGGGAAACTATTCCAACATAATTTTAAACTAAATGGACATTAATTAGGTTATGTGGAAAGTTTGAAATTTTCTGAAATTTTAAAATTTCTTGAAATGTAAAATGTGCACAATGTTTTTTGTTGCAACTTTTGTGTGTAAAGTTTGAGAATTTGGTGAAATTTGAGAAAAAATTGATATGTTATTTGCATTATGTTGTGCACAATTTATTTTTTAGTTCAACTTTTGTGTGAAAAGTTTGAAAATTTGGTAAATTTGGATTTTTTTTATATATTATTTGTATTATTTTGAATTAAAAGATTTATAAAATGGGGATGCCGTGACACACTGGTGGCTCTAAGTTAATAGTGCCAGAAACAATGCTTGTACGTCACACGTCAGTTGGGAACCCCAAGAGGAAGGTATGATGAGTGCAGCAGTAAGTTTTCCCTCAGTATGAAACCAAGGTTAATCAACCAGTAGGAAAACGAGGTTTGCTTCGAAGGTGTTGGTGAAGGAGTGTAGTGCGGCGCAACACCAGGGATTCCGGTGCCAACGTGGAACCTGCACAACACAATCAAATTACTTTGCCCCAACTTAACAGTGAGGTTGTCAATCTCACCGGCTTGCTGAAAACAAAGGGTTAAACGTATCGAATGGAAAATGATGTTTGTTTGCATAAAACAGTAGAGAACAATGATTGCAGTAGATTGTATTTCAGATGTAAAAGAATGGACCGGGGTCCACAGTTCACTAGTGGTGTCTCTCCAATAAGATAACTAACATGCTGGGTAAACAAATTACAGCTGGGCAATTGACAATTGATAAGTGCATATAACATGCATGTGTGAGCTGTGGTGTCTACTATGAGATTCATTTGGGCATTACGACAAAGTACATAGACCGCTATCCAGCATGCATCTATGCCTAAATAGTCCACTTTCCGGTTAACATCCGTACCCCTTCCAGTATTAAGTTGCAAGCAACAGACAATTGCATTAAGTAATGTGCGTAATGTAAACAATACATTCATCCTTGAATAAAGCATTGCTGTTTTACCCCTAGTGGCAACAACACATCTACAACCTTAGAACTTGCTGTCACTATCCCAGGTTAAATAGAGGTTGAACCCAACTATCATGCATAAATACCCCCTCTTGGAGTTACAAGTATTCACGTGGCCAAGGCTTCAACAAGTAACGGAGAGCATGCAAGATCACAAATGACATAGACATGATAATATAATATTCAGCTCCACATAGGTATCAATATAAGTCAGATCCCAGCAAACACAACATGTAGCATTACAATAAGATGATCTTGATCATGATAGGCAGCTCACAAGATCTAAACATGATGGCACAAGTGGAGAAGACAACCATCTAGCTACTGCTATGGACCCATAGTCCAAGGATGAACTACTCACGCATCACTCCGGAGGCGGGCATGGCGATGTAGAGCCCTCCGGTGATGATTCCCCTCTCCGGCAGGGTGCCGGGAAGAGCTTCAGAACCCCCCGAGTTAGGGTTGACGACGGCGGCGGCAGCGAATATGTTCTGGATGAAAGGCTCGGTGTTTTAGGGTTTTCGCGTCTCGGGGAATAAATAGGCGAAGGGGCGATGTCGGCGGACCCCCGAGGGGCCCAAACCACCAGGCGCGGCTGGGCCCACTGCCGCGCCACCTGGTGGTTTGGCCACCTCGTGGCTCTTCGTCTCTCCTTCGGACTCCGTGTACGTGCTGGAAAAATAGGGACTGGCCTTTTGTTTCGTGCAATTCCGAGAATATTTCCAGAAGTAACTTTCTGAAACCAAAAACAGCAGAAAACAGGGAACTGGCACTGTGGCATCTTGTTAATAGGTTAGTCCCAGAAAATGCATAAAAGTGATACGAAGTGTATATAAAACATGTAGCAAATGGTATAATATAAGCATGGAACAGCAGAAATTATGGATACGTTGGAGACGTATCAAGCATCCCCAAGCTTAGTTCTACTCGTCCTCGAGTAGGTAAAACGATAACAACAAATAATTTCTGAGGAGACATGCTTTCACACAATCTTGATCAATATATTGCAAGGCTCATGTCATGAATGAAGTGACTCAAAGCAATGATCTATAGTTTGCTAACAAATAGATAAAGAGTAAACAATGAATCATATAAGCAAAAACTTTTCATGAATAGTACTTTCAAGACAAGCATCAAAAAGTTTTGCATAAGAGGTAACTCATAAAGCAATAGATTCAAAGTAAAAGGCATTGAAGCAACACAAAGGATGATTAAGTTTCAGCATTTGCTTTCAACTTGTAACATGTATATCTCATGGATAGTTGTCAACATAAAGCAATATAACAAGTGCAATAAGTAAATATGTAAGAATCAATGCACACAAAGTTGACACAAGTGTTTGCTTCTAAGATAGAAAGGAGTAGGTAAACTGACTCAACATAAAGTAAAAGATAGGCCCTTCGCAGAGGGAAGCAGGGATTAAATCATGTGCTAGAGCTTTTTAAGTTTTCGAAAGCATATAGAGAGCACAAAATAAGTATTTGAGAGGTGTTTGTTGTTGTCAACGAATGGTAGTGGGCACTCTAACCCCCTTGTCAACCAGACTTTCAAAGAGCGGCTCCCATGAAGGACGTTATTCTACCAGCAAGGTAGATCATCCCTCTTCTCTTTTGTTTACACATGTATTTTAGTTTCTTTATAGATGACACTCCTCCCAACCTTTTGCTTACACAAGCCATGGCTAACCGAATCCTCGGGTGCCTTCCAACATTCACATACCATGGAGGAGTGTCTATTGCAAAATTAAGTTGCTTACTGATAAATCAGGGCAAAACATGTGAAGAGAATTATTAATGAAAGTTGTAATTAATTGGGGCTGGGCACCCCGTTGCCAGCTCTTTTTGCAAATTATTGGATAAGCGGATGTATATGCCACTAGTCCATTGGTGAAAGTCTGTCAGAAGTAAATGACAAGATTGAAAGATAAAACACCACATACTTCCTCATGAGCTATAAAACATTGACACAAATAAGGAGTAATAAAGTTTTGAATAGTTTAAAGGTAGCACATGAAATATTTACTTGGAATGGCAGGAAATACCACATAGTAGGTAGGTATGGTGGACACAAATGGCATGGGTTTTGGCTCAAGTTTTGGATGCACGAGAAGCATTCCCTCTCAGTACAGAGTTTAGGCTAGCAAGGTTGTTTGAAGCAAACACAAGTATAAACCGGTACAGCAAGAATCACATAAAAACATATTGCAAGTATTATAAGACTCTACACTGTCTTCCTTGTTGCTCAAACATTTTACCAGAAAATATCTAGACCTTAGAGAGAACAAATATGCATCCCAAGTCTCAACAAGCTCTACGGTAGTTCTCCACTACTAGGCTTTAACTACATGATGCAAGAGCTTAAACATGATCTACTTGAGAGCTCAAAACAATTGCAAAGCATCAAATCAAAACAAGACAATGATCTACAAGAATGCATATGTCTTTTCCAATACCAACTACTACATGTAGCATTTTCTTTCTTCCAAACAAACACCAATAATTTATTAAACATAAACTCTCCAAATGATAATATAATGCAGCAAGAGAGTATTTATAAACAAGTGCTAACAGCTCGAAGAGATGCATGAAAAACAGGAGCTAAAAGCACTGCAGTAGCTAGTTAAGAATACTCAACAAATATAAGTGAAGAACATGAGTATTCACATGAAAAAGCGGAGCGTGTCTCTCTCCCACACAAGGATTGCTAGGATCCGAATTTATTCAAACAAAAACAAAAATAAAAACACACAGACGCTCCAAGTAAAGCGCATAAGATGTGAAAGAATTAAAATATAGTTTCACTAGAGATGACCTGATAAGTTTGTTGATGAAGAAGGGGATGCCTTGGGCATCCCCAAGCTTAGACGCTTGAGTCTCTCTGAATATGGTTGGGATGAACCACGGGGGCATCCCCAAGCTTAGGCTTTTCACTCTTCTTGATCACATAATATCACCCTTCTCGCTTGATCCTTGAAAACTTCCTTCACACCAAACTCAAGACAGTTCTCATTAGAGGGTTAGTGCATAATCAAAAATTCTCATATTCTGTAATGATACAATCAATCCCAAAGCTTCTGGACATTAGCTACAGCCACCAATGCTTTGTGGAGCAAAGAAATCCACACAAACACAGTAAAAGAGCGAATGCAAAACAAAAGGCAGAATCTGTCAAAAACAGAACAGTCTGGAATGACGAATTTTTTCGAGGCACTTAAGTTGCTCAGATGGATCTGGCCTAAAATAATGAAAGTTGCGTACATATCTCAGGAATATGCGTGATTTTTCTCAGAATTTTTTGAATTTTCTACAGGGAGATAAGCTCAAATCCGTGACAGCTAAAAATCTGTCACTGCGCAGAAATCCAAATCTTGCATCAACTTTCAATATAGAACTTTACTTGGCACAACATTGCGATAAAATAAAGATACAAAGGAGTTGCTACAGAAGTAACAAAACTCCTTGACTCAAAGAAAACAAAAATAACAGCAAATAAAAACGATGGGTTGTCTCCCATAAGCGCTTTTCTTTAACGCCTTTCAGCTAGGCGCAGAAAGTGAAAATCAAGTGTTGTCAAGAGAAGAAGCATCAACATCATAACTTGCTCTAACAATAGAGTCAAAAGGTAACTTCATTCTCTTCCTAGGGAAGTGTTCCATACCTTTCTTGAGAGGAAATTGGTACCTTATATTACCTTCTTTCATATCAATGATGGCACCAACAGTTCGAAGAAAAGGTCTTCCCAAAACAATAGGACAAGATGCATTGCATTCAATATCCATAACAATAAAATCAACGGGGACAAGGTTATTTTTACGTAATAAAAACATCATTAACTCGCCCCAAAGGTTTCTTCATAGCATTATCAGCGAGAAAAACATCCAAATAACAATGTTCCAAAGGTGGCAAATCAAGAATATCATAAAGCTTCTTGGGCAAAACTGAAACACTTGCACCAAGATCACACAAGGCATTGCAATAAAAATCATTCACCTTTACCTTAATGATGGGTTCCCAACCATCTTCTAATTTCCTAGGAATAGAAGCTTTAAGTTTCAACTTCTCCTCCCTAGCTTGCAAAAGAGCATTTGTAATATGCTTTGTAAAAGCCAAATTAATAGTGCTAGCATTGGGACTTCTAGCTAATTTTTGCAAGAACATAATAACTTCAGAGATGTTACAATCATCAAAATCAAAATCATTATTGTCAATGGTGGTGGAACCATTGTCTCCAATAGTTTGAAAAATTTCAGCACTTTTATCAGAAAAAGTTTCAGCAGTTTTAGGCAATTTCAAACGCTTTGCAGAAGTAGTAGAGACATTACAACACCAATAACATTACCATCAATAGTAGGAGGTTTACTAGCATGTGAAACATTAGCATTACTAGTGGTGGTGATAGTACAAACTCTAACTATACTATTCTCTTTTTCAAGTTCTTCCTCTTTTTCCCACCTAGCATGCAATTCAGCCAACATCCTAATATTATTATCAATTCGAACTTGGATGGCATTTGCTGTAGCAAATGACTTATATCTTTAACTTCATTAGGCATAACTTTCAGTTTTAGAATTTCAACATCATGAGCAAGACTATCAACTTTAGAGACAAGATCATCAATTTTTTCAAACTTTTCCTCAACAGTTTTATTGAAAGCTTTTTGTGTGCTAATAAATTCTTTAAGCATAGCTTCAAGATCAGAGGACACACTTCTATTGTTGCTGTAGGAATTACCATAAGAATTGCCATAACCATTTGAAGGATAAGGCTTATAATTGTTGCTACCAAAATTATTCCTATAAGCATTGTTGTTGAAGTTGTTGTTTTTAATGAAGTTTACATCAACATGCTCTTCTTGAGCAACCAATGAAGCTAAAGGAACATTATTAGGATCAACATGAGATCTACCATTCACAAGCATAGACATAATAGCATCAATCTTATCACTCAAAGAGGAGGTTTCTTCAACAGAATTTACCTTCTTACCTTGAGGAGCTCTTTCGGTGTGCCATTCGGAATAGTTGATCATCATATCATCAAGTAGCTTTGTTGCTGCACCTAAAGTGATGGACATAAAGGTTCCTCCAGAGGCTGAATCCAATAAGTTCCTTGAGGAAAAATTTAATCCTGCATAAAAGGTTTGGATGATCATCCAAGTAGTCAGTCCATGAGTGGGACAATTCTTCACCAAAGATTTCATTCTTTCCCAAGCTTGAGCAACATGTTCATTATCAAGTTGTTTAAAATTCATAATGCTACTTCTCAAGGATATAATCTTAGCAGGAGGATAATATTTCCCTATGAAAGCATCTTTGCATTTTGTCCAAGAATTAATACTATTTCTAGGCAAAGAAAGCAACCATTCTTTAGCTCTTCCTCTCAAGGAGAAAGGAAAAAGTTTCAGTTTTATAATATCCCCATCCATATCCTTATACTTTTGCATTTCACAAAGTTCAACAAAGTTATTAAGATGGGCAGCAGCATCATCAGTACTAACACCAGAAAATTGCTCTTTCATAACAAGATTTAATAGAGCAGGTTTAATTTCATAAAATTCTGCTGTAGAAGCAGGTGGAGCAATAGGAGTGCATATGAAATCATTGTTGTTTGTGCTAGTGAAGTCACACAACTTAGTGTTCTCAGGAGTACTCATTTTGAAAAACAAAACAAACTGAATTAAACAAGTAACTAATTTTTTTGTGTTTTTGATATAAAGAAGCAAACAAGACTAAATAAAAATAAACTAAGCAAGACAAATAACAAAGTAAAGAGATTGGGTGTGAGAGACTCCCCTTGCAGAAGCAATTCGTTTTCCCCGGCAACGGCGCCAGAAAACGTGTTGGTGGCTCTAGTTAATAGTGCCAGAAACAATGCTTGTACGTCACACGTCAGTTGGGAACCCCAAGAGGAAGGTATGATGAGTGCAGCAGTAAGTTTTCCCTCAGTATGAAACCAAGGTTTATCGAACCAGTAGGAAAACGAGGTTTGCTTCGAAGGTGTTGGTGAAGGAGTGTAGTGCGGCGCAACACCAGGGATTCCGGTGCCAACGTGGAACCTGCACAACACAATCAAATTACTTTGCCCCAACTTAACAGTGAGGTTGTCAATCTCACCGGCTTGCTGAAAACAAAGGGTTAAACGTATCGAATGGAAATGATGTTTGTTTGCATAAAACAGTAGAGAACAATGATTGCAGTAGATTGTATTTCAGATGTAAAAGAATGGACCGGGGTCCACAGTTCACTAGTGGTGTCTCTCCAATAAGATAACTAACATGCTGGGTAAACAAATTACAGCTGGGCAATTGACAATTGATAAGTGCATATAACATGCATGTGTGAGCTGTGGTGTCTACTATGAGATTCATTTGGGCATTACGACAAAGTACATAGACCGCTATCCAGCATGCATCTATGCCTAAATAGTCCACTTTCCGGTTAACATCCGTACCCCTTCCAGTATTAAGTTGCAAGCAACAGACAATTGCATTAAGTAATGTGCGTAATGTAAACAATACATTCATCCTTGAATAAAGCATTGCTGTTTTACCCCTAGTGGCAACAACACATCTACAACCTTAGAACTTGCTGTCACTATCCCAGGTTAAATAGAGGTTGAACCCAACTATCATGCATAAATACCCCCTCTTGGAGTTACAAGTATTCACTGGCCAAGGCTTCAACAAGTAACGGAGAGCATGCAAGATCACAAATGACATAGACATGATAATATAATATTCAGCTCCACATAGGTATCAATATAAGTCAGATCCCAGCAAACACAACATGTAGCATTACAATAAGATGATCTTGATCATGATAGGCAGCTCACAAGATCTAAACATGATGGCACAAGTGGAGAAGACAACCATCTAGCTACTGCTATGGACCCATAGTCCAAGGATGAACTACTCACGCATCACTCCGGAGGCGGGCATGGCGATGTAGAGCCCTCCGGTGATGATTCCCCTCTCCGGCAGGGTGCCGGGAAGAGCTTCAGAACCCCCCGAGTTAGGGTTGACGACGGCGGCGGCAGCGAATATGTTCTGGATGAAAGGCTCGGTGTTTTAGGGTTTTCGCGTCTCGGGGAATAAATAGGCGAAGGGGCGATGTCGGCGGACCCCCGAGGGGCCCAAACCACCAGGCGCGGCTGGGCCCACTGCGCACCTGGTGGTTTGGCCACCTCGTGGCTCTTCGTCTCTCCTTCGGACTCCGTGTACGTGCTGGAAAAATAGGGACTGGCCTTTTGTTTCGTGCAATTCCGAGAATATTTCCAGAAGTAACTTTCTGAAACCAAAAACAGCAGAAAACAGGGAACTGGCACTGTGGCATCTTGTTAATAGGTTAGTCCCAGAAAATGCATAAAAGTGATACGAAGTGTATATAAAACATGTAGCAAATGGTATAATATAAGCATGGAACAGCAGAAATTATGGATACGTATCACACACGTGCACTGTTCATCTACACACGCACTGGGCAGGCGGAGGGGAGGCTGAAAGAGATAAATGCTTCGACATTGGCACGCCGCGCCCGTGTGGTGACACAACATAAATAAATTGGTGAAGGCTGAATTGTTACAGTAAATCGAGAAATTTATGTATTATGCATGATCAAAATAGCGATGGAAACATGTAATTTTAATTATCAATATTAACAGTTTAAAATGATATGAATGAAGTAAAACACAAATTTCATTATAATTTAGCAGTGTCCAGTTGGTAATTTATCACATGTGAGGTACGACAGACATGATTTTCCGTTTTAATAGTTGCAGGAGATTAATTACATTATTTATTAGCCGCAAGCTGATTAATCCCATGGAAGCAGTTGAGTCGTCCCATCCAGCAATAGTCACGATATCCATCCATCTATCTTCTCGACATGCTACTACATATTTTATGATCTCAATTTCTTTCTCTACTATTACTTTCTATCATGAATTAAACGATTTATAAAATGGGGATGCAGATTCAAAGAAGAAGAAAAGCTATGGCAATTCTTGCGCAATTATCTGCTCATACAAAAAATACTTAGCTGACTCGGAGCTTTGAATAAAGATATTGTGGCAAGATGAACTAAAGATTTTAAGCTGTCAAGATAATAAGTTTGTTCTTGATTCAACACTGTATACCTAAAAATAATGTGAATTACAATAATTTTGTACTTCGCGTGGTGTTTGATCTTTCCCTTTTGTGTCTTGCCTTGAGATCTTGATTATCCATCGAGCAATCCTGCTGACATACTTTTTGCTAATTGATCTGACGAACAAATCCTCAAACAAAATTCTGATTCAACTTAAGATGTAAAAAATAGATTTCGACTGGAAAAAAAATAGCAGGCAGATTCAGGTTAGATGGAATGGTGAAATAAGTAAATTAAGTTAATTGCGATCTTAGCAATCACACATAGAAGACCAAGCAATTAATTTTGATAACAGAGAAAAAGTTGCACATTTGTTACCTGGATACAAACTTGAACATTTTGAAGCATTTATTTTCTCGTCGCGGCGACATGCCACCCCTTTTACGAAAATTCATCTTGTGAGATTATTTTTTGTGTATAGTTGGGAATATGGAAATCAAACTGGGTGGCAGATGACATTTCCATAAGTTGCATAATTAGTATAAAGAAGATTATATTAGGTTTTCTAATTAAAATTATTTAAAGTTGTTTAGTCATGCATGGAAATGTGTTAGTTGTTAAGATTTCATTTTTCTGCAAATTTTGGTATATTATTTGTATTTTTCTGAATTATGGATTGGAAGATATGAATTTTACAATTTATTTCATTTTCTGTAATTTTTAAAAGCTGACAACCGGGGCCCACTTGTTAGATTTTTTTAATTTTTAAAATCATTTTGGAAAATGAAAAAAATCTGTTGAGCGGGGCTCACTCGTCATTGTGTGTCACACACGCGGCGGTGCACACACGCGACGGCGGCCACCGTCAGCTCTGCCGAGCTCCGGCGAGCAGCTGCGCGCACGCGCCGGCGTGGGTCTGCGCGGAGCCGCGCGAGGAGGTGGAGGGGAGCCGGGTGGGCGGAGCCGTGGACCATTTGGTCGCCAGAGCGGCCGTCGGCGAGAAATTCCGCGGCGGCGGACGGCGAGCGCGGCGTCGATGATTCCGAGCCGCGTGTGCCGTTCCGGCAAGCGATACTCGGCGAGGACGGAGAGGCCGCGACGGCGGAGCTGCTGACAGGCGCCGATTTGAGCGGGGAGGCATGTAGCGGCACCGGCGCGCGTCGGCGCTGGCGAGGAGCTCCGGCTCGCGCGGGAGAAAGAAGAGAGGGAGGATGAGGTTGTGTGGGCGCTTTTGCATGGAGATCCTGGAGTTTCCTGGAATTGTAGATTAGTCCTTCGCGGGGTTTTTTTTTGTAAGTTGCTACGCTGTAGTGGCGCGTGGGCCGTCCGATCGGCGATCGACGGCGCGGAGACGTGCGCGCACTGTAGCTATGTAGGTGAATAGTGACGGGGTGGCGTGGGCAGCGCGACGGGAGGCTGAAGGGGAGGCTTTTTATATATAGATAGATACTAGGCAAGATGGCGCGGCGATACGCCGCGCCCGTGTGGATAATTGTGTATTTTGTGTTTTAGTTAGGGTTAAGTATTTTTTTTTTGCTTGTGAGAAGAAGGTTTAGTGGCAGAGGAAGATTGTATGTATAGCTATATGCCACGCCCGTGTCGTTAGAAGAAGAAACATCGTGGTGTAAAAAATTTGATTTTGGAATTGTTCGCATTCAAAAGTTGTTTATTTTTGAAAATTGTTGAAATTAAAATACGTTTAAAAGTCGGTTAAATTTCAAAAAATGGTCAAGTTGGGAAGTTATTCATATTTGAATTATTTACACGTTTATTAAATGGTCAGATTTTGTGGCCATGTTCATATATTGTCATATTTGTAAATACTTCGGTGTAAATAATTCAATTTTGAAAATGTCCACATTCAAAGGTGTTTAGATTTAAATATATTGAAATTCGGGAAAAGGTTTACATTTACAAATTGTTCAAATTTCGAAAATTATTAAATTTAGACAAACGACTTCATTATTATAAATTGGAACATTGCTTATGTTTTTTTAGACAAATGACTTCATTATTAAGAGAGATGTGAAATGTTCGGAGTATTGCAAAAAAAATGTCTCCATTATCATTTGTTTAAGGAATTGGAACATTGCTTAAATTATACTTCCTTTTGTTTTGTTTAAATAATACTCGAAATATTTCACATGTCTCTTATCTTTTGTAGATCATAAAAAAATAATTGTCGAAATTAAATAAAAGCAGCTTTTATATTCCATTACCTAGTAAAGCCCATCGTGGACGGTGTGATTCAAAAAAATTATAATTCGTCGTAATTTGTCGTCTGGAGTGTCTCCAATTTTTTCCAAATATTTGTTTAATCAGGCATTTTTAAATAAGTACGTAATATGAAAAATTTAAGTTATATTACCTCTAATATGGTAGTCTAATTGGAATGATCTAATATGGTTTCATTTTTGTCATAATTTTCTTATTTGGCACAATTATAAAAAATTTAGTTCTTGTAACTAATATATTTTTTTAAGTTGCTTAAGCATGCATGGAAATGTGTTAGCTGTAAAGAATTCTTTTTGTGCAAATTTTGGTATGTTATTTGTATTTTTGTGAATTACGGATTAAAAGTTATGAATTTTATAGTTTTCTGTATTTTTTCTGAAATTATTTGAAACCTGACAGTGGGGCCCACCTGTCGGGTTTTTAATTATTTACGGAAAACCAGCTGCGGAAAAGAATGGATCGCTGACTTGTGGACCCAGCCCTGACGGTGGGTCCCACTTGTCATTGGTGTAGGACTTTCACGGCGGCGCGGCCACGGCGAGGCTCGCCGGAGGAGGGCGAGTGGGGTGGCGCGGCTGTGCGCGTTGCGTGCGCACGGAAACGGGCTACCGAAAGGTGGCGGCGCAGCGACCAAATGGTCGCCGGAACACTGGCTGGAGCACGGCGGAGCAGCTGTCGGCGGCGGAGAAGACCGAGTCGATTCCGGCGACTGGGGCCACCCCCGCAAGCGCAGATCGACGGAGGTGGTAGAGGAAGTTGAGGCGGAGGCTGCGGCGTTCACCAGTTCACCAGGGACGGAGCAGAACGGCGGCGCCGTGCGTCGGCGGCGGCGGCGATTCCGGAGTCGCGGGAGAAGAAGAGAAGATTGAGGTGTGATGTTTTTTACACGTAGGTCCCTGGGCTTTCGCGAAATTCCGCATTAGTCCTTTGCGGGGTTTTTTTTGTAAAAATCTGCGCCAAAAACCGTGCGAGAAGGGTGACCGGGTGGCCACCGGCGCGACGGGGTGGTGACCGTCGACGTGGCGCTTCCTGATTGGTGCGCTTCCGTGCGTACTGTAGCTAGGAACAGTAATACGCGTTGGAGGCGATGTGGCTTCATCCTGTCCGTCTATTTCATCCATCGGACGGACAGAGGAAAAGGGGCGACGTGGCGCGTTGGAGACGGGGTGGCCATGTCGCCCCTTTATATAAGGTTATGTACATCGTCAGACGTTCTGTTCCGTGTGGGAAATCTTCTTGTACTTTCAGGTGTAGGACGTGTTTACTCCAAGTTCATGGCGTGTATTTTTATGTCCAGCGCGTGTAGCTCTGCGTTTACCTTCAGTCGTCTTGAACTTTTAAATGAAGCATGGTTACATTTTTTTGAAAAAACTACAGTAGAGGAAGCCCTACAGCGATTTTATTTTAAATAATAAGAAGGCAAATATGCGTCCATGAAATTTTTAACTTGGATATCTGGATTGTACATCCACTTTCCTATCCAAACGAGTTACACACTTCTTAGCGCGCTTATACTTACAGGTGTAACGCGTGCATACTTTCTCAGGTGTAGCGGACGTCTAGTTTCACGTACATGTTTGTACTTCTAGAACATTGCACGCCTATTTCTAAGTACATGTCTTGTACTTATGTCTTGTACTACACGTTTTTGTACTTCTTAGTGCAGTGCCCTTCTACTTTCAAATGTACTACGTGTACTTAGGAAGTATGTGTATTAAATCTGAAGTACTCTAGAAAGTACAACTACAATAGCTTTCAAAGTAAATTTTTTTTGTCAAAACCTATCAACATATAATCTAATTTTGATATCACGACACGAGAAATTGTCGAACGAACGGTTAAAAAGATATTTTATTTTGAATTCTAAATATCAAAAAAATGCTCATACAACCAACGGAAAACTCCACCAAAACTCCGTCCTTTGCTGGTCAGGCATATCACATAGGGAGGAAACTAGTCAACATTTGCAAAGGTCGGCTTTATAGTGATTTGTCGTCTGGATGCAACCTCTCAGGTTCCCAACATATGTCAAATTGTTCAGTAATTAGGTTATGTTCAGTTTTTTATGAATTGTTGCAATTTGACCAAATTTTGGCTGAATTTAACAAAATATGACCAAAATTTTAGACAGATGGTAAAAATGTCTCAAAACTTACCAGATTAATAGGTGTCGATCGTTTCAAGTTAGTCATAATTTGTAGAAAACTTAATAATTTTGTTCTGAGATAAGTGTAAATAATCATCAAGTACCTAGGAGTTACTGTACAAATTTCCCTTACGATTATCGACCCAGTTCAAGGCTGAACAAATTGGGTTTCAGCCTTTCACCTATCGACGCAGTGTCCTGCGGAAGTGCGGAAGGCTCAAGCGGTCAAGCCTGCTCTCGCCTCCCAGAACACCCAATGGCGCCGCCGCCGCCCACGCGACCTCCTCGTGCTCGTCCGCCTTCCGGTCCTTAATACTCCGTCTGTATGTGTAATTTGTATTTCCTATGCTGTATGTGGCCCCGTCTAGAAAAAAACATAGAATTTTTCTCATGATGAACTTATAATTTCTGTTCGAGATTAATAGTCTATTTGAGAAAACTGGGCTATTTTACCAAGTGTAGTCGCTAGTCTTGTCCTCTTGAGACCTGTTCTCCATTATGACATCTCTATGTTGCAGATAACCATGGATCCAGAGATTCATCAGTTACAATACATGGCCCTCCGGACATTTTTGAAGGTTCGGAAAAAAGCTAGTATTGATGAACTTCCAGAGTGTAGAACGATAGAGAGAGATATGCGGAATATGTTGGTTGTTTTATTGAGCCTTGGGGCGAGTATATATAGGCGTACATGGGGTCATCTTGGAGTACAAGACAAGACACGAGAGTCCTATCTATCCTAGACTACTGCCTAAACGTACAGCCGTACGTATACTCTAACACTCCCCCGCAGTCGTAGCGGGAGTGTCGTGAACAACATGAACGACGTGGACGGTCAGACTGGAGATAAACCGAAGTAGACCCAGAAGGCTGACACCCCCCGCAGTCGTAGCGGGAGCGTCGTGGTCGATGTCGTGGCGCGGACGCTTGGACTGGAGAGGAAGCTGATGAGAGCTCAGGCGAGGTGGTAGCCCTTGTGCCGATGTCGAGGGAGCCGAGAGCGCGAGGCGGTGCCGAGGTCGAGGTAGCCGTTGCGAGGGGATGCCGTGGTCGATGTCGTGGTCGGAGATGCCGGTGTCGAGGTAGCCGCACGTGAAGCCGCGGGCGCAAAGAAGGCGCCATGGTGATGAGATGACGGAGACGCGTCGAGGGCAGTCGTCGAGGAAGTTGATGCCGAGGTCGATGCAGTCCGAGCCGTCGAGGATGAGGTGCGGCCTTAGTTGTGCCAGAACTAGGCGCACGCCGGGGCGTAGGCATACTATGGTTTTGCCAAAACCGAGTACGCAAGATGAATCGTCGGTGACGCGGTCGAGGCAGTCGTAGGAGTCGATGCCGAAGAAGACGTTGTCGAGGCCGATGAAGACGATGCGCCGATCCGAGCTTGCCAGGCACGGGGACGCGTCGGGGACGAAGGCACGCAGCGGTGTTGCCAGCACCGAGCATGCGTAGAGCGGGACCAGTACGGTGTCGTGCCATGTCGGTGATAGACTAGCAGAGAAGGCTCCCGGACGGTTGCGAGGCGCAGAGCAGCGAAGACGGGGAAGAGCCGATGCAGTCCGCGGTTGTCGGAGTAGACGCGAGGGTGGACGATGGCGATGCCGAGGAGGCGGCGTAGCCGGGGTGCAGGCGCTGCCGAGGAGGCGTTGCCAGGCGGTGGCGATGACGTTGGCGACGAAGTTGTACTGGACGAGGACGAAGGTGTAGGCGGCGAAACCAGCGGCGGCGAAGGCCGTGCAGGTTACGTGAGGAGGCGCGGCGGCGGTACACGAACGTGGCGATGAAGAGCCGACAGCTTGACGAAGACCATGCGCGGACGGCGGCGACCCGCGTCGTGGGAGCGACGCGGTGGTAGCCTGAGACGTCGGTGCGCGGGACGGCGAGGTAGACCGCGTGTAGCAGCACTACGGTCCGGGGGGACGACGTAGTTGCAGTGCGCGAGTCGGTGCAGCGGCTTGAGGCCACCGGCGACGTACGCACCAGGGAAGGCGTGCTCGAGGCCGGAGGGTGGACCAAGGCGGCGGCGCTGCGGCCCGAAGGGGCGACGCAACGGCAGCCCGTTGCTCGATCGGTGGTAGGCGTGCGTACTCGATGACGATCTTCACGGGATCCTGCGGAGGCGCGTGCAAACGGCGGATCAGGCCGATCGCGTGGCCAGTGTGACGACGTATCGCAGGCGAGCGGGTGATCAATCCGATCGCCCGCAAAGTCGGGGACGCTGCTTGATGATGAGGTCGAAGGCGCAGCAGACCAAGGCGATGACGAAGATGGTGCAGAAGTCCCGATCGGAGCAGGCGGCGATGGTCGGCGCCGGGTGACGGGCGGGTAGATGCGCGGACAACGGCCATGCAGGCCGCCGCGTCGCGCTAGACCGCCATGTCGGAGAAGACGCCTTGTGATCGCGCCGGTGTCGGAGTAGAGGCGCGCGAGGATCGACTGGCGGTAGGCGACGCAATCCGATCGATGATCGGTAAACCAAAAGAGAAAAACCGATCAAGAGATCGGAGGAAAAGACTTACAGGGCAGCCGATCACGGATCGGCGGACGGACCCTGCGTACGGGGTGCGCAGCCCCGGCGGAGATCATGGAGATCGACCTCCCCGGGGGCAGCGCGGCGGAAGCGTGTCGACGGTCTAGCGCAGCGCCATGGGAGGCGGCGGCGCTAGGGTTGGGAGCGGCGGCGGCACTAGGGTTTTGGCGGCGGCGGCTCTAGGGTAGGATCGATTTAGACTGATACCATGTAGAACGATAGAGAGATATGCGGAATATGTTGGTTGTTTTATTGAGCCTCGGGGCGAGTATATATAGGCGTACATGGGGTCATCTTGGAGTACAAGACAAGACACGAGAGTCCTATCTATCCTAGACTACTGCCTAAACGTACAGCCGTACGTATACTCTAACACAGAGGTATACAACAGTATGCTGATTCCCTAATACAATCTCATTTAAAATATTAGTATTGCTATTGATACTCTGTTCATTTGGATGGTAAATGTGATTTTGAAATGAACTCATAAACCATATCTGCCCAAGAATTCATGATTTCATTGACTAGTACTTCTATCAATCATTTGGGAAATTACGTGCACTTGGCACCACCTCAGGCATCTGGGCTTTTGATCATACTAATAGCAAACTGTCAAGGCTAAGTGAGAAGGGCAAGTACAGTGTAAATAGATGTCCCAAAGTCTGTGTGCTTAATTCCTCCGTTGTACAATTATAATGCATTGTAAAGCATGTATTATAAATCTTACAGAAGTTTGCAGTGCTATTGGAATTGTAAGTGTGAGCTTTTTAAGCATTTTTTCGCAGGATATCTTGAGGCATATACATTCTCTTGTGCCACTACGGGATGCTGCTCGTGCTGCATGTGTATCTCATCGATTTCGACGTTCCTGGAGATGCTTTCCTAACCTCGCATTCGATCTGGAAGCATTGGGCTTGAATAAGGACAAGCGCGTAGAATACGAAGAAAGAGCAAAGAATGTTGTGGACAGAGTCCACAAGATTCTTCAGAACCACTCTGGCATTGGTGTGAAGACTCTTAAGCTTAATCTTTGTGCTTGTCGTAATGTCATCACGGCTTATTATGTGGAGAGCTGGCTTAAACGTATTGTTAAGCCTGGAATCATGGAACTTGCTGTGAAACTACCTTCGGACCTGGATTATAACTTTTCATGCTCACTTTTCTCCAACGAGGCTACAAGCTCGCTTCAGTCTCTGTTCCTCTCATCTTGTGATTTTCGGCCGACATCAATAACTGGTTGCTGGAGAAGCTTGACGAGTGTTCGTCTGCGCTCTGTCCGAATCACCGAGGAGGAATTTGGGTGCTTTCTTTCCAGTACTTTTGCCTTGGAGAAGTTGTGGCTATGGAGTTGTGATGAGATGGTTATCTTGAAGATACCTTCTCTTCTGCAGCAACTGAGTTTCCTTGAGGTGTCCCATTGCAGAGCGGTACAGATGATAGAGAGTGATGCTCCAAAGCTCTCCACTTTTATCTATGTAGGTCCCCGATAAAAATATCGTTCGGGGACTCTTGTCCGGTGAAGAACATGACTGTGAATAGTTCAGCATTTCAGATACATTGAGCTGTTAGAGGATATAGTGACATGTTGAAAGCCATCAATTTTCAGCCTTTGGATGTATTATCATTAATTATGTTGGCGTCTTTAATACATTGAGCTGTTAGACTACTCATAGTGGGGAGTATCATACACTAGTATCATGCATATGATATTAGTCTATGTTATTAGCTCTATAGTGGGTAGTAACATATGTGTGGTATCATATAATCATGCATTTATTAGTCTATAGACTCATATTGCCTCGAAATTCGTTATGTTACGGTATCTACCTATGATACCACCACCATCTCTCTTCTTTAATTGCATGCCACATCATCATTTGTGCTTATGTGGCACTTATGTTACTGCCTATGTTACTCCCACTATGGGTAGTCTTAGACTAGTCACAATGGGGAGTAACTTAGACTGGTAACATGCATATGTTACTACTCTAAGTTACTACCTCCATAGTGGGAGTAACATGTGTGTAGTGTCATATTTAATAGGTTATACACTCATTTTGTCTTGAAATGTGTGATGTTATGGTAACATAGCTAGTTACCACCACCATCTCTCCTCATTAATTACCCGCCACATCAGATTTTTTGCCTATGTGGCACTGATGTTACTTCTATGTTACTCCCCATTGTGACTAGTCTTAGAGGATATAGTGACATCAGTGTTAATTGATCCTATGCAGGCAGGTGAACATGAAAATTTAAGGCACGATTCTATTCTTGGAGACTCCAGCGGAGAAATGAGGCAGGTTCCGGGGTTCCGCCATGTCAACCTCAAGAGAGTATGCATCACTGGATTTTGCTCCGCGAAGAGCATGGTTGAGCTGATATGTCAAGTCCTTGAGAGCACTCTGTCACTGCAAGTTTTGGCGCTCGACACCACCCTTGGGTTTGACAGTGCAAATGTGGAACCAGGCAAATGCCACATCATGGGTAAGGAAGCACTCACCGAAGCTAACAGAGTTGTTGAGGCTTTTCGAACCTATGTTGAGGAGAAAGTACCCTCAAGTGTTGGCTTCAAGGTTTGGGAGCCTTGCAAACGGTGCAATACTCGCAAAACTGTACGCACTTAACTTCTGTTTCGCTTACTAAGTTGATGTGCCAAAAGGAGGACACGATTTGATAAATATATGTCTACAATGTTGAGCTATATTATGTAATCGTATACGCACCTAACTTATGTTTGCTTACTAAGTTGATGTGCCAAGTGGAGGACACGATTTGACAAATCTATGTCTACAATTTGAGCTATATTATGTAAAGAAGGAAACGCCAGAAATATTTTGTAACACCATTATCACAGAATTGTGTAGGCTGTTGTTAATCAATCATGCTTTCCCATGCTTATTATGAGTACATATGTTAACCAAAGGAGCAAGTATGTGATGCCAAGTACTTTGTTTTATGAGTTAAACGTTTGGGGGGTTACGAAGTTGCCACGGATGAGCGCATTAGTCACGAACTCAAAAAACGCTAACAATTGATCACATAGTTGTGAGTTAGAGCCAATTGGTCACTCCGTCAAGACGGACGTTAAGTCGCTGATGTGGCGAGTTATTTTTTTCAAAATTCACCCTACATTTTTTCTTCTTCCCATCTATTTGTTCTATTAAAAAAAATCCGAGTCAGGCATTCTGTCAAACAGGTGCGGCGGCCGGGGCGCAGGGTGCGGTGCGCGGCCGAGGCGCAGGGGGCGGTGCGGACCTCGCTCATGGCCAAGCGCGACGTAGCTCGCGTACACGTCGGCGACGCAGGTGGACGCGGCTCGCACAGCTAGTGGCACGGCCTCACCGAGGAGGGCAAGCAAGGGCCGCAAGGCGCCGGTGGCCATGGTGAGCTCGGCGTGCACATAGGAGCTGAGGACGTGGGCGGCGTAGTACGGCACGCACGCATTCTGGCCACGGCGGCGCCACGCGCGCCGTCGAGCGCGCGGGCGAGGAGGACAGACGAGCACGGCGACGCGACGACGCGGCGCTGGGCCGCGAGCTTGGGGGTGCTGCTCCTGGGGGGGGGGGGGGGGGGGCGACGCGGTCGACACTGGCACGACCGGGCCCCTCGCCGCTGGCTCCTTCTCCCGCGCCGAACTCCCCCGGCCGGTCCCTCTCACGCTACAGGCATATGTCGCGACGAGGGTGGCAAGCAGCTACTAGCAACTAACCAAGAATCATTGCACGGTGACCACCATCAGAGCGCGCGCACACACAAACAAGAAGAGCGCGGGGAGTGCAGCAGATCAGCAGGGAGCAAGCGCAGGTGTACTTGCTCGCAGAGGCAAGTGCAGGTGTGGGTGATGGACGGGCTCGGCGATGTCGGGCCGAAACGCAACGGCGGAGTGGGGGCGCGGCCGCGCGGGAACCCGCCCGTGGGGAGTCGGGATGTCGTCGGCCACCCTGCCGTAGTTGATGCACAGGCCACGCGCGCGGCGTTGGGTGCCGTACCGGATATCTGCTGCTGCAAGAGCAAAGACAGAGTCACAGACAGGGAGGCAAAAAAATGAAAAAAGGATCTTGCAATTAAAAGAAATAAAATTATAAGGGTGCATTTGTAAAAGTCAGACTGCCACGTCAGCGACTTAACGTCTGTCTTGACGGAGTGACGAACGAGACTCTTACACACAACTATGTGACCAAAATTTAGCACTTTTTGAGTTCGTGACCAATGCGCTCGGCCGTGGCAACTTCGTGACCTCTCAGGCATTTAACTCTTGTTTTATTATCCATGCATGCCGCCCATGCTATATCTCCTACTCGGCTCATGTTTGACCTATATATTGACCACGCGGGGCTGGATGAATAACAACTGCATGCAAGTTGGTTTAATTTGATCTGTAAATAAAACTCTACTTGTTATCTATGTCTTCTCGAGGCAACAATAGAACTAACGAGATGACTTTCAATGTGTTCTTGTGATATTAAACAAAGTAAGGAGATGATCTTTCAATCACTTGCAAGTTGCAAGCGAATATGTCTATCTGGATCAAAGCATTGTAAACTAATCCATATTAAACTAGCAGAGCAGAGTTGACGATAAATAAAAACTAGGAGAGTTAGCTCCACGCATGTCATTAGTCGACCAAATCCCCAACTGTTTGTACAGAATCTGTTTGGGTACAGGTAAGTCTCCGAAAATCTTGTGTACCTTCAGTTCAAATTTAGACTAGCTACATGCCAAAGCTTATAAACTAGCCCTGATCTAAACAAGTTAGGGCTTGTTTGTTTCAGCTTATAATCCAGCAGATTATATAATCTGGATTATATAATCTGGATGGTTGCCAAACAGGTCCAGCTTATAGGTCCAGATTATATAATCTGGAGGCCAGATTATGATAATCCAATAAGCTGGCCAAGAGATGCTTATTCCAGCTTATTCCAAAAGTCCAGATTATAGATTATATAAGCTGAAACAAATAGGCCCTTAGTCCCTTAGTAAGTTGGCTTAGTTTGATCTGTAAATAAAACTCTGTTTGTTATCTATCACTTCTGGGAGAACCAACGAGATGCCTTTCAGTGTGGTCTTGCGATAAACAAAGTAAGGAGGTGATCTATCATTCACTTGCACGCGGATATGTCTTTCTGGACAACCAGTCTGGACAAATAATTGCAAACTACGTATTAAACTAGCAGAGCTGAGGATAGAGGCTATTTTGCATTATCCTGAGCACGCGAGACACGGGGAATAAAAACTAGCAGAGTTTGCTCTATGCACTGTGGACCGAATCCCCAATCGTTTGTATCAGAGTCTGTTAAAGCTTATAAACTAGCCCTGATCCAATCTGGGTCAAATCATCGTAAAATATTAAACTGTATTTCATTTCAAGATGGATATCAACTCGACGCGATCATTACTTATACTACTAATGCGTGCCTAGTGGTAGAGATAGACGACGAGGAAAAGAAGAAAAACGACCTTCAAGCTTGTCAGGGCAGGGCAATGGCACGTCTTGCCGTTGCTGCTGCTGCATCTCGCCCCCGGCCTTCTGCTGCTCCCGCGCTCGGCGTCGGCGTCGAAGGTGATCACACACCTGCCAGGATTCGATGGCCCTCTACCGTTCTACCTCGAAACCGGGTAAGCATTCATGCAACCAGACAGCTGCTGGCCTGTATGATCATGGGCACCAGAGACTCATGGCTGTCATGGCGATGCAGATACGTGGGCGTGGAGGAGGAGACCGGCTCGGAGCTCTTCTACTACTTCGTGGAGTCAGAGCGGAGCCCCGGCACGGACCCCGTGCTCCTGTGGCTGATCGGCGGGCCCGGCTGTTCTGGCTTTACCGGCCTCGCCTTCGAAGTTGGTCAGTCTAGTCTCGCTCTAGACCACCAATTAACCGCTCGGTCCCTGCAGTTCTCTGGGATATTTCTGCAGCTTCCTGATCTATGTTTTGCATTGCAGGCCCCGTAAGGTATGTGTTAGCGCCGTATACTGGCGATTTGCCGCAGTTGATGTATAACCCGTTATCATGGACCAAGGTGAGAATACATATGTTCATCATTTATGATATATATATGTGCAGACTATATGTACCTTGTTTTTGTTCCTTGATTCCTGGTTTATTGACCACGATCCAACATCAGATGGCAAGCATCATCTTCTTGGATTCTCCTGTCTGCTCGGGTTTCTCGTATGCTCGCGACCCCAAAGGATGTGATGTTGGAGACTACTCGTCCTCTCTGCATGTCCAAACATTTCTAAATAAGGTGAGGAGAGCTAGGCATTATTGTTGTCCTACAGTTTGTTCCATCTTCTTCTTTTGTGTGGATGGCTGGATGCCAGTACTCAGTAATGGCTGGATGGCATTATTGTTGTCCTAAATAAGGTGAGGAGATGTCAGTACTCAGTACGGCCTTGGAAGAACGTTGTGAGTTGATCACTGACCACTCTGTGCATCGGTTCTATGCAGTGGTTCACTGATCACTCCAAGTACCTTTCAAACCCTTTCTACCTCGGAGGACATTCGTATGCCGGAAAAGTGATTCCACTTATCGCACAAAACATTTCAGAAGGTGATCTTCTCTCTCTCTCTAGAATTTAGAATAGTATTACTTCCCTCTTTCCTAAATATAAGATGTTTTAGATTTTTTAATCCTATGTATCTAAATGCGTTTGAGTGTGTTTGTTTGATCATTTTAGTACGCAATATAGTCCATATTAAAATATTAAAAAAATCTTATAGTAATTTGCAACATATGGAGTACTATCCTATATGCATACATATCGGTATACACCACTTAATGCATTTTTAGGATCTCTCTAGTTTTCTTTAGAAAGTCCATATAAGTGATACAGAAAGTTGTTCAAAGAAAACTAGAAAAGCAAATGCATTTTTCACTTTCTTTCGAGTCTCCAAGCTTAAGTTTAATATGCTTTAACTGTGCTCCAGGAATTGAAGAAAGGCAGCAGCCTCTCATTAATCTCAAGGCAAGCTATTCTCTAGCCCTCAAACACTTGTTATTAATTATGGCAAAAGAAGTGAAAAGAATGTTGTGATCTTGATCATGTCTCTCATTCTTTTGCTGTTTTGATTTCCAGGGCTATCTGGTCGGCAACCCTATAACAGAACCGAACTTTGATACAAATTTCCGAATTCCAACCGCTCATGGCTTTGGGATTATATCTGATCAAATATACGAGGTAGCTCCACATTTATTTGTTTTGACAAAACTGCGAGCAGGATACATTTTTGTAGTATCTACCTGTTGAACTAAAGAATTTATGCATATTTCCTTTTCTTTCCCGAAGGCTGCAATGAAGAACTGCAACGGAAATTTCGTAAACCCGACGAATCAATTGTGTGCTGGGTGCTGCGTAAAATCGAAAATGTAAAATCTACGTACTTACATATTGATCTCCGCTGAACTTCTTGTATTGCCAACATCGTCAAATACACATCCATTGTACCACAGCTTATTTCTGAGGTTCCAGACGCACATGTTTTGTACAAAAAATGTGCCGTCGCCGTGCCAAAACCGTTTGATGATGCTTCACAAAGAAACTTTTTGCTGGAAGAATCTATCCAGATAAATGCAGCACCTGGTCGACCCGATTTAGATTGTTTTGTTAGTGTTTCTTCATCACTTGAGTGTCAAATCGATAGAAGAATTTTGCTGAACTTGACAATGTCACATGGCACTCTATTACCATATCATGAACTTATCTACGTTGTTCAATATCGTGAAGGAAACAAATGACCGAACTGAATATTCGTATTGACAGGGAGAGACCTTTACATGTTACATGTGGGCTGGGCCCTTTACTCTACTCTTATGGGCCTATACAAGATATATATACTTAACACACCCCCCCCCCCCCCCCCCCTTCAAACTCAAGGTGGATCAAGAACATCTGTGACACCAAGTTTGAGACTATGAAACCTATGTTGATCTCTAGTTTGAGCCTTTGTGAAGAAAGCTGCAACTTGAAGCTCTGATGGAACATATTGAAGTTTAATAGTAGCTTCTTGGCAATGAGATCGAGTGAAGGAGGCATCTACACCAATGTGTTTGGTTAACTCATGCTTGACTGGATCATTAGCTATTTGAATAGCAGCGGTGTTATCACAAAGAAGAGGCGTGGCTGCATGGCATGAAACACCAAGATCACCCAATAACCAGTGAAGCCAAACAATTTCTGATGTAGTTGTAGAAAGTGCCCGAAGCTCCGCCTCGGCGCTAGAGCATGATACGACAGTTTGCTTCTTTGACTTCCATGCAATGAGAGATGTACCAAGAAATATGCAATAGCCAAGTAACCGAGCGACGATCAACATGATCACTCGCCCAAGTGGAGTCAGAGTAAGCATGAAGCTGGAGCTGACTCGAATTAGCATAGAATAAGCGGCGAGACGTAGTCCCCCTTAAGTACCGAAGCACCCGAAGTAGATGCCCATGATGAACTGAGGTGGGAGCACTAACAAATTGGCTCAGAGTGTGAACTGCATGTGCAATGTCAGGTCGTGTCACGGTGAGGTACACTAGACTGCCTACAATCTGATGATACCGAGAAGGGTCCTCAAGAGGAGTGCCATCAGTAGGACGCAACTGTAAATGAAGTTCCATGGGTGTAGCAGCAGTGCGTGTGTCAGTGAGGCCAGAGCGAGAAATCAAATCTTGAGTGTACCGTTGCTGGGAGATGTAGTAACCATCATCAGTGTGCTCGACCTCAATCCCAAGAAAATAACTGAGAGACCGCAAATCTGACATCTTGAATTGCTCACTCAACTTTTTCTTAACAAAAGCAATATACCGAACATCATCTCCAGTGATCAACATGTCATCTACATAGAGTAGAATCAGTGTGCGGCCACGCTCGGACATATGAATGAAGAGTGCAGGATCATGCTCACTCGGAGAAAAGCCAACGGCCCGAACCACAGAAGTGAACCTCTCAAACCAGGCACGAGGGGCTTGCTTGAGCCCATAAAGAGCCTTTCGAAGGCGACAAACATGACCTGATGGAACCTCAATGCCTGGAGGTGGCTGCATATATACTTCCTCATGTAGATCACCATGAAGGAAGGCATTCTTCACGTCCATTTGGGAAATTTTCCATGAACGAGTGGCAGCAACAGCAATCAAAGTGCGAACTGAAGTCATGTGAGCAACTGGAGCAAAAGTCTCATCATAATCTCTCCCATGAGCCTGTTGAAAGCCTCTTGCAACAAGTCTAGCCTTATAGCGTTCCACTGAGCCATCTGACTTGGTTTTAACCTTGTACACCCATTTGCAAGTGATGGGAACTGAGCGAGAAGGTAATGGAACCAAATCCCATGTACCAGTACCTTCTAGGGCTGCAAGCTCCTCAGACATAGCCAGTTGCCACTCAGGTAATACAACTGCCTCCTGATAAGTAGTAGGCTCATAAGCTGCCCCTGCACAAAATCATTTCTGTATCTGCTAGGAATCTCAATAGAGGAGCGATCACGAAGAGCATACCTCGTTGTCTGAGAGGAGTCGTCAGTGCAAGGATCAGTAGTACTGGCCAGAGAAGAAGACAAAGGAATAGATGACTGAATATCATATGGAGCTCTAGGACGACGACTATAATGAAAAGGATAGCTAGCTAGAGGTGGAGCTGGTGCGGAAGAAGATGAATCATGTGCTGGAGGTGGGTCTGATGAAGGCTGATCAGGGATAGAATCATCTGATAAGATAGGTGGAAGTGAAAGAAAGGAGGTGGATTCTAAAGTGGTTGAGGATGATGATTGCATCGAAGGGGAATAGAAGAGGGTTGATCCTCAACAAAAGTGACATCACAGAAAAACGAGTGCGACGAGCAGAAGAATCATAGCAATGATAACCCTTATGCTCGAGACTATAGCCAAGGAAAACACACTGAACAGACTGTGCAGTCAACTTGGTATGCTCACGAGGTGCTAAAAGAACATAGCAAGTACAACCGAAAACACGAAGATGATCATACCTGGGAGGAGAACCAAACAAACTCTCACCAGGAGACTTGCCTTGAAGAGGAGAAGAAGGCTGGAGGTTGATAAGATAGACAGCAGTCGAAATAGCTTCACCCCAAAAATGAGTAGGCACAAAGGAAGAAATTAGAAGAGTGCGAGCTGTCTCAACAATGTGACGATGCTTACGCTCAGCAATACCATTCTGAGCATGCGCACTAGGACATGAAAGTTGAGGGAGAGTACCTTCAGAAGAGAGAAACTCACGAAAAGATGTAGACAAATACTCCCCCCCCCCCGAGTCATAACGAAAAACACGAATAGCACTAGAGAATTGAGTATGCACCATGCACACAAAAGCCTTATATATAGAAATCAACTCAGAACGATGCTTCATGAAATACACACAAGTATATCGAGAGTGATCATCAATAAATATGACATAGTATTTGTGACCACCTTTTGAAACAAAAGGAGAGGGACCCCATACATCAGAGTGCACTAAATAAAACGATGGCTAGAATGAGTAGTGCTAGAATAGTATGGAAGTTGAATCTGTTTGCCTAGCTTACATCCCTTACAGTGAAAACCAGAATCTACGGAGACACGACCCAAAACACCTTGCTGAACAAGAGTGGATAAACGAGAACCACACAGGTGACCTAAACGATGGTGCCACTGGGCAAACGAAAAAGACGAAGTAGATCTTGATGTTGATGCTGCAGTCCGAAATAGAGATGCAGTGGAATCCGAAGGAAGGTGCAAGTTGTTAAGGATGTAGAGGGATGTGGATCCTCTACGGCGATGGCCAGTTCCAATGATCCTCTTGCTCTGCGATCCTGCACATAACAAGAGGAGGCATCAAAACCAACAAAAAAGTTCATATCAGTAATCTGACCAACACATAAGGTTCATGGACAACTGAGCAACAAAAGAGATATGAGGAACAGTAAACTTGGATGTGCAAAGAGAACTCTGATGGGTAAAGAACAAGATGTACGATCAGCAGTCTGGACAGATGCGCCATCCTGTACTGGTTGGCAAGATACAAACTGAGAGCGGTAGAGGTCACGTGGAAAGAGGCGCCGAGTCCAGAACCCAAGGCTGAGCTAGAACCACAGCAGACTGAGAGAGAGCAGACACAGAAGCACTCCTCGCTGGTGGTTCAGTGACAACAGCAGTAGAAGGCCTCACAAACTGAGACTGAGCACGGCCAGGTGCACGACGCTGAGCATCCTGAATGGCTGCTCGTCTAGCACGAAACTCAGCTAACAGCTCTGGGTGAAGCTAGAAACAACCAGCCATGTTGTGTACTGTCCTCTTGCAATGTGTGCAAAATCACGTGACGAAGGTGAAGCCTTGGGAGGACCTGTCCGCTGAGGAAAACCCAAAACATGTTGTGTAGAGATGGTATAGAAGTGGCAGCAATAGAACGAAGACGAGTCTACTCGGCAATCAGACTCGCAAGTGCCTCAGTCAAGGTGGGAGAAGTAGTACGACCAAGCAGCTGAGTGCGAATGTTCTCATACTCCTGCCTCAGCTTCATCACAAACTGATACATGAGGGTTCGTTGTTCAAATTCTTCCTTAGCCGCACAAGATTCGCAACCAGGGCTGCTCTTTGGAACCATGGAGCCAAGTTGGCCACTAATGCGAGTGAAGGCAGCATAGTACTCATCCATGGACATGTCATTTTGCTGAGTACTGTGTAAATTCGGTAGCAAGGAGAAATGAAGAGCACCACTAGGCTGAAGATACCGCTGCTCAAAATATTTCCAGATTTCCTTGGCTGATGTGTGATGCTCAAGACTCATCCGGAGAGAAGGGTCAACACCCAAAACCAAGGCTCCCATCACATGGTCATCAGCTTTTTGCCAAGATTTCTTTGCTGCTTCATCATCTCGAGTAGGTGGATCATCGGTCAAGTGAGAGGCAAGACCAGCAACTCTCACAACAGTTCGAGCTGAGAAGGCCCATTCTCTGTAGTTTGAGCCATCCAGCTTGATGTCAATAGACATGGAACCAGCCCCTGTCCCAAATTCATTTCTTGCCATGGCTCAAAACAAATTACAGAACACACAATACTCAATATAATGAAGGAACGGGTGACCAATTTCTAAAAAAAAGGCAGACCAAACAGCAGCAGCATAGGCAATTTCAGTAGCACAAACATCTCAAACAACAACACGGTTAATTTCTGGATAGGAACAGACCAAGGAGCAGCAGCAACACAAATCTGATAGGGAAAAGACCACGGGACACAACCTTGCTAGAAAGCAGGCGCTGAGTAGCCGGTGGCGATGAAGACCGAAGACATGGGCTGCTGGAGAGCAGACCCACAGGTTGATGACGAAAATGAAGAGGGCCGGATGTGCGGAAGTCACCGGACCAGAAGGGGCTCGCCGAAATCAACTCGCCGGCGGTGACATGGGTGGTGGCGGCTGAAGGCAAGCTAGGGTTTCCTGCTCTGATACCATGTTCAATATCGTGAAGGAAACAAATGACCGAACTGAAGATTCGTATTGACAGGGAGAGACCTTTACATGTTACATGTGGGTTGGGCCCTTTACTCTACTCTTATGGGCCTATACAGGATATATATACTTAACATACGTCTCATTTCTAAACTGCAGACATATGGTTACTACTCGCATACTATTGGATGAACAATAATCTGACAAGAAATGCCCTTGGGATCAAGGAGGTAAACTTGAATTAAATTTTTCTAGTGATATTTTCCAGAGAGAATTCCTCTAGTATTTGTAGTGTCATGAAGTAGCATTAGCTTCTTTGTCTATAAAATTAGACATAGTCGGTACAAGAAGCTCAAAAGTATAAAACGAAACAATTTTGAAACGTAAATTTTGTCTTAGGTCTACTTCTGACCTTAAATTTCGAACCATCCAAACAGAACCCTAAGCTCGCGAAACCGTTTACCTTTAAACCCTAAACTTTTCCTCAAGTCTATAGTTTTTCTTAAAACTTCCAATATTCCAAACAAAACACAAAATTTGCAAATTTGTTTAGTTTTATACTCTATGCTGATTTCAAAGTGGTTTGTGTTGATGTGAATCCAACTGCGGCTAGTTTTACTGACATGGATGCCACGTGAATATTAAGTGCAAACTATTTTCTTTAGAAAACTACTATATTCCGTATAGCACATGATGCCCACGGTTCCCTCTAGATTTGCGCCCTTTTTCTTCCGTGTAAGGGACTTGTGGAGAGATGAAAGTTAGTCAAGGGGAACATAGAGCCAACTGAATTGAAATTCTCTCTGGATGCGGCTAGGCACAGACGCCTAGGTGCCTCCCATCAGCAGTATAAGGAGGCAAAGGTCCCCTGTGGGAGAACATACTTTTGGGAGATGAGCAAGTCTCTACCCAGATCGACATATATCCATATAGATCTCAATGAGTCTTGATCTAATCTGCTCGGCGAGATACCCCCGTTGTAATCCCATCATATTAATACAAAGCCACCATAGGAGTAGGCTTATTATAAAAAACGAGGCCCAAATATGTCTAAATTCCTGTCACATTTGCTTTTGGTGTCAACTCGACGAGCACTCCTCGACTATCCCCGTATTTCTATATGTGTAACTACATTTGGAATATATTTTTTTTACCAATCATCCAATAAGGGATGACCGTATGCCATGGCACCCATTCATATTCTTATTCTGTAAGCTAGTACTATAGTTAGTCAGATTCTAGGTGTATTATGGGTGTGTTAAAAAATACACGTATACTAAATCATAAACCCGCCACTGGTTGAACAAAGGAAAAAAATCAAGCAAAATAACTTGTGTAATGAACCACGAACCGATGATATCAAGATCAATCAAGTTGTTGACCCATAAACTAGATAATACATAGCATTGACCAAACAATCGTTTATATTGCTAAATTAAGATATGTCATATATTGACTTGTAGAATAACACAACGCAAGAGAAGCCACATTATAAGAGCACAACACAACACTAAGAATGGCCTACACTCAAAGTGAACAACTTGGTATGAAGTTTCTAAGTATAGGTGAAGTTGAAGAAAACTTGAGGGTTTGAATAGTGTATGTTTTCCTACCCAAAGATTTGGGATAATATTGACAATGAATAAATTCGGCAATAGGAGACAATTGGGGAGTGGATAAGGTGCAACCGAGGGATCCCGTACAAATATGAAATGCATAGCAGCATACTGTACCATCTCAACCTAACCAAGAGAGGTTATCGGGCACTCGTGTACAGGTAAAGTCACTTCTTCAATATAAGTTTCCTTATCCGTATTGCCTCAAAATCTGCTTCCAAGTTTTCTAACTAGAAACCCATGTGAGCGCAGCGGAGACCATGATCTTGAAGTGCCATTGCTTGGCACGCAAGCTTGGATAAGATCTTTGAACTTCCCCATCATTGATGACTAGAGGGCATGGCATCTCGATGGCCAGGCTGCAGGGTCGAGTCATCTAACTCATTTTTCCCACTTTTGAATAGGATAAATTGTTATGCCCTTCTTCTCAATATATCCTTTCTTTCACGCAGATTTACGATAGCATACGCGAACAACTTGACATTTGCCACAGTAAAGGTGATGTTGTTTTATTATTCAAATCATTTTTCTTGTCCATGGATTGGTTGGGAGAACCATCTTTGCTATCCATGATGGAGCTCCAGCCTCCTGATGATTTGTTTGTGTGTGCAGGGTGGTGGTCATACTGCTCCAGAGTACCAGCCTGAAGAATGCTTTGCCATGGCCCGAAGGTGGTTGGGCAATGAACCTCTTTGATGCCTCTGCTTCGATCGCTTTAGGGTTCAGATATCTCAACAGCTTTTAAAGCACATCAAATAGACAACGATCTGATGATCCAGCAAGCAAAGCCCATGTATTGTTAGGTTGAATGACATGTCATAACAGGTACCATGACACATTTGTATGCGTGTTTGAGAAAAAACGTGAATCCAATGTACCATATATAGTATCGAGGAATAAATTTATATTAAATGTTGGGAAGTTTATTGTTGTACATTCTGCCATAAGACATGTGCTTGTCATAAAATTACACAAACTCTAATGTTTACAATGTAGAAAAACAAGAGGCGAGTGGGTGGACGACTTGCGCGGAAATGTCTTATCATTTGCTAACGGGTGCAAGCTTAGTTTGTAAATTTGAGTAAATGGTTTATATTTATAACATCGTTCTACTATTGTGTGCCCTAACAATTGCAATATGTATTTTATATTGCGCTTTTGGTTCTTCATCTTTTTGACTTCTAGGACGGCTGCTCCAGTGAATAGCTTCTCCTAGAATCTTGAGGGTGGACGGTGCACTCTACCGTGGTGAAGAGGTGCACGTCGCCGTGATCGAGGGAGGATGGCGCAGTCTAGCCTGCGGAGAGTTGGACGCCAGTGCGGAGAGGTTGATGGCGTCTCGGCAATGTTCAGACACATAACTATTTTGCTACACACAAGTTATGTTTTTGTTGTACAAGGACACAAATTATGCTGCATATATATAAACATTTTGTTTCTATCATTTTCGGCATTTTATTGTAAGATTTTGCTTTAATACATAACTTTTTTGTTGTAAAAGTACACACATTATGTTCAAGCATATTACTATTCTGCCTCGATTGTTTTCGGTATTTTTGTTACGTGCTTTCTGCTACAATGCTATAAATGTGTTTTTTTTTTGCTATTGTGAAAGATCGGAAATTTTGTACAACTATGTTTCTTCCGTTGTCGCGGACGGTGTTGTGAACTTTTGTTACAATATTGCAACCGCAGCCCTGCATTTTGCTGCAAATTGCGCAATTTGCTTATAACATGTTGTATTTTTGTTGAATGTTCATTTTTATTTGTACAAGTTTATTCTACTGTTTTATTGGTGATTTAATTTATATTTTTCGATATACCATCTGTAGTTCATGAGTGAAATAATAGCAATGAAGATTTTATATTGTACTAGTGCATGCACTGGCCAGTTAGTACTTGTGTGCCTCGCAGCTACCAGCGAGACAGCAGTGCGCGCAGCAGTAGAACAGTCACAGCGCGCAGCATCAAAACATGACCGGCTCCACCCACGTTACAAAAACAGCACGCGACACTCCACTTGCCTGAACAGGTAACTGACGCAAATCACACCAGTGAGGCTGATTCTTGAATGTCGGATGCGGCGCGGCGGACGGCGGTTGGGGCTACCGACCCACGCGCCGACACCTAGCGTCTTAATATAAAATGTTTTGGTAGAGCTACCAAAACGTCTTATATTTAGATGTTTTGTTAGCTCAAATTTAGCAATCAAAACGTATATTATATTTAGTTACAGAGGAAGTAAAACCCTAATACTTCCTCTATCCCATAATATAACATGTTTTGGCACACTATGTAGGGTGAGTACTTGTTATCACGAAAACCTGTCTGTGGTAGGATGGTTATTAGGGTGGTTATACCCCAGCTCACCAGAGTTTAAATCTCATATTTGACACTAATGTTTCTCATTTATGCGAATATATTTCAGTGAGAGGCGATGTTCCCATCGACAGCGAGGTGTCCATGGTGACTTCGTCAATCTCAAGACCTGAGTCTCTCGGAGGTGTTCATAGGGGTAGGGTGTGCGTGTGTTCATATGGGTGAGTGTTTGCACGTGTATGTGATCGTCACGTTGTACTGTGTTCGCAAAAAAAAGTACTTGTTATCACAGACGGATCCAAAATTTAACCAAACCACAAGCCAATTTCAAATTTTTGTGTTATAATTAAGCTAAGTGCGAGGCTAAATCAGTAATTTCCCTGATATATAGGTCAAAAAAAGTTTTGCACCCCGGGCCATGATCCGCCCCTAAATGTTATCTTTCTCCTCTTGAACATTATTCAGCAGTAGATGACTGTCAATTGTTTCTCGTGGTAATCAGTGTGACTGTGTGAGTAGGTGATCTGTCAATCACTTGTACGGAGACCATGTCTTCTGGCAACCCAACCATCAGTATCAGTACTATATATGAAAGACGGAGCAATTCGCCCGCTCTCCTCGCTCCTGGCCCCGCCGTTACGGTAGATTTCTACAGTAATATATAGTACCCGTAGGGACTTATTTGCAACTTTTGGAAAACTCAGGCACCTTTCCGCAAAAACGCCTTTCATCTTCAAGACGACGTAACCCTAGCCGTACGGCCGCCGCCGTCTCCGGCCTCCCCACGACGAACCGAGGCCTCCTAGAGCTTCGCCGTGCTTCCCTCTCCCTCCTGGTCGACTCGTGCTTGCTGGGAAGCCAGGAGCCCGACGAATTTCGCCGTTCCCTTCCGCCTCCGGCGAGCTTCATTCCAGCCGTCCTCGACCTCGCCTCGACGATTCAACACCTCCTCGAGCTCCATGGTGAGTCCCCGGTCCTCCAGGACCTCTTTTCCCGCTTCCTCTTGCTTTGGTTGCTCCGGCCGGCGTGTTTGGTCGCCGCCGGCGACGCTCCGGTGACCCAAATGCAGCGGCACCGCCACCTGCGGGTAGCCCGCGTCCACGCGCGTCCGACACGCCCAGCCGCGCGTCCCGGCTCGCGCGGATGCGACGCGTCCGTGCTCGGCAGGGCAGTTCCGGCCATCGCTGACGTCACCATGACATCACACTGGGCCCGGCCTGTCAGAATTTTATTCTTTTCGAAAATATTTTTACAAATTGTTAAATTTCTGACAGGTGGGACCAGTTTAATTAAACAATTTCCAGAAAATGCTTAATATTGTAAAATCAATACCTTTAAATCTGTCCATCAGAAAAATATGAATATTATATCAAAATGCTCAGAAAAATAAATGCTAACTACTTATGGCAAAATACAAACATATTTGAACATTTCAACCATTTCTAATAGTTCGAGCAATTTGACCAATTTTTACAAAACTACAAAAGGAAACAAACACACCCCAATAAATCTAATCGGGCGCGGCAAAGCGCGCCAATTTCACCTAGTATAATTCAAGACTAGGTAACACGGTGCGGCGACACGCCGCGCCCCCGTCGACAATTTTATCTGAATTTTACTTAATAAATAACCTCTTCAAGGGGAAAAAGTCAGGTAGTGAAACAATATAGTCATATGGTATATGTTAGGCCTAGTAGAATTACCAAAACAGAAATCATGTAGGGGAGTGGTCAGCGCTACTCCGTGAAATTTCAGGATCAAACCCTAGTATCTTCGACAACTACCCTCTGAAGTTCCCCGCTTCGACAATTCTGCAAATCACGACTTCTCCAAAATTCGTAAAGTTGGCCTTCTAGAATCAACCCTCTATCTGCAAAAGATGGGACATGTACAAATAGGAAAACATAAGTCGCATTGCAATTCCCCATTACCAGTTTCTGACGTGCACGGAGTAAGAAACCCGATTAGATAACGCTTTAACAGCTTTTGACAGTGCAGTACAAATTAATTCAACTGCTCGCTCAAGAACAGACAATGACTTTGTAGCTTTTGCACATTGAAAATCCAAATTTCCTAATGCAATAACTTATTTATTTTGGCTCCACGCTAAATTCTATCTGAATCATGGAGAACTAATGCATGGTATCTGAAGCATAAGGAACTAATTGGCCTTTTGTGCAGTTCTGTGGATGTGGTCACACAAGATACTTCTAAATTACTTTTTAAATAGAATCGCAGTAGATAGACATATTGTGTAGGCATGCACCAACCCATCCGGGTTTTAATATTAGCAATCAATTCACAAATTATCAATATTTTTGAAAGGATCTTCTCACTAAATCCCATCACAAAAAGTTATCATATAAGGTAAAAGAAAAATAGCAGGTGTTTAACAACAATTTAAACCAACATGTAATATCAGTCATATGGATTGCACACCGAAGACATCAAAAAAAAAAAGGATGCATCTGAAAATGAGTAAAAAGAGGAGAGGGAGTTTTTTGCGTCCACCTCGCAGCCCAATCAGAAGCGTCATGGTGTGCGTGCGTGGGGTGAGATAGAAGGAGAAATTAAGAACCAATCAGAAGTTTTATTTTTTGGACCAATCAGAAGCGTGCCTGAGGCATATATGTTTTGGACCAATCAACTTGCAGCCACAGCTTGACGTGGATCGTGTGCTTGTTTGCGAGCACAGTGGCCGAGCGGATCATTGATGCTTTTTATCAGAGAGCATGTGCTGGTACGTGCATGCATGCTAGCCTGTCGAAGAGAGAGAGAGTAGTTTAAAAAAAGAAGAAGAGAGAGAGCGCGCACTGTGCGCATGCGGAACTGTGCATCTTCAAACAGACTGACCGGGAGCCACCGGATAACCGGGAAAGCAACCGGCCGTCACCGGGAGACGTGGCCGAGGCTGATTGGTATAAAATCCGCGAGCTACAGTGTATGTAGGGAACGCATGGAAATAAGCTAATCTGAACCGTAAAACGCCAAGATCGGACGGTCAGGGACTGACAGGTGACGTGGAACCCAGATTACATATTATCATGAAAAGGAGAACGAAACATAATTTTTGGTAAATGCGAGGGCTTTCCGCAGAAGTGCCGCGCGGGCCTTCGGATCTGATTCGGAAGGCGCGGAGATGTGTGTGCATTGTAGACCGGAGGACCGATTCATAATTTTTGGAAAACGTGGGGTCTTTTCTAGAAAAACGTAGTGGAAAGCGTGCGGGCTTTCCTGCAAAAAAAGCGTAGGGTCCGCGCGTGTGTTTTATGCCGGAGGGCCGATTCACATTTTTTGGAAAAGTCGGGGACTTTTCTTAAAAAAAACACGCCGCGCCCGTTGTATTGGTACGTGTCGTAGTTTTGTAAAATGAGTTATTAATTGAGATTGTAGGACTATAATTCGGTTTACGAAAACTTTGTATATGACAGGCAGGTCAAAAAATGCTATTATGGGTTAGATCTAAAAGACAAATTTCTAGATCCAAATACCCGGATTCAAAACTTTGAAATTTGTCAGAATTTATCTTCTTTGCACAGCCTAAAATACAACGAATCTGAAGTTTAGAGAGAAATATATATATGTCCGTCAAAATAAAAAGGTTAAAACATGAAAGTTGTTTGGAAGGATGATATCCATCTACTCGTGAAAGGAAAATTCAAACGAATGAGTGGGTGCGACGAATTTGATAAAATTCGACAAATGTTTTTGCGAATTTGGATCTAAAATTAGAGTGTTAGAGTCGACCAAACTCGAAACCGATCACGGGAATGGAACTTACTCGTCGACGCGCATATATTCATGTATAGAGTGAATCGTAATTGTTTGGTAAATGCGAGGAACTTTTCACAAAAGCGTCGCGCGCGGCGTCGGCGTCGGATTTTTGCTGGGAATAAATGAAAAGAAAAAAGAAAAAAGATGTGCTACAGTGCACTGTAGCAGCTTAAGTGCATGGTATAGTGTAGAGTGCGCACTGTAGCGCTGCAGTATGGTGCGGTATGGCGTGGCATCGTGCAAAGGTACATGCCACCGCGGTCGAGGGCGGATGGTGCGGTCTATAAAGGGGGAGAGTTGGATGTATTGCATTTATGTTGGTTTTGTGTTATCTCATAAGAAGACACTATGTGTTGGTGCCTTTTTGTGCAGATTCACAATTGCATATGCCAATCATATGACATTTGCGACCTAAACAAGGACTTGCCATGGCTCAACGGTGGCTGGACTACAAGTTTCTCTGATGCGCTCAAAATCCGTGAAGAGAGATGTACTGTAGTCAATATAACTTCCTCCTTTTTTCTCTCAAACCACAAATATGAATTCAAAGTGCAACATCTACAGTTCGCATATGGTGCATGGAAATGAGCATCACAGGCGCCTGACGACTTGACTGATATGCATCTAGTGTTATACAATCAACTGCATTTCCTCCTTCTACGAACGGAAAGTCAATATAACGAGAATTAAAGATGTGAACTAACATAGGGGATAGGTCTGTCGTAACAACAAGGGAAAACTGGAATTATGAACTCCTTTTTGGTAAGTGTCCATTACAAGTTCAGACATTCTGACTATATATCTAACTAGATCGTACAACATACATCCAAAATTGCTCTCTACTAATCTTTTCATACATTAAAACTGTATAGTTCCTGTTAATCGCTGTTTGGTGCACTTCGTAAAAAGAGGTATACAGATTTTCTACAATGTTTGTCAGCCTTCAAGTCCAAAAGAATCAGTTTAACGCACCAAGGTGGAGCTTTGTGCTCTATCAAGCAGTTTGGTCCCAAAATTAATTATCTCGAGATTCTTTTGGAAGTACCTCACGCCTCCATAACCGTAAAGGGAATCTCCACGCCGAAACTGGGGCGACGTGGCTAGCGAGAAGTGCTGAGAATCTTTTCAGCCTTTATATCTATATCTATATCTATATCTATCTATGGGATATCTACATCGACGGGGACGTGGTCATTAACTAGTACTAATGCTACGTGACTAGAGGTAGAGAGACGACGGAAAAAAAGGAAGAAAGAAATGACCTTCAAGCTTGTCGGGGCAACGCAATGGCACCTCTTGCCGTTGCTGCTGCTGCTGCTCCATCTCTCCCCCGGCCTTGTGCTGCTCCCGGGCTCGGCGTCGGCGTCGACGGTGGTCACACACCTGCCTGGATTCGATGGCCCTCTCCCCTTCTATCTCGAAACGGGGTAAGCACCACAGCCAAAACTTCGTTGCCGGCCGGTTAATTCGATCCTGAAGTGGCTGTGCGATGCAGGTATGTGGGCGTGGAGGAGGAGACCGGGACGGAGCTCTTCTACTACTTCGTCGAGTCGGAGAGGAGCGTCAGCACGGATCCCGTGATCCTGTGGCTCACCGGCGGCCCACGATGCACTGTCTTCAGCGGCCTCGCCTTTGAAGTTGGTCAGTCAGGGCTCCAAAATAACAAATTTTCTTCCTTGCTAGCTCACAGTAAAATCAGCTGTCTGATATCCATGATCCATCCATCGCCGTGCAGGTCCTGTGAAGTTTGTGTTGGCACCCTATACTGGTGCTCTGCCGCAATTAGTATATAACCCTTTGACATGGACGAAGGTACAAAGATCGTCATCCATGATTCTTGAGATGATGTTCCTCTTCCTCATTTTTCTTCTCTGTTTTCTGGTTTACTGACTCACGACGACTATCAGATGGCAAGCATCCTCTTCTTGGATTCGCCTGTCGGCTCTGGTTTCTCGTACGCGCGCGATCCCAAAGGCTATGATGTCGGAGACTACTCATCGTCTCTGCAAGTCCAAATATTTCTGAATAAGGTGATTAGAGAAATGATTAATTGTTGTCCTACCGTCAGCACGGTCTTGAATGGAAGAACGTCGTGCGGTTGATTACTGACCGCTCTGTGCATGGTTATGCAGTGGCTCACTGATCATCCCAAGTATCTGTCAAATCCTTTCTACGTCGGAGGCGATTCATACGCCGGAAAAGTGATTCCATTTATCGCACAAAGAATTTCAGAAGGTGATCCTCTCTTTAGAACACTGCACACACATATCCTGATTTATCACCACTTAATGCATTTCCACGGCAGCTCTAATTTTCTTCACGAGGTTTAAAGGACTAGTGCGGGAAGTTCTTCAAATAAAAATAGAAAAGAAAATACATTTTTCAATTTCTTCAGTGTCACCAAGCTCGCTTTTTAGTTTTCTTCTACCATGCTCCAGGAATTGAAAAGGGGAAGCAGCCTCTTATTAATCTCAAGGCAAGTTTTTCTCTAGCCTTCAAACACTTGTTATTTGCAACGGCAAATGGAGTTCCATGAGTGTATGATCCTCATCATGTCCGTAATTATTTTGTTGTGTTAATGCCACTATTTCCAGGGCTATCTGGTCGGCAACCCTATAACTGACCCCAAGTTTGATACAAATTTCCGAATTCCAAGTGCTCATGGCTTTGGGATTATATCTGATCAAATATACGAGGTAGTTCCTCATTCACTTGCTTTGACAAAAGTCCGATGATACATTTTTTCGTAGTATCTACATGTTGAATTAAGAATTTGTAGCATCTTTTTCAAAGGCTGCAATGAAGAACTGCAACGGAGATTTTGTAAACCCGTCGAATCAATTGTGTTCTGGGGTGCTGCGTAAAATCGAAAATGTAAAATATACGTACTTACCTATTGTTCTTCGCTGAACTACTTGTGTTGCCAACGTCAGCTAACGGAAATCCCTTTTACCACAGCTTATTTTTGAGATTGCAGATGCACACGTTTTGTACAAACATTGTGTCGACGACCCTGCGCCGAAACCGTTCGGTGATGCTTCAAGAAGAAACTTTCTGCTGGAAGAATCTATCCAAATAAATGCAGCACCTATTCGACCTGATTTGGATTGTTTTGTCAGTTTTTCTTCATCACCTGAGTGTCAATTCGATAGAAGAATTTTTCTGTACGTGACAATGTCACATGGCACTCTATTACCATATCATGGACTTATCTGTGTCTCATTTCTAAACTGCAGACATACGGTTACTATCTTGCATACTTTTGGATGAACAATAACTTGACAAGAAACGCCCTCGGGGTCAAGGAGGTAATCTTGCATGATATGTTACTAGCGTTTCTTTTAGAAAGTATTCACATATATTTCTAATATCATGATGTAGCACTAGCTTCTTTGTCTCCAAAATTAGACCTAGTTGGTAGAAGATTGTTGTTGCAAGGTCAAAAGTACAAAACAACACACTTTTGAACCCTACATAGTCTTAAGTTTACTTTTGACCTTAAAACTTCCAGACCGTCAAACAGATCCCTAAGCTTGCAAAACGGTGTACCTTAAAAGCCTGAAGTTTTCCTCAAGTCTACTTTTTTTCTTAAAACTTTCAAATCATCAAAAACAAACCACAAAAGAAACAAATTAAAAAAAACAAATTTGATCACTTTTGAACTCTTGCTAATTTCAAAGTGGTTTGCGCGCTAAGGTGACATTTAAGTGAGGCTAGTTTTACTTACAGGGCTGCCATCTGAGTATGAAGTTCAAACTATTGTCTCTAACCGTAGGAGGTCATGGGTGTAGAGGAGTAATACAAACTACTAGGTATATCGTGTATATATAACACACGATACCCAAGGTTCCTTTCAGATGTTCGCTCTTTTCATCCATGTAAGAGGGACTCGTGGAAAAATGGAAGTTAGTTCTGGGGACACATTGAGTCCGTCGAATTGAAGTTCTACATGGATGCGGAGGCGCATTTTCCTAAGTGTCTCCCGTCCACAACATAATGAGGAGAAACTTCCCATGTAAGAGAACATGCCTTTGGGAGACGAGCAAGTCTCTCCAGATCGAAATATACCATATAGATTAATTTTTTGAAACGGAGGCAAAAGATTTGTCTCTTTCCATTAATTAATGTACAAGAGTTTTGACAAGAAAATTAAAGCAACAACATAAAAGGACTACTCTCCCAAAATTACATCTCTCAAATGTTTTGCGCCCGCGGAACTCCAAGTCTCGTTTCATGTTAAGGTGGATGGTTATTGGAGCGGACCTGTGTCGAAAGACACGCGCGTTTCTCTCGTTACAAATAGTCCAAGAGGTGAGCATAGTAAGCGATGCCATTACCTTGCGGTTTGGGATGTTTTTGCTCAACATGTTGAACCACCAAGACTTGATGGATAGATCCATCGTCCACTCGGAGGTGGAAATGGACACAATTCCAAGCCACCCTTTAACCATATCCCAAAGTCTTTTTGTATAGCGGCATTGGAAGAAGAGGTGGACCGCCGTTTCTTGAGTTTGCTTGCAAAGGGGGGCATAAGCCACAATTTGTCCAACCTCTTTTCTCAAGCCTATCCACCGTCCAAAGCCTATTTTGTGTTGGCAGCCTAGAGAAGAAATTGATTTTTGGCGGTGCCCAAACTTTCCACGCCGCCTTGTTCATGAGCGTGCTTCTGGCCCCATGAAATTGGGTCGCCGAGGTGGAGGAGTACTCTCCATTCTCCGTCAACCTCCTCTCTTAGTTGCACCATGTTTAATTCCGACCAAAGACGAATATATTCATGAAGGTGCGGGATAGTCAAGTTTATGTCCATCTTGATTTTTGATATCCAGGCGTTTCCATGGAGGGCTTGCTTCATGTTCCAATTTTCCCGGGTAGAGGCCTCGAAAATGAGCGTGCAATGTCCTTTGGCCGCCTCCCATTGAGCCAAGGGGAGTCCAAAAAGGAGCGATATTGCCATTGCCGATAGAGATGGTGGTGGAGGCGTAAAAGAGAGCCATGTTGACGGAGTCACAAGGGGTTCCCAAGCCCACCCAAAGCTTGGCGGCATCGCGCCATCATACCAAGGCCACCGCAATCGGAGAGCTCGCGTGAATTTTTCAAGGTGGAGGATCCCAAGCCCACCGAGCTTGGTAGGATGACACACCGCCTCCCAATTGATTTTACACTTGCCACCGGAGACCTCTCTAGTGCCGGCCCAAAGGAAAGCTCGCTCGATATTGTTCATGTTCGTGAGGCAACCCTGGGGGATGACGAGAGGTGTGAGGTGAAAAATGGCTTGTGAGGTGAGAACGGATTTGACGAAAGTACCACGGCCGGCCACATTGATATTTTTGCCTCCCCAAGTAACGAGTTTCCCACCCATTTTATCTTCAAGCGGTTGGAAGTCCACTCTTTTAAGTTGCCATATAGATATCGTGCAGTATAGATCTGATCTGCTCGGCGAGACTAACCCCGTTGTATTCTGGTCATACTAATACAAAGCCACCAGATGAGTAGGCTTATTATCCACAAGGAGGACCAAACATGTATAAATTCCTGTCTCATTTGCTTTTGGGGTCTACTTGATGAGTACTTACTCGACTATCTCTCTCTTTCTCTATAGTTGGAAAATCTCCAGCTTACCCTTCATCAAAAAGGGGCAACCCATGTGAGCGCGAGCACGAACGTGCATCTGTATGTGTGAGAGAGAGCAAGTGTGTAACATGTCGGGTGCAAGCTGCTTATTTTAGTTTCTATCTCTAAATTAGGATATGTCATATATTGACTTGTAGAATCGAATGCTAGAGAAACCACATCATATAGGAGCATGAGCATAACACAAACATTGAAAACGGCCTAAACTCCAAAAGTGAACAGCTTGGTAATTTTCTGGTTCCTTTGAGACGGTTTTGAAGTTCAGGCAAAGTTGAGGGTTTTGACAATGAATAAATTCGGCAATAGGAAACAATTGGCGAGTGGATAAGGTGCAACAAAGTGCTCCCCTACACATCTGATATGGATAGCAGCATACCGTACCATCTCAACCTAACCATGAGAGGTTACCGGGCACTCGTGTACAGGTAAAGGCACATCATCACTGCAAGTTTCATTATTCATATTGACTCTTCTTCCGCATGTTTCTAAGTCGAACTCTGTGTGATCGCAGCGGAGACCACGATCTCCAGGTGCCATTGCTCGGCACTCAGGCTTGGATCAGATCCTTGAACTTCTCCATCGTTGATGACTGGAGGGCATGGCATCTCGATGGCCAGGCTGCAGGGTTAAGTCATCTAAATTATTTTCTCAGCACTTCTGAATATGAAGTGTTATGTCCTTCTTCTGAATGCATCCTTTCTTTCGCGCAGATTTACAATTGCATATGCGAACAACTTGACATTCGCCACAATAAAGGTGATCTTGTTTTACTCTTCAGATTGTATCTCTTGTACATGGATTGTATTGGGAGAACCATATTCGTTATCCATGATGGAGCCCCTGATGATTTGTTTGTTTGTGCAGGGTGGTGGCCATACTGCTCCAGAGTACCAGCCTGAAGAATGCTTTGCCATGGCCCAGAGGTGGCTGGACAACGAGCCACTTTGACGCGTCTGCTTCGATCGCTTCAGGTTCAGACATCACAACTACTTTTGAAGCGCATCAAATAGCCAACAGTCTAATGATCTACTCCCTCCGTTCCAAAATAGATGACTTCCATTTGTCCAAAAGTGGATGTATCTATACACGTAACATGTCTAGATACATCCACTTTTAGACAAATGGAAGACATCTATTTTGAACGGAGGGAGTAGCAAGCATAACCCATGTATTGTTAGGTTGAACGACACATCATAACAGGTACTCCCTCCGTTCGGAAAAGGATGACTTCTATTTGTCCAGATACGGATGTATCTAGACATGTTACAAGTATAGATACATCCGTATTTGGACAAATGGAAGTCATCTTTTTCCGAACGGAGGGAGTACCTGGTACCATGACACATTTATATGCTTGTTTGAGAAAATTTGTGGAGATTGTGTCAGTGTGCCATACATAGTACTGGCCTACTGGGGAATCAATTTTATATTAAATGCTGGAAAAAATATTGTTGTACATTCGGCCACAACACACGTGTGCTTGTAAAAATTGCACAAATGTGTAATATTTGTGTACTATAGAAAAACAAGAGGCGTGTGGGCGGATGACTTGAGCAGCAACCTTAGCATTTTGTTACCGAGTGCACGCTTAGTTTGTAAACTTTGAGTAAATGGTCTGTATTTTTTAATATGTTTCTAATTTTTGTGCCCTAACACTTGTAATGTATATTTTTGTATTGCACTTTGGCACTGCATCTTTTAGGCCCCGTATTTTCGGCTTCTACGAGGGCTTCTCCAGAAAGCTACCCTCCAGTAGCTTCTCCCAGAAGCCCGAGGGAAGACGGTGCAGTATGGCGTGGCATCGTGCAAAGGTACATGCCACCGCGGTCGAGGGCGGATGGTGCGGTCTATAAAGGGGGAGAGTTGGATGTATTGCATTTATGTTGGTTTTGTGTTATCTCATAAGAAGACACTGTGTTGGTGCCTTTTTGTGCAGATTCACAATTGCATATGCCAATCATATGACATTTGCGACAGTAAAGGTTAACTGAGGTGCACTGCGTATGATTTTCTCCAGCATATTCAGTATGTGCAAACTGAAATGCCTTTACATATATACAGAGATGTTATACATTGGAAGTGGCAGGATAAAATCATGATTTGCTTCTAAACGTAGGCAGGGCGGTGGCCATACAGCAATAAGCTACAGGCCTAAACAAGGACTTGCCATGGCTCAACGGTGGCTGGACTACAAGTTTCTCTGATGCGCTCAAAATCCGTGAAGAGAGATGTACTGTACTCAATATAACTTCCTCCTTTTTTTCTCTCAAACCACAAATATGAATTCAAAGTGCAACATCTACCGTTCGCATATGGTGCATGGAAATGAGCATCACAGGCGCCTGACGACTTGACTGATATGCATCTAGTGTTATACAATCAATTGCATTTCCTCCTTCTACGAACGGAAAGTCAATATAACGAGAATTAAAGATGTGAACTAACATAGGGGATAGGTCTGTTGTAACAACAAGGGAAAACTGGAATTATGAACTCCTTTTTGGTAAGTGTCCATTACAAGTTCAGACATTCTGACTATATATCTAACTAGATCGTACAACATACATCCCAAACTGCTCTCTACTAATCTTTTCATACATTAAAACTGTATAGTTCCTGTTAATCGCTGTTTGGTGCACTTCGTAAAAAGAGGTATACAGATTTTCTACAATGTTTGTCAGCCTTCAAGTCCAAAAGAATCAGTTTCAACGCACCAAGGTGGAGCTTTGTGCTCTATCAAGCAGTTTGGTCCCAAAATTAATTATCTCGAGATTCTTTTGGAAGTACCTCACGCCTCCATAACCGTAAAGGGAATCTCCACGCTGAAAATAATAAAAACTTATCGGCTATGGGTAACTAAAACAATACTAGTAACTGGAGAAGCATTTCCAGAAAAAACTATAAGTTTCAAGAAAAAAATGTACAGTTTGAGAACATACCTCTAGAGCTTCTTGAGAAAAATTTCAACACCTCATCAATCAATATTACCTAATAATTATGTAAAATTACTTCATCAAAATAGTGACGAAGGAAAGCTAAATAAATGTACAGAAGGAACATATAGAATGTCCAGTTATTAACTAACTAGCCACTGCTTTAAAAAAAACAGAGGCAGAATTTTTGTGTGTCATTTCTTATATGCGAAAACTAGGTTCACTAGAAATTTGAATAACATGGCAAGTCAAGGTAGAAAAAATACTAACAGGAAAGGATAGGTAAAGAACAACTTTCCACTCGGCCAAAGATAATGGAGACACCTGCATAAGGAAACCACGATTTATCAGGATTTCCTGGGGCTTTACAATAATCTTAGTATAAAGAGTGAATGACCATATGACGAGGATTGTGGGTACACAACTGCACAAAAATGAAGATGGGTGACTTACTGAGAAAAGAGCTGACAGTGGTTCCGTATACAATACTGATATGTGAAGAAGCATTGTCAGAATGATTGACCCAACAAGCCATAGGTTACTCCATGGGTGAATGACACTGATTAAAGGGAAGAGCAGAAAATCATTTCAGGTTATGGGTTAATTTATTTGTTCAACATGTGTCCTACATTAAGCATACAGGCCAAAAGGCAGGACGGCGCCACTGGGCCAGAATTAGTACACACATATTTTGCAGGTGCCACAAGCTTTTCTGAGCACTACAAAGTGCAACGTTGCAAAATATCTTTCTTAGTTTTAGCGGAAACCACTGCAAAGTATCTCTGCTAGTCTGCCATTAATCGGTGGCTACCAGCCTTACTGCCGAGTGCCGATCCATCATAGGTTCAATAAACGCAGTTATTTGCAGCTGTGGATGCCACCGTTTATTTGAACTGCATTAACCCCATCCATATTTCCACCTATATTTCATGTACGCTTCATTCTTCCATCCCAGTTTATAAAGCTCCTCGTTTTTTGAGATTGAAGTTTGACCATTAATTAGACAAATAATATATGAGTCATGTGACATAAAATTATACAATTGGAAACTTCTTCTGAATGTGAATTCAATGATATAATTTTATGATTTTTGTGGCACATAAGTACATAACCGACATTTCATTGGTCAAACTGATGATCCAACACGAAATGTGTGGGCGCATTAGAAACTGCAACAGAGGGAGCAATATCTAGCTCATCGTCACCATTTCACAACTTTCAAAAAATAATTAAGAGGTCTAAACAAAAACAAGTAGCTGGCTTTAACTATGTAATAAGCCACAGTGTGCTAAGCAAAAATTTCTGGGTTTGATGAGTTTGTGGGAGAGAAAAAAAATTGATGTTTGGGAATATCCGAATATGTACTAAGCAATAACATAATGAACACGTGCCACCTAAAATGGAGATTCTTAAATAGTAACCCAAGCGAAGAAATAGCATAAATGTAATTCTTTTTTACGTTTCAATTCACAGAAATCTATTGTTGTGGCACCAAAGAAAGGAAATAGCATAAATATATTTCTTTACGTTTCAAATTTCACAGAAATCTATTGGTGTAGCTATTACATGGCAAACTGGATTGTTAAACATAAGCAGATATGTAAGATAAGCATCGACGAATTAAGAAAATAAATCTGATTTCTCATTTAGAAGTCAATAGAAAGATAAATAAACACACAAAAAGAATCAAATCACCGCTGAAAGCTAACTGCTTCCTGCACATTACAGCTAGTAGAATGGATTATGTGTATTGGGTGCTATATGAAAAAACTTCGGTTCAAAATAGTGATAGAAATGAGGGATAAGGGATCTTACAGGAGAGATTGATTTTCACTTAGGTTATTCAAGGCATTGAACATCTCAACTACAACAAGAACAGTCATTGAAACAGTTGATGGATGGCGATCCTCAAAGATGCTGCACGGATATGAAGTTTGCCTGGTTGAACATGAATCAAAATTGACCTGCAATAGGAAAAGACAGATATTCAGGAGTTACAGAATCAGTAATGTTTGAATAAGAGCCACAATAAGAAACTGTAAACAAGAATAAATAAGGGATGATAGACAATAAAAAAAACTTGTAAAGCAGGCATGCAGAGGGAGAGGAATCATACAACAATCTATTAATGATTTAACGTTTAGCAGCCACAAAAATACAGAACTGAGCTATGCTTATATGCAAGTGAATTGGTCACCATTCTGTCGTTGTAAAAGTCCAAGCGATAACCACAGTGAGATCCAAAGGCAATGCACCACCCAGAATTCAGATCAAAGTTTGATATCTTTAAATTTTGATCAGTCAATAAACAAGGATGAACAAGTCAAATTCAAATTACATGCTCGATTTTAAAATAAAAACTGCCCAGGCCCATTCCTAACCGGCTCTGGCTGTGAGCCAGAACTTTTGCATATCAAATGTAAGCGTTTTCCTTCAATCCATGGGTATATCCGAGCAATCATATGAATTGGAAGTTTGAAACTTCATTATCTGTCCATCCATCTAGCCTGAGGCCCAGCAAAGGGATTCTCTTTGTATAAGCTAATTTCACTATTTCAGCATGATGCCAAGACATGATTATGGTCAATCCTGAACCATGAATCAGTTGTTTCATAATGCACATCTGTTATCGCATCCTATGTTAGAAAATATTTCAGAGCAATCCTTCTGACTCCTGAAAACGTTCATATTAAACCTACTTGAGAGTTCCAAGTTTCTTTCAAATAGAAAGGAAATTCAATGTCTCCTACATATTTTTTCAGCACGCAACAGTAGTCACTGCTACTATTTTCTTTTGACAAGCAAATATTTAAGATTTCTTGGCAAGACTCACTCAAGCATATGTCTGTGACTAAGATCTCCTGGAAAATGCTACTCAATGAGATAGGCAAGCAATGCCACTGCCAACAGCAGACATATTTGACAATCAATGCATAAGAAATGTACTTCACTATCGTCTACAGCAATATTTTTATTTAAGTATAAACTTCTGTGGTTGATTGTAACCCTGCTATCAGCCTATCAGGTGCAGCAATTACCTAGGTTCCGGACGTCCCAATAAACACCAAATAGTAGCAGCGCAAAATAAGAAAGAATTTTGGATCCCCAACTTACCAGCTCAGAGTATGGCAATCTAGGACCATCTTCAGAATAAACAAACCACCAAACGAATCCCGCTATAGTAGCAAGACCAACATAAGCTGCATAAACAAAACTATAAGAAACAAAAAAAATGGAAGGAAAGGTAGTTATACTAAGTAAAGCTAATAGGTAGCAAGTGCATACCACCAATGACCAAATAGCGGAAAAAGAGCCATCCACTGACCACAGCTTCGTTCACCTGCAATACAAATATGCAGCAGGAAAGTGCATTTCAATGAATCGGACAATATAAAAAAGATACATAATAGCTACCGCTTCTTTTTGGCGAATACCTAGAATTCATAACCACACAGTAATTAAAAGGAAAAAAAGTCAACAGTTCTCATGGACGCAACATTGAATCGAATGTACACATAGACTTAGAGCATATGCACAAGCAAAAGTAACAGAAAGTGATTTAGCCATTGTAGCATCCAGTTTATAGCACTTAGCAATATTCCTGTGCCAAAAGATTTTTAATAGTGAAAAGTGAGGTTTCCATGAGGCCATTATACTGTGGACAAGGTTGACTGTGGCCTTGCTATATTCCACAGATGATAGAAGATTTCAGAATTTCTAATACACCAGAACAGCTACATAGTCAAGCTAGTTGAAGTACTTACTATACCAATACAGTCAACTGCTAACAAGTTTAACTGAAGTCGGTACAATCATTAAAGTAATAATAGGGAAACAATATAACGTACATTAGTTTATAAGGAAAAAATCAACAACAATCTGAATATTTAGAAGATATTAATCATTGTTAAGCACAGATACATGTATCTATCGGCCCATGTAAGGTGTATTATCCTTTCCAATAATGAATAAGATGGGAAGTCCCCTACCATCGGGTACATTACCACTTTATATTACCTTACGGGGCTTAACTGTCATGATGTTGCCATCAGGCTTGTTAAAACCAATCGCAGTTGCAGGTAACCCGTCAGTAACAAGGTTTACCCAGAGTAGCTGAACCTACAAAGTGATGGAGTAGAGAGGTAAAACAGATATTCCATCCAAATAGAAACAATCAGCAAGATCCACAAATTTGAATGATGTTAAGAAATATATGTTAAGAAGTATAGTAGTACAAAGGAAAGAAAATTTAGTGACAAGATAAACATGCTACATATGACTGTATTTGTTGCCACATTCTATCAAAAACGAAGAGAAAAGATTGAGATGCTAAACTACAGATGATAGATTGTAGAAATATGTTCACGTATCTCATCTCAACAAGTATAGAACCTAAGGAGTTTTGACTCACAGGTACAAGTGTGTCAGGCATCCCAAGAACTGCTGCCACAAAAATACAAACTACCTCCCCAATATTTGATGAAATCATGTACCGAATAAACTGCTTGGTGTTGTTATATATGGCCCTCCCCTCTGCAACAGCCTATGAACAAATGATAATCAAAAGTTGAAGTGCACAAAACGCAATAAGATCCAATGGTTATGTCTTATTTGTATGTAAATTAATGAGAACTTAATCTTACAGCAACAATTGTAGCGAAGTTGTCATCAGCTAATACCATGTCTGAAGCACTCTGAAATAGAAACATAAACGTAAGTTCAAATCCAAAAAGTTGGTAACAGCAACTAAGAAATGAATGAACACACTCACTGAAGAAACAAGTGGAAGAAAAAAAACTCGAGATAATGAATACTGATGTTCCTGTTTACTTCAAGAAAAGTAATACCTTTGCAACAGCAGTTCCTGATCCCATTGCTATTCCTATATCTGCTTTCTTCAGGGCAGGTGCATCATTGACGCCATCACCAGTCATTGCAACCTTGCATGTGAAACGAACATGACTATTGTGTAAACTGAATTATAGCATGAAGAGGGGGAACGAAGCATAAATTACTATGACCAATTCCATGCAACTAAATAAATTTCATTTATCATAAATACTAAAGAAGACCAATGGACACTTTATCAACATGTAGAATTTGTGCATAAATGTACAAGCTTAATTCCATGCAACTAAATAAATTTCATTTATTCATAAAGACTAAAGAAACCGAATGGACACTTTACCAACATGTAGAATTTGTGCATAAATGTACAAGCTTACCACTTCATTCTGTGTTTGCAAGGCTTCAACAAGCATCTTTTTATGAGAAGGTTCCACTCTGCACCATGCAGTAAAACTTTTTAGGTACAAAAAGACAGTCGAGAGTACAAAACTGGAAGTCTGGAAGAGCGGTGATTAAATCATAAATCTGTTGGTCGTTCAATCATTTTAGCAGCTTTCTGTCTGATTTGTCACGAAGCCCCATGCAGTCACTTCACACATAGGTAAGCAAGGATATAGTTTGTTCCACGTCACTAGGTTGTTCATACTATTCAAAATTGTGTTTGTCAATGACATACTATTCTGATGAGCTATATCATAAGTAACAAGGCACCCAATACTGGAACAAATCTAGTATGAACAACACTATAAATAGGAGAATAAGAGCTCCAGTCTCAGTCACTGGCCCGTTCTCTTTGAAGTTCTGCGCCAATATGGCTTTGGAGATCGCTTCATTGGGTGGCTCCTGTTCACCTCGGCGAACACGCGGATCCTCATCAATGGCAAGCCGGGGCCACCGATTTGGCATCAACGTGGCCTCCATCAAGGCAAGCCTCTGTCGCCTCAGCTCTTTGTGCTCGCTGTCGACGTCCTCGGAAAGCTGATCAAGCGAGCTGTCGATCTGAGCATCCTTCAACAGCTGCACCCTCGACGGCCGATCCCGACGATCTCGCTTTACGCGGACGACGTCGTCCTGTTCCGTCAGGGTCTCGGGCCTCCAGGTCAATTTTGCTAAGAGCTCAGCCTCCCTCCTCCGCTGCGACACTGACGACGGGACAGCGGTGGCCCAATTCTTGGCCTGTCCAATTGTGGACCTGCCAATCACATACCTGGGCATACCGCTCACGACACGCCGCCTCACCGTGGCGCAGCTGCAGCCCGTCATGGACACCATGGCCGGCAAGCTCTCCACCTGGAAAGCCAAGATGATGAATAACGCTGGACGGCTCGCCTTCATCAAAGCTGTTCTTGGGGCCATCCCAATCCACCAGATGCTCGTCCACGCGCCGCCGAAGAAGACGATGAAACAGATGGAAAAGATCCAACGGGGTTTCCTCTGGACCCGCCGCGCTGAAGCCAAGGTAGGCAACTGCCACGTCAATTGGCTCCGCGATTGTCGGCCAATCGCCCTTGGTAGCCTGGGCGTGCATGATCTCATGCGATCTGGACTCACGCTTCGTCTGCACTGGCTACGGTTCTCGCGCACGGACGCGGACAGGGCATGGAGCCATTTGGAGATCCAATTTTCTGCCGTGGAACGCGACGTTTTCTTCGCGTCCACCAGGATGTGGCTTGGCAACGGCGCCACCAACCTCTTCTGGGAGGATCGATGGATCGACGGTCATGCTGTCCGGGAAATCGCGTCCCTACTCTACAAGTGCATGCCCAAACGCCATAGGAAGACCAGGACGGTCGCCGACGGCCTCCTCGAGCACCCGCTGGGCACAGGATATCTTCGGCGTCCTTGGACTGCATGAGATTCGCCAAGAGTTGCAACTATGGCAGGACGTCGAGGGTACCATGCTTACAGAGGCCCCTGATTAACTGCAATGGCGCTGGACTATGAGTGGTACTTACTCTGCTCAATCCTGCTACCTTGCTATGTTCCATGGATCGGCGTCCTCCTCCTGGATGATCACCTGGAAGAGCTGCACCCCCCCCCCCCCCCCCCCACACCCACAAACACACACACACGGGTCAAATTCTTCCACTGGCTTGCCAATCTCGATCGCTGCTGGATGCCTCGCACGACGTGGCCTTCAACACAATGACGCCTGCCCACTGTCAATCAAGATCCGGAGACGATGCAACACCTGATCAGCGGCTGCCCCGTCTCGCGACAAGTCTGGCACGCCATCCTCGCTTGGCTGCGCCTTCCCTGCTCTGCTCCTGACGACAGCACGTCGTCCCTAGTGGACGGGTGGAACGCAGCTAAGCAGGACACGCCCACGGCCATGCGTAAAGGGCTTGCCTCGGCCACCTTGCTTGTGCCATTGATGGTCTGGCAGAGGAACGCATTTTCTTCCAGGGTGCTCAAGGCTCTGTGAGCTCATGTGTGACGCTGATCAAGTAGGAAGCGATGCTATGGGCTCGTGCCGGGGCACTTGGGCTCAGGGATGTCTTGCCAACTACTCCCTCCATTCCTAAATATAAGATGTTTTAGCCTTTTTCCAGATTCACATGTATCTATATGTATCTAGACACGTTTTAATGTGTATGACTGTATGTTCACTCATTTCAGTCCGCATCTAGTCAACATGTGAAATACCTAAAACATCATATATTTAGGAACAGTGGGAATACCTGGGATGTTCACTAGATGTAATCTTTTCGTTTTGATGTACCTCCTAGGAGGGTTGTAACCAAGCTTCTACCTTTCCAATGAAATGAAACGCAAAGATCTTTTGTGTTTTCTCGACAAAAAGGTCTCAGTCACTGGATAAACCTACGACCACTTATAGCAGCAGTAGCTGTGTGCGTCACTAGAGCTAATTCATCAGCAATGAGCTGGGTGACCTGAAAACTAAATAGGACATTTTTCATCCAGCATAGTAATGCTACTGCATTATGCTCTTTATGTACATGGAGCCGATTACAAGAGATACTGGGATGTCATTATCCATTTGGCAAGGGGGTAGCTACGTCCTAAATTTTAACAAGGTAATGACAATAAAATCACCTGGAGAACAGAACCATCCTCCGCAGTGCATTCGCCCTTTCCAAAGGAGGGAGGCCTTCGAATTCTGACGCTGTATATGAATACCCTGTAAAGTCATCTAAATGCTCAAACGCCCCAATTTGCCGACACAGAGATTCTGCAGTGGACTAAAATAGCACATATTTATTTTCTCGCCAGTAGCAAAAGATCACCTCGTCGCAAAAATGAACCAATATAAGTTCACCAACCTTGTTATCCCCAGTAACAACAATAACACGAATCCCAGCAGACATACAAGACTGGATAGCACTGCGAACTTCTTCTCTTGGAGGATCAAGCATCCCAACCTAAAACAGTAGCAAAAATGCCTCAAATTTTTTTATCAATGCCTCTATTATCTTAACTAACGTAAATCGATACCTGACTACAAAAGCAAAGCCCATAATATGAGTGAAAAATGTAGAAGACCATTAAAAAAGAAACAACAGAACCAGCAGGAGTGACAAAGCATACCAATCCAATAAATGTGAGATTTGCCTCATCGTCATAGGAAAGACTTTGTTGGCCTTCTGGCATCCGTTTTAAAGCTAATGCTAAGCACCTTAGGGTATCTTTTCCTGCAAAACTGAAATATTCGGTAATCATTAAACATAATCAACCAAAGCATTCGATGTAAAAAAGAGTATTACGTGTATATTTTTTGAAAAATAACAAAATCATTAACAATGAAGATATTGCCGAGTGCCGAGTCAGAGGCAGGGTTTGGTCAAAATTACCGAGGTCCATTGGAGTCAAAAATATGGTTAGTTGTATTTGTTAAATCTGCCTATATGAATTGAATATTCAACTTGCATCTAGCCATTACACTTTCAGGGGCACCTTTGAAAACATAATCACTTGTCGTTTTCGGCTGCAAAGAATGCTAACCTTTGAAATCTAGCTTCCAGCTCATTGCGTATGTCCATAGTCAATGGTACAGAAGAACCATCATCATTGCACAATATATGTGTGCATCTAGCCATTACACTTTCAGGGGCACCTTTTGAAAACATAATCTCCTGTCGCTTTCGACTGCAAAGGACGCTCATCATTTTGCGATCTCGGGAAAAGTCTAGAACTGATATCTAAAGAATAAATCAGAAAATTTAAAACCATAAGAAATTTCATACTATAGATCTGAAAAAACAGAGCTGCAATACAAATTAAATAAGTAACAGACAGTCAGACTATACAGCATGCACAAAATGATGTTTCTTGCATATAGGCAGTATAGTCAAAGTGTGAGCAGAATATTCATCTGTGTCAAGTGCAGTTTACCTAAGATAGTGCCTTGAGATCAATAACTTAACACTCAATAGTTACAAAAAATAGGTAATTCAACAGTCAGAATATTCTAGTATATCTGCTGATACCATAAGAACTTCATAAGTACTTGCATAGTTGCATAAAGTATCAGACATTTATTTGTTACTAACTAAATGCTAGTATGGCTGCCTGATACAAGTCAGCTACGCACAATTGGAAAGACTAACCAGTTTGAAAACAATTAAGGATGGCAATAGTTCTAATGGCATCATATTCCACAAAATCCGCCAGAAACCAATGCATGTGTCATGTGGGAAACTGGGCATGTTCAGTACAGACTTTGCATGATGATATTAACATCTATTCATCAGACCAGCAATTTCTATACAACAGCTGAACTTGCAGTACTTTGTCCAGTTACACAAGGATAATGTTTCTAATGCCAATTTATGCTAGCAAAACAACTCACAATCAAGGATGCTCTGCTACAAATCGAGTAATGGACATAAGGGAGAAGAGATGGCACTCTTAAAGGAAGTGCAAATACAATCCACAGAAAAGAAGATCAATATAGCAATGCCAACCAGTAGAGGAAATAACCTTTCTGAACTGATTCTCCCAGTAATGATTGCAGTACGATGCACGCTCATGCTTAGTTAGCATGTTCAGAGCTGAAGGCATTGAATCAAAACCAGGAAGACCGACCTAAGCAACAAACAAAATGAACATTAAATTGAGATTGAGATTGAAATTTCGAATGAAAGCAAAAAAATGCACTCCTGAGTCAATTCTATAACTAACAACTGACCTTCTCCACCAGAACACGCAGAGCAACTTCAGTGGACTCCCCAATTTTCTCATAACTTTTTTTATCAGGATTATATTGTAAAGTGGACTCATTGCAAAGAGCTGAACACATGGCTATATGAAGGAGACATGGGGATTGAGGAGGAAAATCCAGCTGCAACAGATGAAAATCCCCTCAAAAGTTAGTTCCTAAAGCAAAATGGAACATGTATCAATGCTTGCAACACTAACTAAGGGACATCATGGGTCACTCGATGAATAACTCGAAGGGTTCCCCAGGTCCCGCAGTATACTGAAACGGCTGCTCACGGGATTAATCCATCTACATGGGCCTAACACTTGCCTCGATGGGTACAGGTGTTGCATACATCTCGGCCAAAATTTGCATGCTAAACTCAGCATCTAGAAGACTCTGTCTACTGTCCTATCATATGTACCATCATACTTTGTTATTCGACTCTAATGCAAGATACCCTGGTAAAGCTGAGCTTAGCAGAGTAATGAGTACAAGACTGTTTTTTGCCTTTCGCCTCCTTGGAGGACTGTAAATGAACTTTATATACCTTTTCAATGAAATGAAACGCAAAGCTTTTGCGCTTTCTCGAAAAAAAGGGTACAAGACTAGTGAATAGTGACAATCTTGGTCAGGTGTCATGAGTTGTAACAGTTGGTATTATTTAGAGAATGTGTTATTGTACTACAGTCAAAAAACATAACTTTAAGCAGTTAGACACATGAAAATACAGGGTTCAGGCTGCTGCACTATAATGATCCCAAATTAATTACAAATGTAAAATACATCTTTATACCTGCAACTCACTGGCATCATATATAAACCCATCAGGAGCAAATGTTGTTCCACTAATAGAGTACTCATCAGTTATTGGTCTCTGGTGCACAGACCGCACAACGCATACCTGGGATATTAAAAATACTTCTTATTTACGTGTGAACATAATATATTGGCCGAGTGTAACAGACTTTACTCTTCAATGTAAAAAAAGACTATAATCTTGAATGTAAATGTGTATTGTATTTCAGTCCTCCCACTGCGTGCTTATTCATTCAAGAAAAAGGAAAAGGAAATGAAAAAGGCCACCTGAATGATTAATGATATTGTAAAGTGGAATATTCACCTTGGACACAGACATCATGTTTGTCGTAAGAGTACCCGTTTTGTCGCTGCAAATAACTGTCGTGCATCCTAATGTCTCCACAGAGGGCAAAGACCTGACAATTGCATTCAAGCGAGCCATTCTCTTGGTACCAAGAGCTAAGCACCTAGAAGCAAAATCGGACAATGATATGTTATATTCATTTCAAGAAGAAACAACGCAAACCACTAAACTTGAGTATAAAAGGAACAAAAACTTAAAACATCAGGATAGGATTGATAATGCACAGTATCATGTTTCTAGGTTTTTAACCAGAGTCATGGCCGACACAGCTGCACACAAACGATTCTCCCCCTCTTCGAATAGTCAGTCGGGTAGAAATGACTAATTTTCTGGAAAGCAGTAGAAATTGTACACAGCATACACAACGAAATGAAGTTCAGTACCTGGCTACTAGAGACAAAGAGATCTCGTTGTGTTACAATGCATAAAACCCCAATGCTTAGCTACTTCACAATTGTTTAAACACGATTTACAAGGCATGTCATACACTCTTTCAAACTTCCGAACTAGCACACTTTCCGTTTTAATATGACTCAAGTTCCTGCTTTACTAATAATTAATTGACTGAAAGAAACGTCATGACAAAATAAAAAATTGGAAATATGAATTATACCCTTACATTAACTGATTGAAATGAAATCAGATACTTTATACTGATATACCAACTGAATCAGATTAAATGCTTCACTTGGCACTACTGGAAATCTATATATTATTTGTATGGAACTCACGTTGTTACTACAGCTGGGAGACCTTCTGGAATGGCCGCAACAGCAAGGGCAACAGCAACCTATCAAAAGAAAGTAAGTGTAGAGTATGTATATTTTCTGAAAATTAAAGTTAGACACAATATTTAATAATGGTTAAATGCAAGCAGTATAACTAGTCACCGAGGTATAAGGAAGTAACAAAATCAACTAATCCCTCCAGTTGTAAGTACAAATCATTCTAGCTTCAGGTACATGAGGTACAGAGGACTACAGCCCTTCATTACTCACAAACATTACCATTTTTTCTATCAGTAAGTGAGAAAGCTTCATTTACCATTGAGAACGCGCACATTTACTATGCAGGAGTATAATTATAACATGAAGTAATGAGTAAATAAGCTTCAAGATTATAGAACGATCTATATTTAAAGCAAAGTCCATAGGTCTAAAATCAGTTAGGAGTATTAGAAATAGAAATGTCTAATCGAAGGTAGATTATTGACAGCTCTATACCAAACGCATGTAGGTAGGTGGACTTAATGGAGTAATGGACACAATTAAACATAATTATATGAACAAGGATCACATTTAAGATTTTAAGTCACTCAACTTGATATGAAATGAAACGAAATTTGCTAGCATCAACCATATCTAAACGATTGAGTTACAAGGTATAGAACATACAGAGCAACCTCATGCAATGGCATGCATATATGAGTTACAAGAATTGACTAAACAATGACATTCTAAACATGCATGCAACTATCGAGCATAACACCAATAACCAGGGCTAATTTGTGTGGATGTAGCTTCCATGAAAGAGAAGATTTCTCAATAATAATCAAGTCAGAAGATGTCACCATTACTAGGTCATGCAGATGCAGTCTGCGAAAGAAAACCAACTATACCAAATTCTGCACTTCGTCTTAAACACCCAACGACCTTTTCTCTGCTCATTGTATTACAGAAATATTTGCCAACTCACACAATGTAAGGAGATAATATATAGCGGACTGCTGGTCAACCAACAATGAACGAATGCCAAGAAATGTACGTTCACAGAACAGGAACAGTGATATACCTTAAAATAATGAATAGCACCCCTAAGAAAACCACCATGAGAAGGATCTCGAAAATGGCCAATATTTACAACCCAAACAAGAATACAGATCCCGGCTATCACCTGAGAAGAAAAAACATAATGTGATGAAGCCTAAAACGAGTTTTCTGAAACAACAACGGTGATTCACGGCCAACACAACTTATATGCCACGCATCTAGCGAACAAACATGCATCATGCCATGAAACTGCAACTCTAGCTAGGTAAGTATGACTTAGTATATTTTGTATATGTGCATCTTACAGGTTAGAAAAACCTATGAGCTCGGATAAAAGGCATCAGAACTAATAAAAAAAAGTGGAAAACATGCATATTAATTGAGGGCAAACTAAAATATTATAATGTTTTTATTATATTACCAATTTATCAGAAAATTTGAAATGGATATACCAAACCACTGAGGCCCTTGAGCAAAGGAAACTATGTTCAACTTTGGTTAGCTTTCATTGAGAACTCTGTGGCTCTCAATCCAAAAGATGTTTCCATCAATTCTCTTCAGTCATAAATTTTCAGGAAATATTTCCCCTTTGATTTTGGAAGACGAAAAACTATTCATAACGTGTTGAAAAAACAATGGTCAGCTACCTTTGCCAAGAAAGTACCAAATTCATCCAGTTTTTTCTTCAGTGGAGTCGCTTCCTGAAAATGTGTGGGAATGTTGTCAATGCGTATTATCATCAGTTCATCACTATACATAAAGCATCAGGTTAAGGTCATAATTAATCAAAGTTCTAAGAAACAAAATAATACTAGCGCAGCAAGAAGCCTAAAGTGACAACATACAATTTGAACGGGAAACATCATTGGTCAGTCTTATTAAAATAATATGCATACGAGGCAAATTGACAGCTTACATCCTCCGTTTTCAGCATTGCATCACGTATACTTCCCATTGCAGTACTAGAACCAACGCCAATAACAACAGATCTGGCTCTACCAGCTACTACAACAGTACCCTGGGAAGCAAAGACAGCAGACAGCAAGCAAAGCTCAGAAGAAGGAACTGGAGGATATCTGCCTGAGCAAAAGTTCAAAGAGAAGATGTTCATTGAGATGTACTTTGAAATTTGATCCAGCAATTTGAATTTGAGCAGTTCATGAAGATTTATTAGCTATTTTTTATGTGTTAAAATTCTCAATTGTTAGAGTTTCACTACAGTTCAGAAGATAATCAGAGGATGACATAATCTTAAACAAAAATCAAAGGGCATACTTGTACTCATGGAATCTTGATCTTTCTACAACAGGCAACCAAATATGCTCACTAATAATAAGGGAGGACAAGAGATGTCTGGCACCAATTTCAATAATTTATGTAGGTATATTAAGTGCTAACTCCTCTGTAGGTGCAATCATGCGAGCTTCTACAATGATTATTGGATGAAGGATATATGATGGACATTGTTTCTTTGGAACCATCTACATTTCTCAGGAACATCCAAATCTGATTCATTCATCCCCAATCCATGGTCCGCATGGGAGTATATATTTCACTTTAAATGCATGTTTACTTTATTTTTCCCCTACATTTAACAATCAAAAGGATAAATATATGTACTATACGCTACCAGATACAGAGTGGCAGATATACACCTACCGAGAAAAGAATGTTTGTTTTGTCCTGGTAGACAGCATTCATTGCTGAAGTTGAATCAAGCTCTTTAGCCACTGAACAGCTTTCTCCTAGAATAATCCACAAAATAAACATACGATTCAGAAACACAAAGTAGAGCTGTTGATAGCTTACAGCATGCACCTAACACTGTTTCTAGTGATAGCGGCATTGCCAGATCAATGCACGGATACAAAAATAAACATCAGACTTATCTTATCCTGTAAAACAACAGTGCCACAATGAAATATTAAATTTAGTTCATATTAGAATGAATAAGAGGATGGCACGGGACAGCACAAGTACCTGTCAGAATCGCCTGGTCAACACGCAATTGATGACTTAGCATTTCAACCATTCTCATGTCAGCCGGAACTTTGCAACCAACTTCTCCAAAAAAAAAAACAGGATGTGACCAAGTTAGATCAGGAACATACTTGGCATGGTACAACGGAAATCATTTGAATGTAATTGGACAGTACCTCCCACTTCTACAATATCTCCAGGGACAAGTTCTGTTGCTGGAAGTATCGAAAAGCAACCTACCAAATTACACATTGACAAGTGTCTCAATCATATGAATAACCATGATCAAAAGAACATTAGTAATATTACTGATGGATTTGTAAAGTGAAGATATATCGATCAAATCACATATAGTAAGATAAAACATTGTCACATATCAGCAAATACAAGACCCTTTACCAGATTAAATCTGATGTAAAATGCACTGTTCGAGCAAACAAGTATGATATAATGTCGCTCTTAGACAAAGCATTTTTGCTTCAACTCATCATCTTCCAAACCAGTTTGACCGCAAAAAAAACTACAAATGCAGCCCGATTCGTACTTTGATGAACATAATGCACACAAAACAAATAACTGCAAGGAACTAGGGTTTGTACAAGAGTCTTCTTAGGATGCTGCTTCCACAGTATAAGTAGGGAATGCACCAAAGCCACCAATGTTTGCAGGGTAACTTTCATTCATATCACAGCTGCTGTCTCAGTGACATATCAGTTCGTGCGTCACATGCCAGTGCCATAGCACGTGCATTATGTAGAACTTGAATTTTTCAAGTGAAATGGATAAGAATACATATCTGAGATTTCAAAACTAAAAGAGTAGATGCAACTCATACTCACAAATTAGAAAAGGTTGAGTCAGAAGACAGTAAATAAATAATTGCACGGAAATGTGCTTCCACGATTGAAATGCAACAATCAATCCAGAAGTTTCTTACCATTACGCAGCACCGTTGCAACATCAGCTTGATATGCTCGCAACTCCTACAGAATTTTTTATCAACAAGTCATTATGGATGGTCAACAAGAGTTGGTCATTGCAATGCCAATTGTAGTTACATAGTGTAAGATAATGTTAAGTAACTAGATTAGCAATGCATAGAAAAACAACAAATAGGACCAAAGAGCGTTTGACACGCAACAGGAACTGTAACAAGAGGTTTGAGTGGATAGAAATTTTCCTCCAACATAGAATGCACAGAAATTTTCCTAAGGATTTGGATTTTCCAAAAATCACAAAATCCCCTTGTATCAAAGAAGCCCTTACTATTGCTATAACATTTTGCTACAGTCGAGGTTGTAAACCAGAGACATAACCAGGGCTAACATGGTGTATACGCAATTATGCATCCAAGTGATAAGGTAACAGTCTTTAAACACTTCAAGCTCCAACGATATGTATATCATGTAGATGTTCGTAAGAACAAAAAATATAGGGAAAGGCGAAGATTAAAGGTACACATAATATCTCACAACATGTGCACACAAAAAACATATCAAACAGCAGTAAACCAGATCTGCCTATTATGAACAACATTAGAGCCTTGTTTAAAGCAAGAACCTCAAGAGATTTTTCAGCATTTGTTTCTGTGATCACTCCAACTGCTGCGTTTGCTGCTAGTATCATAAATATGACCTGTACGAATAAAAGTCACCTTGTTAGTTACAGCCTGCCTGCATGTGGCACTTCACACATCATTTTGCACGCAGCATATATCCACCAAATGGAAAGACTTACAGATGGTTCCAAAAATGCTGTTAATCCAGTTTCACCATTCAATCGAGCCAAAAGGAAGGATACCACAGCAGCTGCTATGAGTATTTTGACAAGTAAATCATCAAACTGCTTCAAAACTAACTTCCAGAAGGGGGTACCTGGGTCAGAAGTTTCATGTTAACAGATTGAAGGTACACAAAACTATAATACTGCAGATACCCCTAATACACATAATATATGCTACTACCATTAACATTTTCTACTGCATTAACAAAGAAACATTTTTAGAAGAATTACCAGACAGTAGAGCTTTAGTTTCAATGATACTCTCCTGTCATAACAGAAGTCTAAATTTCCGAAATTGTTGTTTCACTACATAAGTACAATGAGGAAACCAAGCATACAACCGTTACAATAATTTCTCTCTATCATATTTAAATTCTTCCGAGTAATTATAGCATGCCAACTAATAGGGCCTATCCCCAATATTGGTAACTATCTCTTAGTTTTCATGCATCATTTGTTCTTATCCATGGTACACTTGGACTTATATTCAGCTAGATTAGATGATAAAAAAAGAGCACTCACATGTATGGCTAGCAGGAAATAACTTATTTGGATTTTGTGCAATTACGTTGTATGTTGACTACACAATTGTGGAGTAAGAAATCAGAGCTAATGTCAAGCTTAGTGTATTTTCTATAGAGAATTTCATTGACAATTTGTGTTCCTATGATTAAAAAAGAAAATGGAATACCCAACATTTCCTGATAGCAAACAATTGGAAACAACGGTTAGAAGTTAGAGCCGATAACTTACTTTCTTCCTGGGGCAGCTCTGAACATAATCCACGCACGAGAACAAAGCACAGAACTCAGTTAGAGGCCACAATAATGATAAGAATAATCAAAAATGGGTGAGCGCAATGCAAGATCAGATGTGAAAACTGAAAACATAAATATGCCTGCCACCAAAATTGTGCAGGGGTCACAGCTGAAGCTTTTAAGTTTTACTGAGAAAGTAATGGGTGCCTGAACTACACTCCAAGCATGAAAGCTGTACCAATCCAATTCAATCAACATTACAGTAACTTTAAATTTTCATTCAGGTACTAGAAAGTTAAAAGCAGTGGCTTGTGCAATTATGTCTGTATTAGTCCCAAATGGTTGTGCCGGATAATCTCAGCAGTTCTAAGGTATGCGTTTGCTAGTACAAAGAGCTCACAGAGCAAGTTCATGCAGACCACATTTCCTTGCTTAAGGAACGCATAGGACAGCAGGAAGCTTCTCACCGTTTTTGCCGTAAAGCAACGCATGCTGCTCCACCTGCGGAGACAAGCCAAAGACCAAATCAGTCCAACGCATGACCAAAATCAGAAGCAGGGCGGGCTTAAAAGTCAGAAGCAGCACCTGCGAGTCGGAGAGGCCCTTAGTCCGATCCACGCCGAACGCTTCGAGCACCTGCGAGGACGTGGGGGAGGCGACCAGATCCGTGAGAGGCGGCGGCGGCAGCGGTGAAGGGGGATCCAGTGATGCTGTGGCAGCAGTGCCTTACCTCCGCGACGGATTTGGCGTAGGCGAACTCCATGGTCGGCCGACGCCGACGCCGACGCGTGAGCAGGGGCGGGAGCTTGGATGGAGGAGGAGTGATCGCGGCGGTGCCGCTATGGAGGAGGAGTGGCCGGATTTTCTCAGCTTGGGTTTTGGCCTAGCAACGGTGGGATTTGCGCTCGTCGGAGGACAGGTGGCGATGGGATCTCCTGACTGGTCTGGTTCGGCTCGACCGCTGGTAAACGAGCCATGGGGAAGTGAAGTGCGTGACAAGTGATGCACGCTTTTGCTTTGCTTTGGGTTGTCGCCAACATGCAACGAACAAAACTATCCCCCGAAATGTGTGAAAAGGAAATAAAACTGACCGTCAAAAAAGGGAAAAAGTGCAATTTTTAATTTTGAACATGCTTGTACTTAATAGGCTCAATCTACAAAAAAAACAAGTCTCCACCGGCGTTCCCCCTCTCCCTCCGCCTGCTGCTCCGGCGGCGGGAAGGAGGGGGAATCTGGTTCCTCCGCTCTGTAGTTAGGGTTTGGTTTTGCAAATCGTGGTGCGTTGGGTAGTGGGAGCGGTGCCCGGATGAATAAATTTGTCTCAACTCTACTCCCACACCGGCGTTGTCATTCATGGCGGTGTCTCGGAGTTGGTCGCGTCGTGTGCTTGTCGACCTTTCAGGTCGGTGGCTTTAGGGTTCTTGTTTCGACGGCGACTTCCTCAGATGAGTCTTTCCTCCTGCTCTGTCCCCGTTTTTGCGGCGTTGTCTCCGACGCCATCGTGGAGCAGAGAGGATTTCTCCAGGAGTACGTGCAGACGGTTGTCTGTGCTAGTGACAGATGGAAGATGGTGCACCTTGTGCTGGGTTTGTGGTTGGAGGTTGACGGTTCTGGTTCACTACTCGACGTCGTCATGCGGGGGGTGCCGGTTCTGAAGTTCGATGACGTGTCTGGGTCGTGTTGCCCCGGTCTGATTCTTTCAACGATAATGGTTTGTCCTATGGCAAACTACTTTGGAGGTCCGAAAAGCTGCCGATCAGCGATGGAGCCACGTCGAGCTCGGGTGAAGAGGTGAAATGTCTCGCTTCACTTTGGTGGCCGCTACGACGATGCCGAATGAGACGGATAAGCGTTGGTTTGTCACGTAGATTTATCCTGTCTTTCCAGATATGTAAGATCTATGTATATGTGCTTTGTATATTGTTCTTTATTTATAAATGAGAAACATATTATCTTGCAAAAAAAGTCAACTGGACCTAGAAACTTCCCGAAAATTTAGCAAACATGTGTAACTCGCCGCTTTTGTATGAAACAATTGTACTCCCTATGTTTATATGAATCTTGCACTAAATTATGTTTAGATATGTGCTGATCAAAAAATGCTAAAACATTTTCCCTATTGAAATAGAGGGAGTATACTGTAAGAAAACATAAGGCATCGCGGGAAGCACGAGCATCCGCCCCTGACTATTGATAGCTATCAAATTATCTCATGAATTTCCGCTTGCACAATTTGTAAAGTCTGGTCATAGATAAGTGTAGTTTCCGTAGTTGATGAAATTGGTAATGTGCGAGTAAATTATATATGCACTCTGAGCTTTTCAAATGTGTAAACAATCTACGACCTAAGTTTGACTTACATCCTCATGATTCTAGTCAATGCCTTGGGACCTGTGTTCAGAAACAACTCTTGTTATAAGTGTTCCATCGACTGACATGTGAGTTCACATGACCTTTGTTTATATAATTACATGTTCGTCTCATATTTGCGTCACCTCAAAGTTTTGATATGGTTGCTTGATGTCTTGTTCAAATTTAGCCGGAAAAGTTACACCTAAGTGAGAGTGATAACTCTTTCTTTAGAAATATTGAAACTCTCAACATAGAAACCTCGTATCAATTTTAAAATGATCCTTAGTCCCAACATATAAAATTGAACTCCGGACGCTATGTTGTTTGACGTTTCATGAATTTTATAGTTTTGAACCCAACTTTAAACCTTTTGAACTGAATGTTGTTAGAAGCAGCAGTGCTAAGAGTGGCAATTTGCCAAGTTTCAAAAATAAGTCGGCACGTCGTCATCGTGTCAAGATTCACGTTCTTAAAAATGTCGTTCATACTTCACACATTCGACGTGAAATTTTGGAGTTTTAAATGGGTAAAACTGAATCTATAAGGGAAAAAAAACTCGTACGAGTAAGATGTTGAGCTCCCAACACGAAGATGTTTGACTTTCTAGAAATTTCACATAGTACTGAATACCAATTTTGTTCCTACTTATACATTGTACCCTGTCATGTGAAGAAATTCCGATTCCCCCACAAACCACGGTACACGTCCGCAGTTCCTCTGCGCGACTGCACGAGACCACGACGGCAGCACGAGCCAGCCCAAGGATCTCTCGCGTCTTTTCTGTCAAACCCGAAATCCCGGCTCCACAAGATCTCAACGAACCCGGTCCTCATGCGCCGGAGAGTAAAAACCTCATTCTCCCTTCGGAAGCACCCGTAGACCCAGTCCACCCTGCCGCAACCCCTCCGTTACTGGAGCCGACACCCGTGACGCTACTCGTCACCCGAGGGCCGGCCTCAAGAACCAGAAACCCACCACCGCCGCCGTCCCCCACCACCAGCGGCAGCTTCCGCTGAATCGAAGTCCGCACCGCCCCAACCACCGCCCCCCAGATCTAGCCCGCCCCCCGCCTACGTGTTGCCCCTCGATTCGGCACCTCCCCTGACCCGGCCTCGTGCCGGAGAGGCTCCACGCGCGGCCTCAAATCTGGGAGATTTCTTCCCCAGCTCCTATTCCTTAGCAGCTGCGGCAGCCGCGAGTCGCGCTCCCGCCGTCCGGCACGATGCAGGCGCGGGTGGCGTCCATGGAGGACATGAAGGAGGCGCGGCAGGCGGCGCTGGCGCAGGGCCGGCTCTTCCCGACGGGGATGCTCAGGGTCTTCATCGGCTTCCTCCTCCTCGGCGTCGGCCTCTCCGCGGTCGGCATGTACCTGGCGCGCCACACGCTCGCCGCCGCCGCGCCCGCCCTCTTCCGCCCCTGCCTCGGGGCATCCTCCTCCGCCGAGGACGAGCTGGAGACGCTCGAGCGCTGGACGCGGCCCCCGGCGCGCGCGCGCCACGCCATGACGGACGAGGAGCTGCTCTGGCGCGCCTCCTTCGCGCCGCGCGTGCGCCGGTACCCGTTCCCGCGCGTGCCCAAGGTGGCCTTCATGTTCCTCACGCGCGGCCCGCTGCCGCTGGCGCCGCTCTGGGAACGCTTCTTCCGTGGCCACCAGGGACGGTACTCCGTCTACGTCCACGCACTGCCCTCCTACCGAGGCAACTTCACCTCCGACTCCGCCTTCTACAATCGGCAGATCGCCAGTAAGGTTAGCCCTCCTCTCGCGTGCTGGACAACTTGCCCCCACGCCGTAGCAGACTCTAGTAGTGTGATACGACACTCAACTTAGCAACATGCCATTTTTGTGTGATACTACCTTGTAGCCTGCGTACTCATGCTGATCTAGTGATACCAACTGCAAAACAGATAGTGCCAACTACCAAGACTGTACATTTAGCTGGACTGTACGGTTCCTCTGTGATTACGTACGTGATCTGGCAAACTTTGATACTGAATCCAACGTTTCAGCCCTTCTAATGCATTCCATAGGAACATTTATAAGGTGCGTAATATTGGTACACTGAACTGAACTGTGATGGTACTTACTAGTCACTACAGTGAGGAGCCTGTAACTAATGCACTGGCCATTCCATCCTGACGCGTGTGCCAAGCTTAGGCACTGCGCACCTAGGTCTGATTTGGGTTATTGAACTGAAAGAATATCGTATTTTATAGAATATGCAAAAGAATTGTGCTTTTTTGCACTAAAGGAGAAATTGTGGTTATAACAGGGTACTTCTTCAGTTCTTCTATGCTTACCTAATGCCAGATCTTTGTTACTATATTACCAACTTACTCTGGGGAAAGAGTCTTAAAATCTGTAACCAGTATTCGTCCTTTCATCCGTCTAGTAGCAGGCTATGCAGCCTGACCTAGCCGATTTTATGCAGCCTAACCGTAGTTCTGGTCAAGCTGGAAATGTTTGTCCCCTGACATCACTAGCATTGTTCTGGAAAACAACTCTACTAGGCCATATGCTCGGCCGCATACAAGTAATGAGTTATAAGTTCCAGTTAGGCCCCCAGTTGTATCTGTTTTAGAGTCCCCTGACCCTTCCTGTTGCATTATAAGATCCAGGTAGGCTTGCAATTGGTCAGGCTTGTCTCTGTCTGTTTTCTCTCAGACACTATGTAGGAAGAGTTGAAATTTTCTGTAGCTTCCCTGTTGTGTTGAGAACTTGAGATGCCTGAGTGCCTGACATTACTATGTGATCTGCTTGCTGCTCACAGGTTGCAGAATGGGGTCGGATGACTATGTGTGATGCCGAGAGACGCCTGCTGGCAAATGCTTTGCTGGATATATCTAATGAGTGGTTTGTGCTCGTGTCTGAGTCATGCATTCCCATATTTGATTTCAACACCACATACGAATACTTTCAGAATTCAAGTAAAAGCTTTGTCATGGTGTTTGATGATCCTGGACCATATGGAAGGGGCCGGTATAATTATAACATGACCCCTGAGGTTGAGCTCACACAATGGCGCAAAGGCTCGCAATGGTTTGAAGTAGACAGAAAACTTGCTATCGAGATCATTAAAGACACTCGCTATTACCCAAAATTTGAGGAGTTCTGCAGGCCTCATTGTTATGTTGATGAACATTATTTCCCTACTATGCTCACAATTGAAGCTCCGCAGAGCCTTGCTAACAGAAGCGTCACTTGGGTGGACTGGTCAAGAGGCGGTGCACATCCAGCCACGTTTGGTAAGAGAGATATCACTGAGGAATTCCTTAGAAGGATTCAAGCAGGACGGACTTGTCTATACAATAATCAGAATTCGACAACATGCTTCCTGTTTGCTCGGAAGTTCGCTCCAAGTGCTCTCGAGCCATTGTTAGAGTTAGCACCCACCGTGCTGGGTTATGATTGATGTATGCTTTAACAGGTGCCCCCTGTAAGTTTTGATATAGATCAGCGTAGTTTTACATGTGTGGAGGCAAGGGCTAGTTCTCCTAGATGACAACCTGTACAATGCCCACATCATTATACACACATTTGTACTATTATTTTGTACAGTAACCTGACAGTGGACAAGAGAGGTTTCTCGTGGACTATTGTAGCTGTATATCTTTTGTTAATCAGAATGTATTACTGTACTTGAAATTTGTTGGGACAGATGTTGAGATAAAGTCAAGTGTTTGTTTCTTCAAATATATGGCCTATTTTTTTTTTTTAATGGAGATACCTGAAAAGCAAAAAATGTTGAATGGAAGAAAGTAAAACATATCAAACAGTCTGACATGTGAATGGCCCAAAAGTACTGCATATGGTCAGATTTGCCCTTGTCTACTTCCATCCAGAGAAAAACCTGTGGCCCTTGTCCAATCCAGGATTTGCACAAATCAAGTACTAGTAGCAACCTGACGACGTTTCCATGTAGGAATTGGGAGAGCACACTGGAGAGCAAACGAGAGCGTCATCTCATTCCATGGCTCAGCCTCCAGGTCATCTGATGGACGCAATCAGAAGGCCAGTCACAGCAGCTTCGTCTCTTCATCAATCAGCGGCCAATCATCTCCACCACTGGTCACCTTGGCTCAGAGGAATGGAGTTAGCAGGAGATGTCTCCTCACACTGCTGGCATCAGCTGTGGCCATACCTGAGGCTAGTGAATCAAGAAAGGCCCTATTGCAAGGTATGTAAAGATCTGTTCCGATTTTTCGGGTTTACGGGGCAACCAATAGTTGTGGTCGGTTCGCTGCTCACGTTGGATAGATAAATTAAACTCCCTGCATATGTGTAGATTATGTGAAGAGATCAAAGGAAAACAAAGAGAAGAATGACAAGGAGGTATGTGGCCTTCCATCGATTTCTTCCCCTTTGTATCCCATCATGGCTAGTGGAACATGACTTGTGCTTCTGTTTTGAGTCAGTAATCTATGTGCACTTCACTACTAAAGCATGACTTTTGTTTCAACTATTCATTCGTCACATGCTCCAATTTCATTGCTTCGGTTGCTTTCTACCCATTGTCCATTTTCCTTTTCATTTTCATGATAAACTTGGGGGAAGTTTGACATGTGACATCTGCCAATGCAACCTACATACTATTTAAATATGACTATTAGACTAGTTTATTTAAATCTCGGGTGAATTCAGCTGCAGCCTCTTTATAGTGGCTATTTTATCACTGTTTACTGGAGCAACGAATTGATCAAGAAGAATCGTGGTTGCAAGTTGCAACTAATTGTGTGCTGTTTTTTCCCCTCATATTCCAGAGGCGAGATGACGTCTACAAGAGGAATTACAAGGATTATTTCGGTTTCATGGAAGGCCCGGTTAGAGAGAAGAAAGAGGAGGAGCTCACGGAGACGGAGAAAGGAATTCTCGCATTTCTTGACAAGAATAAGTAACTATTCGGCGCAGGAGGGCCTCACCAATCAAATAACTGAAACATCTTTTCTTTTCTTTTTTGAACCGAGGCAAAAGACTTGCCATTTTCATTAATTAAGAAGAAGTGGAAATTGGCCGGTTAATTAGCGGGAAACCGGCCTAAAACCGATACAAACACCCTCGCCGACCGTCATGGAACAAGACCGTCGGGAGGGCACACACGGCCACCCTGGCTACCAAACGCAAACTGCACACACATCGCTAGAGACGAGAGTCATCGTCGAGGCAGCCCACCGATGTCATCGTCATCACTCACTCCTCGCGAGCGACTCCGACTTCCTCGAAGAAGCAACCACCAAAGAAGACCTCATCGTAGCAGCCTCGTGAAGCCCGCACCGGCCTATGCCAAACATATGACCCTTCACGCAGAAGGCTGGCAGCTTCGATTCTGAAGATGAGCTCCAAAGAGGAGATGGGCAGGATCCGCGCCGACGAAGGTCGCCACAACCTGACAGCCCCACACACGTCATCGTCGCCGCAGACACGCCGGTCGCAGCTCCGACTTCAAAGCAGGAGAAGTCCGGCAAGGAGACGAGTCGAACACGCCGGAGCAAGAGCTGACTACCAAGATCTTGCCGCAACCAAACCATCACTCGCCGACGTCGTCGTTGCCACGCAAGCCACCACGCGGAACCTAGCATCCACCACCATAACCCTCCACTGGTCCCATCGACCGGTGCATACCTCCTGAGATGATGCCCCCAAGGGGGAGTCTTGTATTGGAAAATTCCTTCCGCGGTGAAATTCTCGGGAGTTAATACGATTACCATTTAGCAACCCACTTGGTGCTAAATCTGGTGCGGCTTGTTCTGTTTCATCATTTTTACTATCTTTTTTTGTGTGTGTGCAGAATTGCAACGCTTCGCTTCATCACACAATTAGCATTGTGGATGTATATCTTTGTTAATCAGAATGTTTTACTAGAAAATTGTTATGTTGAGATAAAGGCAAGAAATGTTATTCAGATATATAGACTAAAATAATAACTTATAATGTAGATACCGGAAAGTAAAATAAAAAGGTTAAATGGAAGAACCAGTCTCACGTATGACTGGTCCAAACCTTAGGCAGTGCTGCATATGGTCAGATTTGCCCCTGTCTGCTTCCATCCAGAGAAAACCTGTGGCCCTTGTCCAATCCAGGATTTCTAGATATCACAAGTAGTAGCAACCTGGCGACATCTCCCAGGGAGTGAAGAGAGCACGGTGAACAGTCATCTCCATCCCATGGCTCAGCCTCCAGGTAAACTTATGCACACAATCAGAAGGCCAGTCACGCCAGCTTCATCTCTTCATCAATCAGCGGCAAATCATCTCCAGCCACTGCTCACCTTGGTTCAGAGGAATGGAGTTAGCAGGAGATGCCTCCTCACTCTGCTGGCATCAGCGGCGGCCATACCCGAGGCTAGTGAATCAAGAAAGGCCCTACTGCAAGGTATGTAAGAATCTGGTCCGATTTTCCGGGTTTACTGGGCAACCAGTATTTGTGGTTGGTTTGCCATTCACATTGGATGGATAATTAACTCTGAATGCATCTATGTAGATTACGTGAAGAGATCAAAGGAAAACAAGGAAAAGAATGACAAGGAGGTATGTGATCTTCCTTTGATTTTTTCCTTGGTATCCGATCATGGCTAATGGAAGAAACCTTTTGCTTTTGTTTGAGTCAATAATCTATATGCACTGTCCGATATGCACTTCTCTATTAAATCATGAGCCTTTTTTGGTCTGGGTCAATATGCTCCAACTTCATTGCTTGGTTTATAACACTATTGTCCCATTTCATGTTCACTTTTTAAGAAACTTTTGAGGCAAGTTTGACCTGTGCTGTAATTTACCACCCTTGTTCGTAGCACATGTTCCAGTTTCTTGGTTTTCGAGTAGATGTCCCTAATTTAAATATGGAACCTTGTGCCACCTGCAAACAGCAAACTCAACCTACACGGTTAAATACAACTATCATACTAGTTTAATTCTAAGGTGAATTCAGCCGCAGTCACTTGACAGTGGCGATTTTATCACTATTAGTCTACCGAAGCGACAAATTGATTGAGAAGAGAGTTTTCGTCGTAATTGCAGCTAATTATGTGCATGCTCTCATATTCCAGAGGTTGGACGACTTCTACAAGAGGAATTACAAAGATTATTTCGGTTTCATTGAGGGCTCGGTTAGAGAGAAGAAAGAGGAGGAGCTCACGGAGTCGGAGAAAGGAATTCTCGCGTGGCTTGACAAGAACAAGTAGCTTTTTTTACCACGAGAGGGGCACGCCAACCAAATAGCTGAAACAGCTTTTGTATAGGAAAGTTCGTTCCGCTATGAAGTTCTCAAGGAGTTATCAAGTTTTGCATTTAGGCCTCACTTGCCTCTAAAGCTGCTGCGGCTCGTTCTGTTTCATCATTGTTATCTCAACCTGTGCAGTAGCACAATTCTTTGCTTGATTTGATAGTATGATCCAATTCTGAAAAATCAGGAATTGGACGCCGTGAAAACTCCGCTACAAAAAAAAAGGAAGAGTAGGACGCCGTGAAAACGCAGCCTGCCCAGTGCCCAGGAAGAACACCTGGTCGTAGAGGCGATTTTTGACAGGGTGTTCCACGCTCCTCTCAAAAAAAAAAAAAAAGAGACAGGGTGTTCCACGCGATCACGAACATGTAGAGCCTTGCATCCCGCGGGATTCCACCAGGTGAGGGACGCCAGCTCCTAGGAATCCCACCAGATGAGGGACTCCGGCCCTACGTCAAATTACAATTACATCTACCTCTCATAGTTTTGAATTAAAACCGTGACACTTATTTTTAGACTGGAGGGAGTACTATTTCAATTGTGGTGCAAGTGAGATTGTGATATAAAAGTAAGCAAGGTAATTCTTACGGGTGAAAACAATGGAAGTATGAAAATATGAAGTGTAATTATGCCAATTTATTTGTGTAGCAGTGTAGGCACGGTAAAAAAAGCAAGTCTCGACAAGAGGGAGCAATAACTATTTGTGTACATAGACTAGCCAAACTGATATGTCACTACACTTAATGAGAGATAATAGTGATATCATATGTAGATACCGTAACATAACGGATTTCATGTCAATATGAGTATATAGTCTAATAAATGCACTATTATATGATACCGCATATATGCTACTATTCATTATGTAAGTAGTAACGTAGACTAGTGTATGATACTCCCTACTGTGACGAGCCTGAAAATAATATTATATTAAATGACCAAGAAAAAAACTTCTTGTGGGATATGGGCATGCGCGGTGATACGTTCAAAACGTATCTATAATTTTTGATGGTTTATATCATTGCTATATATTTTATTATGATTAAATATCATTTCATGACATTTTTCTTGACTAACCTATTAACGTAGTGGCAAGTGTCTTTTTTTTTTTTTGCGTTGCAGAAAAGAGGAAAATAAATATCGAAAAGCACGAAAACTTCGAAGCAGTCCTACCTTTCCACGAAATGACCGAGGAGGCAAATCTGACGGTAGGAGAGCCATGCAGTCCCACCATGCGGGTTAGGGATGAACTGCGGGCCCACCCGCATGGGCACATCAGGCACCGCCTCTCGATGCCTCTTGGCTTATAAAATCCCTTCAACCCTAAAAACATCAGGGCCGGAGGTGTTTTTACGAGGCACGGAACAGAGCCGCCACCGTCACGGAAATACCTCGTTCGGGGGTCCTGGAGTCCTATTTCGGCACCCTGCCGGAGGAGAAAATCATCACCGGAGACATCTACACCAACCTTGTTGCCTCCATGACGATGTGTGAGTAGTTCATCCTTGGAATATGGGTTCATAGCAGTAGCTAGATGGTGATCTTTCCTCCTTGTTCTTCAATACAATAATATTGTGAGCTGCCTAACATAATCGAGGTCCATCTAATATAATTGCTCGTACATGTTGTGTTTGTTGAGATATGATCAGATTGTGCATGTTTCTTATATGATCTTATTACTATATGAGATTGTTTTATTTACGTTCCTACATGCTCTCCGATTTATATTGTTACTCTGGCCAGGTTATAGTATAAATCTCCAAGAGGGAATATATATTAGATAGTGAGTTCATGCCTCACTTTGCCTGGGCTCGAGTTGAGATAGAAACGACTAACTGGGGTGGTGTGTGTTGGTATTAAGGGTAAAACCGGTGTTTATGTCCTTTGCTAAATAGCTAATATTGCTTACATGATGTATAATGCTTAATGCAATATTCTATTGTTTTCAACTTAATACCTAGAGAGGCAAGTCGAGAAGCGTTCTCGAAGTGGAGTATTTAGATATAGATTTTCAGTTCTTACCTAAGAGAAATTTGCTGCTGCACTATATCATACTATCCACTAGGGTTCTGATGGCTACGTGTTGGTGAACCCCAAGAGGAAGGTTATGATGTAGACAGCAGAAGTTTTCCCTTGAATAATCTACCCAAGGTTATCAATCCAGTAGGACTTGACGATCTATCGGAAGGTTGTTGATGTTGACTCCCCTGGCGCTAGGGAGCTTGCACCAACGTGGAATCTGCACAGACACAAACCAGAACTTTGCCCAACACGAAACAGAGAGGTTGTCAATCTTTCCGATCTTGCAGAAACAAAGAGTTAAACGTATGGTGTGGAAAACAGCAGGAAACACAACAAGTAACAGGAAACAGATGATTGCAGCAGGTTGTGTAAACAGTATGAGAAAATTGGACCAGGGTCCACAGTTCACTAGTGGTGTCTCTCTCAGAACAGATAACTAGAATGTTGGGTAAACAAATTACAGCTGGGCAATTGACAAATAGAGAGGGCATAACAAAGCAATACATGCCAAGATGTCTACTATGAAATCTAGTTGGGCATTACAACAAAGTACATAGACCGTTATTCCAACAACATCTATGCCTAAATAATCCACCTTCAAGGCAGCATCCGCATCCTATTCAGTATTAAGTTGCTAACAACAGATTATTGCATGAAGTAAAGTGTGTAATGTAATCAATACAAGTGCCCTTGGACACTGCACCAATGTTTTATCCCTAGTAGCAACAGCACATCTACCATCTTAGACCTTTCTGTCACTGATTCAGATATCTAGAGACTGAACCCACTATCGAGCATAAATACCCCCTCTTGGAGTCACAAGCATCTACTTGGCCAAAGCATCTACTAGCAACGGAGAGCATGCAAGATCAAGAGCACATAGATAAACAACTTGAATAAACATGGTATCAATATTCATCGGATCCCAGTAAACACAACATCTAGCATTACAATAAGATGATCTTGATCATGTTAGGCAGCTCACAAGATCTAAACATGGAGGCACAAGGTAGAGAGACAACCATCTAGCTACTGCTATGGACCCGTAGTCCAGGGGTGGACTACTCACGCATCACTCCGGAGGCAGGCATGGTGATGTAGAGCCCTTCGGTGATGATCTCCCCTCCGGCAGGGTGCCGGGAAGAGCTTCAGAACTCCTCCGATCTGAGATTGACGATGACGGCCGCGACGGTACTTTTCGTGGAATATGATCGACCATAATAGGGTTTTCGCGTCGCGGAGAATATATAGGCGAAGAGGCGGCGTCGGTGGCCGAGGGGGGGCCACCACGCCATAGGGGGGCGCGGGCCCACCCTGGGCCGCGCCCTAGTGTGGCGTGGCCCCCTGGTGGGTCTGCTCCGATTCCCCTTTGGACTCCGTGATCTCCTCGTAATATTATTGACGATGTCTTTTGTTTCGTCCAATTCCGAGAATATTTCCTTAATAGATTTTCTGAAACCAAAAACAGCAGAAAACAGGGAACTGGCACTATGGCATCTTGTTAATAGGTTAGTTCCAGAAAATGCATAAAAATGATATAAAGTATAGCCAAAACATGTAGCAATTGATATAATAACAGCATGGAACATCAAAAATTATAGATACGTTTGAGACGTATCAGGTTCCGAACAGTCATCACGCAAAAGCATTAAACTGCCGGGTATGCAAAAAAAGTAAACACAAAATAATTTTACCTGGCATCAATATTTCGATTCAGTTCCCGATGAAACAATTCACAACAAATAATGAATAGATAGACATCCCAAAAAATTATTTGCACCAAAGTCAACATTTTTCCCCATAATGTACGTGTATGGTGCGGTAGTGCCTGCTTATTTTCTACATCCTACATCTGCAATATTAGCTTGCCAAAACGTTTTATATTGTGTGACGGAGGGATCATATTTTAAACTATATGTATATGATAATATAGCCATGATGACAAAAAAATTGTGCGTATTTATTTATATTGCTATTATTTTTATAAATTTAGTTATTTACCTACCATCTACCATTTCAAGGCTAATTTAACAAACATTTGAAACCATAAATATAAAAAATTATAATAAAAATATCTAGTTGCACAAATGCGCATGCCACACTGCTAGTTTCTTTTAATCCCAATATCCTAGGATACTAAAATAATGATTTCTATGAAAAAAGGCACTTGCAGTTTCTCTCTGATATCAAGCAAAATCCTAATATTGTGAGGAAAGTGGGCAAGTCTAGAAAGGTTAATCATAGTGTTCTCCAGGGCCCACTACATTGTGGCACATTTATATATTGGAAGTTGAATGTTTTTTTTTATAGAGAGAAGGTTTATTAATTGACATTGACTTTTCCAAATCCATGAAAAATATGGAGGCACTGGCTGGGATCCAATCATCACTTTGTATGATTTTTCTGATGAGAAGAGAGTATTTCCCCAGATTTCAATATTTATTATTGTGATTTACGCTATATAGTTTCAATGTATCATTGAAAATATATCTAAGTTACGCAATTTTTTCTTGTTTTTCTAGAAATTTCCCTTATCAAGATACATAACAACGTTGAATGTAAACCAAAAATAAAATGTACATTGAATATTTTCTTACATAATGGTTCATATGGAGTATATGTAAATTATTTTATGAATGTTTTTCTTCTATATTTTAAAATTTTATAACTATATTGGAAGAGATTACAAAGCATAGGGCCTAACAAATATCTTAATACATGTGTGTAGTATGTGGTTTGGTAAGAAAATATATGGACACTTCTGGAGATAAATTGAACGGTTGTGTTTTTTCTGTTGCAAAAAAATGTGTCTTGCAATTTACATTGGGTTCAATAATAAATTGACAAAATGTTAATGATCACTTGCTATTCAAATAGCATCACTTATTGTAATCACCCATAAACATAGTTTTTGTATGTGTCGTTCTACTATTTTGGCCCACACAAAATTCAGTTATTTATATGCTTAGCGCAATGCGCCTCTGTATCTCATGGTGTATACAAGTGCTCCGGCCGGTTGGTTTCTCAAATAAGAAGCTATGCAGGTTTTGGAGTATACGTCTCTAATTTAAATAAGGAACCTTGTGCTAGTGTGCCACCTGCAAACAACAACCTGCACAGTTAAATACAACTATCATACTTGTTTAAGGCCGAGGTGAATTCAGCTGCAGCCACTTCACAGTGTCGATTTTATAGTTTACTGAAGCAACAAATTGCTGAGAAGAGAGTTTCCGCCGTGGTTCATAAACGTGTGTTCTTTATAGTACTATAAAATCTGGTAGTACTATAAAATAGAGACTAAGAAGAGAGTTTCCGCCGTGGTTCATGAAATTTGATTCATAAACGTTGGTTGTTTTTGTTGTTTGTAACTTAATAAAACTTAAAAAGGTTTGACCTTCTAAAAAAATGTTGTATAGCAGTTCTTTATTTTGATTTTCGGACGGAGACGCATGAGAAATTGAGAAGTGACGAGGGAATTTAGTCAAGACTTAGATGGGCTTGGGCCGCGCACGACCTAGCTTCCCCCGTCTCCGCTGCCGCCCCAATCGCCGCCCAACTCCCGCACTGCGCCACCGCCGCCGCCCCCAGAGACGAAGATGATGAGGCGGTTTGTGAATCTGGTGACGCGGAACGATGCCGAACGCGTCTATTCAGTGCGCCGCATGGATCCTTACAAGGAGCTCTTCTACCAGTCAGCAAAAGCCGCAACTGAAGCTGCTGCAGCAGCAGATGAAGCAGCCATGAGAGAATCTTGTCCGGCTTGGCCGACCCTGCAGCTGCCTCGCCCAAGCATGAACTTCACCGCAGCAGACCGTGAAGGCGGCCTGCATATGTTCGCGCTCTTCGCCCCCCGCGGCACCAGTGAAGGCAGAATTGTCTATTCCGACACGAACGGCGAGGCCGGGCTGTACGACGCCGACAAGCATGTACACAACACCCTGGGCGTCCTCAGCGAGCCTAAGATCCTCAGCCCCATGTGCCTGTCCATCGCGCATCCTGGCAGCATCGAGGACAGCATGTACGTCCTCGACGGCTTCCTCCCGAAGGCCTTCGAGGTCCTTGAGTTCGGGCCCAGCCGCCGTGGAATGAGCAGCTTGGCGTTGAAGTACTGGCGTTGGCGCCTTCTTCCGCCGCCTCCCTTCGTCCATCAACCTGGGTACGAACGCTCCTGTATCACCGCCTACGCCGCGGTAGCCGACGGCAACGGCTGCTCCACCATCTACGTCTCATGTCGCGGAGTCGGCACCTACAGGTTCGAGACGGCACGCCATGACCCTAGCTGCCGTGAAGGATGGAGCCCCTCGGAGGAATGGAGTCGCGTTGGGGCATGGCCGCTGCCCTTTGATGGCAGAGCTCAGTTCGTCCCAGAGTTCAACCTGTGGTTTGGCTTCTCAGACTTATGGCCCAACCATCTGCGTGCTGCGGACCTCTCCGCCATGGACCGGGAACGACGACCACCCACGGTGCTGCAAGATTGGCAAGATCTGAAGCTGCCTGACGGACATGTGTGGATTCCAACGTATTCCAACCTTGTCAACCTGGGCGATGGCAAGTTTCTCATCGCTAAGACATTTGCATCAGAGGAGACATGTGAGCAATTTGCTGTGCTCACCGGCATAGAGATGATGGCTGGTGTCGGTGATGACCAGAGCCTTAAGATGGTCAAGCACAAGTGCGCACGTTTTGTCTTCGGGAATAACAGCATCGAGTGCGTGCTCTGAATGGCATGATCTGTGCTCTGCCTGTCGCATTTGTCATCTATGCTCGTAGGCTTATTTGCATAATTAAGGGTTTGTGTGTTCGGTCCGTGCATGGCTCATTCTAGTATGTGCTTACTCTTTGTAAAGAGAACATTGTATTATGTTCAGTAATCATGGATGTTTCGTTTGCTGGTTTTAGCTTTCGTTCATCTGGGCTTCGTCCCCGGTGCTATTTCCTGTATTAACTTGATTTGGTGCTTTCTATATAAATAAAGCAGGGCAATCTTGCCCTTTCTCTAAAATAATCATGGATGCTTGGTTTTAGGTTTTTTTGGGGTTGCTCGGTAAGACTGCATGTTCATTGGTTGAGATTACTTGCTATGAAAAGTAGGAAATCCTAACTTGGCAACGAAATCAAAGACTTGAAGCCTAAAAAATATTACGGACCTTAACTTAGAATTTTGGCACTTCCCTGTGGTATGCCATGGCTTCTACTTTCTATGTGGATTATATATCGAAAACGTAAGATCTCAATTGGATTGTTGTTTTTCTCTTGCACTGGATGCTTTTATATTCACCTTGGATAGATAACTGGCTCTGACGGCGTATGTAGATTATTTGAAGAGATCAAAGGAAAACAAAGAAAAGAATGACAAGGAGGTATGTGGCATTCCTTTATTTTTTTCCTCGGTATCCCACCATGGCTAATGCAAGAACACTTCTGCTTTCGTTTTGAGTCAATAATCTATGTGCACTTCTCTATTAAATCATGACTGTTGAAATATAGACGCACGGTCCTACTTTCCCCATCAGTTGTCAGAACAACCTTGAGTTCAAGACCCGGCTGAAACAATAGCAAAAAAAAAAACTGAAACCACTTTCAGTCACCGAGAGAGCAAGAATGGTACGGAGACACGGGTATAAAAAATTATGGCATAGGAGTATGTTATATGTGTAGGAGAATGGCTGAATTTCGTGATCCCCCGATATCACAATCACCGTGGGGAGGTCCCTTGAACCTTTTAGCCACATGGAGCAACAAGCGAAGAATATCTTTGCACGACACACGCATGAAGAAAACTTCTTGCAGGAGAGCCATTCAGCCAAGCTTGCAAACTTTGCCCAATTGAAAGCATTGGGTCCACACCCTTTGCTCGAGTTGTAGACCAATGAAGAACCGCCATTAAGATGGGTACGCAGTGCCATTCGGGCTGAAGGAACTAATGATTGGATAAGGCACTTTATGAGGATCGACAATCTATATGCTAGAGGCTTTGCCAATCACCACAAGGCCTATGAGATCACACAACCAGCGCTTACCAAAGATACCAGTGTGCCCTTGTCGTTCAGTACTTCTTCCACTAGATTACAAGTGCGTGCTGTTGGATTGGGACATCATTATCAGAAGTCCGGTCTAGCCTTGCCGATCTAGCATCAGCCATTATTTACAGCACCGCCTCCCATCGGCTCCCTAAGGCCAATAGGCACTACTCAAAACCTAGCTTCGGCACCAACATCACATTTGTACAACCGTTCTAACTAGATTTTGAACCCAGTCTCGAGTTAAAGTAAATACATTTACGCTAAACTTTTATACTTATTTATATTTTTTATCATAATATAGTTTTGCAAATACAAGTTGTATATTATGTACTTGTCATTGTTAAGCATACACAAATGTTTCTCATTTATTATTGTGGTTTATGCTATATAGTTGCAGTGTATATCATAAAAAAAAAAAGTGTTGCGCAAAAAGTTTTTCCTTTTCGAGATATTGCCGGTTAAGATACATTAACCATCTTAAATGTGAAAAAAAGACACACACCCTCCTTGAATCAATATGTTAATATAGCTGTGTAGTGTATTGGTACGTAAGCAAACATATGGAAACTTCTCGAGTATAAATTAAACAGTTGACAAGATCATTTTGTAATGGCTAAATGTGCCTTACAAGTTACAATGTGTTCAATAATAAGTTGATATGTTAGTGATATACACTTATTAGTTAAATAGCACCAATTATAGTAATCACCGACAAACATAGTTTTTTTATTGGTTCTACTATTCTGGCATGCAGTAATCAGTTATTTTATATGCTCACCGCAATGCGCCTCTATACATATGGTGTATACAAATGCTCCTATCAGTTTATCAAAATATCAAGTATGCATATATATGGAACTAAAATATGTCTAGCAATTGTTTTAATACAACATAATGTATCCATAAGGGAGACTAGCGACCAAATAAAACTTGCATCTCGGTAAGATCGTGTGTATCCTTTGCGACGTTAGTAGGTCGCGCCACGGGGGATGAACCCCCCACCCCCTGAAAGGACAAGGATGTCGCCTAGAGGGGGGGGGGGGGGTGAATAGGCGATTTAAAACTTTTCCGGTTTAGTCTTGCTAATTGCGGAATAAAACTAGGTGTTTAAATTAACAAGCCAACAACCTAAAAATACTAGGCTCACCTATGTGCACCAACAACTTATGCTAAACAAAACAAGCAACAAAGTGATATCAATAGAATATTTCAAGCACGAAGGCTATCACAATGTAAAGTGCATAAGTAAAAAGCTCGGGTAAAGAAATAACCGAGGCACACGGAGACGAGGATGTATTCCCAAGTTCCTCCATTTTAGGGGAGTACGTCTCGTTGGAGAGGTGTGAGGCACCACAAAGGTCGATCTCAATGCCACAAAGGCTTCACCTTCTTCTCCGATGAACCGCACCACAAAGGTTTGGTTCACCTTCCACTATCGGAATCCTTCGAGGCGGAATCCGGAGCCTTTCAACAACAACCCGGTGCACAACCCACAATTGGATTGGGGGCTCCCGAACGGCTACAAGTGACCACAAAAGGTCTCAACCACCACAATGGCATCTAGGGTCCAATGACCCAAGAGTAACAAGCTCACAAACTTTCAACTTCCACGAATCCTCGTGGAGAGCACAAACCGATGCAACAAAGCAATGGCAAGAGCACAAGTGCTCAAATCTTTCACTCTCAAATCCCACCAAAAGCAACTAATGCTTATGGGGGAGAAGAGAGGAAGAACAAAGAAGAGAACCACACAAGAACTCCAAGATCAAGATCTACTAGGTTCCCCTCACTTAGAGGAGAGAAGGATTGGTGGAAATGTAGATCAAGATCTCCTCTCTCTTTTCCCTCAAAGATATGCAAGAATCATGGGAGGAAATGAGAGAGAGGCAAGCTTTCCAAGGTCAGCAATGGAGGTGAGAGAGGGGGGAAAATCGTGCTTGGAAGAGCTGGTCACTTTGGGGAAGAAGGGGGCCTTATATAGGTCCCCACGAAAAAGAGCCGTTGCAGCCAGAAAACATAGGATTATCCGATTCAAGTTTGATAGGATAATCCGACTGATAGGATTATCCGATTCAAGATAGGATAGGATAATCCGATCGATAGGATTATCCGATCCAGTTAGGATAGGATAGTCCGAAAAACTCCAGAGAGCCACAACACAAGTCCTTAGCCGTTTTCGCGCAATCCTTGAGAATCGGATAATCCGAATCAACCTATATCAGATATTCCGAAAAACTCCAGTGCGCCACAACATAATTCCTTAGCCATTTTCGCGTCCAGCAAATTTGCGGGTCGTATTATCCGATTCATGTTTGAGTCGGATTATCCGATAGTCTGAAAACTGACAGAAACAGCAAAACGAAAACTGCAAGAACTTTTTCATCCGGACTCCGATTTCGATGATCTTGGGCTCGTTGGAATCGTAACAAAGAGGCCTTCAAGATCATGTAGAGAAACATCATAGTCCAAAGATGGACGATAAAACCAAATGTAGAAAGGTAAACCTCTCTAAAAAGGAACAACCGGTAAATCCTCCAATCAACAAAAACGCAACAAGATATTCATATGAAATCCGTTTTTGATGAAATAGAGCTTGGTATAGAGATGAACACAAACTCTAAATTCTCACATGGATAAAAGCCAAATAAGAACCAAGAAAGATGATATGCCAAGTGTGCAAAGGTTTGAGCTCTCCACAAAGATGCGATCAAGTTACTCACTTGAGAGCCCCTCTTGATAGTACACCGTCTATCCTATAACCCGGTCTCCCACTAACACCACGAGACCGGTAAAATAGAAACCCTATCAAGATCATACCTTTGCCTTGTGCATTCTACTTGATCTAGATGATGACGATCTTGACTCCCTCAAGTTGGAACACCTTTCTTGATTGTGCTTGCTAGCACATGCTTGATGAAGACCTCTCCAAATACTCCCCCATACACCATGATGGGAGAGCCTTGCAAAGCTCCGTCTTCATGAATCCACTTGCACTTCATCTTCTTATCTTGATATATATGATGGCTTGGAGATAACATGAAAGTTCACTCAATCTTCTTTTCCAAGTCATTCTTGCAATAAGCTCAACTCTTCACATGACCATTCTTCATATAATCCCTTGGATAGAACCTTGGCTATCATGTAATATTCTAGAGTCTAACACATGAACTCCAATCGTTTCCTATGGACAAGATCTACAAGAATATCTCAACGCAAACATTAGTCCATAAGGATTGTCATTAATTACCAAAACCACACATGGGGCAACACATGCACTTTCACCCCCAATGATGACGTGATCACACACGTTCGTTGGGAGACCCAAAGAGGAAGGTATGATGTAATGTAGCAGAAGTTTTCCCTTGACTACAAAACCAAGGTTATCGAGCCAGTAGGAATTGGGCGAGCTTCAACACGGTGCCTAGGCTACTCTGGCACTTGTAGCTTCGGCAGAATACAACACAATCAAACTAATTTGCCCAAACGAAATAGGAAGGTTGGCAACCTCCCTTGCTTGCTGAATACAAAGGATTAAACATATGGTGTGGAAAATAAATGTAAATGCAAAAATGAATAGCGAGCAAATGAGTGTACATCGTGTGGAAACAGTGTTTTTATCAGTGTATGAGAATTGACCAGGGTCCACAGTTCACTAGCGGTGTCTCTCCAGAAACAGATAGATAACATGATGGGTAAACAAATTACAACTGGTCAATTGACAAATGGTGATGGCATGACACTGCAATATATGACAAGATAATGTTCATTGTAATATTTATTGGGCATTACAACAAGATACATAGACCGCTTGCTAGCTACATCTATGACTAATAATCCATCCCCCGAGATATCTGTGTCTCCCGCGAGTATTAAGTTGTAAGCAACAGATAATTGCAATAAGCAAAGTGTGTAATGTAAACACTGCAAATGACACGTAGACATAGCAAAGTTGTTTTCTCCCTAGTGGCAACAGCACATCCACAATCTTAGTCGTTTCTGTCATTCGAGCCCAGGCTACTGGAGACATGAATCGACTATCTAGCATAAATACCCCCTCTTTGAGACACTAGCATCTACTTGGCCAAAGCATCTACTAGCATCAGAGAGCATGCAAGACGTAAATAAAACACATGTATATAGAATTATAGATAGATGAACAAACTTGATCATAACTTCACAATTCATCGGATCCCAACAAACACAACATGTAGTAGTACATAAAGATGATCTTGATCATGTTAGGCAGCTCACAAGATCTAAACATGATAGCATAACGTGGAGAGACAACCATCTAGCTACTGCTATGGACCCATAGTGCAAGGATGAACTACTCACGCATCAGTCCGAAGGCGAGCATGGTGGTGTAGAGCCTTTCGATGATGATCTCCCCCTCCGACAGGGTGCCGGGAAGAGCTGCAGAATCCTCCCGAACTAGGGTTGGCGACGGCGGCGGCGACGGAACTTTTCGTGGATTTCTGGTCGGGTGTCGAGGGTTTCTGGGGACGAAGCAATTTATAGGCAAAAGGGCAAGGTCGGTGGAGCACCAGGGGGACACACGGGTTGGCGGCGCGGGCCACCCCAGGCCACGCCTGGGGCCCGCCTGCTCGCCTGGTGGGTCCTCTCGACCTCTCCTTCGGGCAGTGTCTTAGTTCCATTGCAAAAAAAAAATATCCCGTATATTTCCGTCCAATTCCGAGAATATTTCCCGACTACGATTTCTGGAACAAAAAGACAGCAGAAAATAGGAACTGACACTGTGGCATCTTGTTAATAGGTTAGTCCCAGAAAATGCATAAAATTGATGTAAAGTGTAAATAAAACATTTAGCATTTGGTATAAAACAAGCATGGAACATCAAAAATTATAGATACGTTTGAGACGTATCACCCGAGTTAATTGAAATTACAACCTGGAAGGTCATTGCACCTCTACGGCGTGAGTAGGTCATCATGGGGATGATACCATACTGACTAAATCGAAAGCACGACCTCAAAAGTTCATTTGCTCCTCTATGAAGTGAGTTGATTAAAACCCAAAGAAAGGGGACTACAGGGAAAATCCTCTAAAACATTAAAATACATGGTGGAAATTCTATAACTGATATAAATATATGAGATAATGTCATAATAAACTACAAATTTTATCGATACGTTTCGACGTATCAACTTGTCAATGATATATGTGACCGACACGTACCTCTACAATACATGGAAACCCCATCTAGCCTGCAGCGTAGGAATGAATTATGGCCCACTGACTCCACCGACCTAACAAGACTTGCTACACTCAGGCAATTATGAAGATTCTATTGACCAAATAACCAACACATGGAAAATCACGACGAGACTTGCAATGCAAGACATGGAGTTCTCCATGTACGACAATAGGGATCTCAATACATATGCCTATATAAAAATGAAAATGATGAAGGTCGAACCATGGACTTCGGAAGGAAACAATCTTCTCGACATCCAAAACCCAAGTTTCATCCAAACTCCTCGAGTTCTTGTCGACAAATCACCGAGATACATATCTGTAACATTGTATTTGTGACATTCCTATCAATAAAGTATGAAGAAAAATAATGTTGTTCTTCTACCTACTAGTATGAGCCTATACGGAACAAATAAACATACTTCTGATCCTTGAGATGTGTTGTTCTTCGACAATTGTTGCGTCTAGTAGGGGTGTTTTGTGTCAAACAAATTGGATCTACAACAACGCTACCTTCTCTGCATGTTGAGATGGCAATTTCCGACGATGTAGGGCGACCACAAAGTTTCCATCTCAACTGCCTCCTATGTGTGCTCGGAAGATTTTGGATCTAAATCTTGGAGTAATTTCTTGATCTCCTGATTTGTAACTCCTCTCCATTTTTCCCATATTTGTTTTCATGGGATTTTGAAGAGGAGGACTTGGTTAACTTTTCTGCTCTTTCCTTGCATTTTTTGCATTAGTTTGAGTTCTCCATGAGGATTTTTTCAAGTGGAAGTTTGGGAATTTGTTACTCTTGGGTTCTTGGAATCCTAACAAATAGGGTTTTTCACTGAGTCGTTCCTTGGTGGAGAAGACCTCGCACAAGTTTGTGTGTCTCCAATTAATTTCTGGATAAGATCCCACAAATTTGTAAAGTTTATGTGGCCACCTTCAAGGATACCATTAGTGGATTGAGACTTTTGCCTTGGTGGGGATAGCTTGAGGAGAATAAGGTGATTCCTTTGTGGCGCTCGAGGAATGGTTCTCCTCCGCATCTTATGGTGAGCCCTTTGTGGTGCTCGGGGAGCATTACGCATCCACATCTCTTCAAGGGAGATTAACTTCCTTGGGGAAGTGAAGTTCAAGGTATATCTTCGTCTCTGAGTGGCTCCTTATCTCTATGTCCTAGCTCTTATACTTATGCATTTATCTTGTAATAATCATCATGCTTTAAGTTATTTATCTTGGTGGTGGTGCAGTTAGTTGATCCTTATATTTTTAGCTTTTGTGCTTGATAAATTAACCGACTAGTTCATTTTCTGCACCTATTCAATCAAATTTAGTAATTTTTTTAAAATCGCAAATGCATTCCCTCTATGAGAAATCTACGCATTATAATAATTGACACCCACATACGATATATGATATGGTATGTGATTTTTCTATATTGATTATTCCAAAAATTAACTAGAAATATTCACTTGTCTTAAATCAAATAATTTGATTTTGATCGGAAAGACTTACGGAGTTCGTTCGTAAAATAATAGCTCACTTACATAGTCATCCTAATGTAGTACACCTTTTTTAGTCTACTGGGTTATCGAAACATGTTATATTTATTCTTTTATCATTACTTATTCTATGAGTATTTTGCTGAACTTGTTTTAACAATTACTTTTCGTTACATGATTTGTCGATCTACTTATGTGTGTACGTATCTAGTTTTTTCTCTGAGTACGTCTATGTTTCATATCGATCTGCGATCTGATACATCCACATTCTAATACAGAACCGATCATTATTCGCCTTACTTTGAATCCTACAAAAAATATGGTAATAGAAAAATCCGATCTGATTGCACCATAACATCAAACTAAGAGGAACATTTCCCTCATTTGGGCCATAATTTTGAGATCACACGACAAGGATCCCTCGATGTGGACGCAAGAGGATCCTGCCCATGGAAGGAGTCGTCGATGGATTAGCCAACCGAACAACAATAAAATGGAAAACAACACCGCAATGATGTCGTCCGATTAGGCACAATTTTTTACACCAGAGCATAAACATAAATGCGAAGTATCCAGTGAAAACCGTCTTTCATTGAAAATCGGCAAACTTTTGTAGGCCATTGGATCGACAAAAGACGGTACAAATCAAAGTTGGAAACTAACCCCACTTAAACGATGATTTGCAGACAACCCCCTATTCCCACCAAAAACTGGGAAAACGTTTATCGGTATTCTACCCAACGTGAGCGCCACCTCGAGGTCACGACGATTTCCTATTTTGACATCGCCACTGCACAGTTGCTCCCACGCACTAGCGACAACGGTGTCACCTCGATAGGACGGGAACTCGAAGATGTCCCCACACCAATAGCTACATGCTCCGTCCATGCAACGGTGGGCCGTGGCGATGCCCCGCACGACGACCCGATGCTGTTCACAAGCGAGGGTGACCGTACGGCCACCTGGCGCTTCTCACAAGTGAGGGAAACCCGAGGCGCACCCGCCCGGCTGCCTCCATTCGACGACGACGCGGCCGCGTGAACCATTTTGACATGAACATGTAAGTGAATATGTTGTTTATGCAACAGTTCTTGTGTTATTGTACTAGACTGCATATGGATGTATAGTATCTTTGTTCTCTCGTTATTTTTGTGTTATTGCATAGATTGCAGAGGAGTCGAAGGGACGGTGGTTGATCATGGCTGGTGGCGTCGGAGGGAGAGATCGCCGTACAGGGACAAGGCTAGAAAATGTACTCACTAGGGTCAGTTATTTGTTACTATCACTATTGTACTGGGGTCATCTTGCTAAAATAAGCACTAGTTGCACTACCATATAGTGAAGAAATTGCTAATTTTAACTAGGTCGGCTGATTCCAATGGCTTTACGCCAGCTCCGTCCTTCGGAGGGTGCGGGTATACCCGTGGCAGACGTGGAGCGAGCACGATCACGAATCTCCGTCGCAAGATTGAAGACGATGCATCAAATGTTTTCCGGACTCTACATAGGAATATGGAGTTGTTTGCAAAACACGTTCTTTAATTTTCGGGTTAGTTCTCGCCTCTTACGTACACCATGTGCATCCGACATAATGGCCTACAATAGAAGTTTGCAAAAATTCACTGGGGTCAAAAGAGGAGGAAACTCTCGCGATGCCCAGCTCCCGCGACTCGCTTTGCGGTGGTCGCGGCCGCGGCCGCTGAGTAGCTCGGCTGCTGGGCTCTTCCGTCCTCCCCTTCCTCTCCCCAGCCACCATAACCACCTCTCGACCTCCTTCTCCAAACCCACAACCCGATTCAGATCCAAACCCAGAAGATGTCGTCACCGGAGGAGATGGAGCTCTCGCCTCTCCCTCCCTCGAGTGCACTGAGTCCGTCCTCCCGCCTCCCCCTGCCCAGCTCCCTCTGAACTTTAAGCCGGTGGTCATCTCCGACCATCCATCTGCACCAACAGAGGGGATTTGGGAGGTGGTTGGGGGACGGCGCCGCCCGAGGCTGGAGAAGGCACCTGCTCCGTCGACCAGGAAGGAGACCGGACTCTCCCCTGCCTTCAAGAGGAGGACCTTCAGCCTCTGCTTCCGGTGCTTGGCGCCGGACCATTTCGTCGCTGACTGTCGTGGCCCCGTTCGGTGTCTGGGATGCCGTCACTCTGGACATCGCGAGAGGGACTGCCCGGCTCGCTTTTCTGCCAGTCAAGCGCCGGACCTCCGCACCCGCTCGCCTATGTGCCGCTCAAGGGACAAGCCTGCTGGCCTCACGCCTCGCTCTGGCAGCCGCTCGCCTCCGAGCCCTCCTCGTCGACCTCAGGGCTCGTGGGCAGCGGTTGTCGCTCCTCTGGATGCGCCCAACCTGGTGGCTGGGCTGGGGGAAGGTGCTGCTGCTGCTGACAGTCCGGTGGAAGGTTTGGGGCCTCTCCTTGCAGCTCAAGCTGAGGCACTGAGCACTGAGCTGCAGGCCATGTTCGCAACTCGATTGGAGGAGGTGTTCCTGCCCCTTCGCGAGTTGGTCGCCGATGTGCAGGGTTGGTCTGAGCAAGTCTCGGGCCTTTGGGAGCCGATGGAGGCTATTGGTGGAAGGCTTGCTTTCATCGTCGGACAAGCATGATGAATCGGCGCCGCTCGACGTGACCAATGGCAAGTCTGCTTGTGCGGCCGTTAGGGTGTCTGATGGTGTGATGGCGCAGTCTGCGGATGACTCTCCTGATTTGGACTTTGTCCTACCGGAGATGGTGCTTCAAGGCGTGGAGGAGCAAGGCAAGGTTGATGAAGTTGTGCCTTCTTGCAGGAGCTTGGAGCTGGCTGAGGTGAATTTGATTGTTACCTCAGTTGGTGAGGTACCCGCGGAGCTGGTTGCACCAGGTGATCTCCACAGCTTGGAGGCTGCTGGTAATGGTGGCGCGCCGTTAGGCCCGACGTCGCCTACCTTGTTGGATGAGTTCTTGAACAACTTCAGCTGCACTGCACCGCTTTCCTTGCTCGATGCACCGATTCATATGCAGGTTGAAGGGGACTCCACCTATGTCGGGATGCGTAGTGCACGGTTGGACAAGAAGAACAAGCTTTGCAACATCCCGGTTGCTAAGCGCGCTGAATATAGGGTGGCCGAGACTTTCAGTGAGTTGCCAAAGGACATGATCTCGAAGAAAATCACTGAGGAACATGTGCAAGCGAAAATGGAGCTTTTTCTGCGGATGTGCAAGAAGCCTATCACGCCGACGACGTTCCAGGCAGTTCGTGAGTTGATACAGGTCAATGGTTGATCTGTATCTGCACAAGGCTAGGCGCGAGTACTATTGTTGCGAGAGTACTCTCAAGGTTGCGGTGTTTGGCTTGGTTGGGTATAAGTTGTTTCCGATGGCCTTGGGCCTAGGGACTTTTCTATCTGGCTCAGATGATGTGCCTTGAGTGTTAGTAGTGTGTATGTGGTTTTTACCGGTTTTCCTTAATTAACCGTGTGTTGTTTGGTTTTTGGGTCCGGTTTCCCTAATTAGCTGGAGCAATTCTTCTTCTTAAATATGCAACGCGGGAGCTCCCCGCCATAGGTTTCAAAATTTCACTGGAATACGGTTTTCAGTGGATACTTCGCGTTTATAGTCAGACGTACGGCAAAATATAAATGTATTTTTTAAAACCGTATAACATAAGAATACAGCATACTACATTTTGACATGCGGCCGGTGCGAAATCCGTCGTCTACAATGACACGTCACGCACGAGTCATTCGAAGTTTGACTTATATACACGCATATATACCTCCAAAAAGAGACACATGGCCTCGATCGTTGGCCATCAGCCCATCAAAGCACCTCGAGCCACTTTGCCGGATAAGGCGATGAAGTGGGCCACGTGAGCTGAACACAACACAGATCTGGATCAAATGATCATGCCGTTTACGATTTTTTTCACCCCCGTGTGCGACGTGCGATCGCGTAGGCTCCATAAAAAAAAAAGCCTCAGAACTAGGCATCTCTGCCTGCTAGTGCTCGGCGCTTGCTGGTGACCTGCGCCCCGGGAAGCCGGCGACATTTGGCGGCGGTGGGTGGGTTTGACGACGCGGCGGGAGTGGTTAGCTCATAGCTGAGCCAACGGCGGTGGGTTAGAGCATCTCTATCAGAACCCGCAAAACGCCGACCCGCAAAACACATTTGCAGTTCGCGCAACTCGCGGTTTTTTGCTCAGAACGTCGCGCGGCGGAGCAGAACCCGCAAAGCAGAACCGCAAAACAGAAATATTTCTGTTTTGCGGTTCTGCTTTGCGGGTTCTGCTCCGCCGCGCGGCGTTCTGAAACTGCATATGCAAAACAGCAAAGATAGGCATGAATATCATAAAAATGGAATGATAAATAAATTAGACCTAAATTATAAAGATTCATATTACAATAGTAGGATATTATGAATCCTCACAAATAGTTTATTACAATAAAAGTTTGAATCACACTAATTAAACAATAATTCAATACAAGATGTTGTAGAATAACAATATTGTTTGAATCAAACATGGCTCAAATGAACTAAAAAATAGCTACTGCCCATGCAGCTGCCAAATGTGTTCAACCAGGTCTAGCTGCAGCTGGTTGTGTGCCTCCTTGTCCTCTATCTCACGGTAAGTCTGCAGAAAAGCCTGGACGCGGTCTGGGTTTCTAGCTGGCTTCACACGGCTACCAACATTGTCATAGGACAACTCCAAGTCCAAGCCCCTTTCATCCTCTATGATCATGTTGTGGAGAATCACACAACAAGTCATGATGTTTTTGAGAGTTTTCTTGTCCCAAAAAAGCTGGTCCTCGGACTATGGCAAACCTAGATTGCAAGACACCAAATGCTCTCTCTATATCCTTTCGGCATGCCTCTTGAGCCTTTGCAAATTCAGTTTGCTTCTTGCCTTTTGGATTTGAGATGGTCTTCACGAATGTAGTCCACGGTGGGTAAATACCATCGGCAAGATAGTAACCCTTTGTGTACTCATGCCCATTAACCGTGAAGTTACAAGCCGGAGCATCTCCACTTGCTAGCCTACGAAGAAGATGAGACCTTTGCAACACATTGATATCATTACATGTGTCCGGCAAACCAAAAAAGCAATGCCAAATCCATAGATCCTCGGACGCAACGGCCTCAAGCACAATAGTTGCATCACCTCCCCTGCCACAATACTGTCCATGCCATGCCTTTGGGCAGTTCTTCCAAGTCCAATGCATACAGTCAATACTACCTAGCATGCCCGGCCAACCTCGCGGCTCATTCATCGCCATGAGCCTCACGGTATCTTCTTCGTTTGGTGCCCGAAGATAAATCTGTCCGTAGACTTTGATAATTGTTTTAGCAAACAGACGAACGGATTCGATCGTAGTATCTTCGCCAATACGGAGATACTCGTCGGCATAGTCAGCCGGGACTCCATAGGCAATGACTCTCATTGCGGCGGATATCTTTTGGTACGCGCTGAACCCCATCAAACCCGCGGCATTCCGGCGACGGGAAAAGTACCGACAATTCGCCTCGCAAGCTTCTACTATCTTCACGAAAAGAGAGCGGCGCATACGGTACCTTCTTCGGAAGATGTGAGCCGGATACGTCGGGATTTCGGCGAAGTAATCGCGCATGAGAAGCTCGTTGCCGTAGAAGCGGTTGCGCGGTATGCAAAGCCGGCCAACCTTGGATCCTTGACGCCGCTTTGCATACCGGTCCTCAAACTCCTTGACGGCGAGGACGGCGACCACCATTTGCTGCCGCCGGCTTGCGAACAACGCCTCCACATCGGAGTCGTCGGAGGAGGACGAATCGGAGAGCACGAGCTGTTCCTCCGGGCTCAACTCCATCTGAAATGGGCAAGGCATACTCAGTACCTACTACTACGGCCGAAATCGAAGCGAAATCGAGACTCACCGGCAGATCGGCGGCGGCGGCGCAGATTTCCGTTCTCCGCGGACGCGGCTAGGGGAAACCGGCGGAAGGGACCTCCACGGCCGGGGCAGCTCGCATGCGGCGGGGCGCCGTCAGATGCGGCCGGGAAAGGGAGGGATTCGCAGGCGGCGGCGCTGGCGGCGGCGGCGGCTGCGAGTTGGGGAAGAATAGAGTAAGAACTCGTGGTGAAAACTCCCACCCGCCAACCGCTTTGACCAAATGCAGGGGCCCCTAGAATCGGCGCCGAAATCCGCGAAAACTCGGTTCGGAGGCGCGGATTCATGGGGGCCTGCAAAATCTTTTGCGGGTTGGGTAAATTTGCGGATTCTGTTCTCCGCCGTTTTGCGGTTTTCAATCCGCATCGGGCAGTTATTATGCGGGTTTGACCGTTTTGCGGGTTCTGCTAGAGATGCTCTTAGTTGAACCGCAAATCCAACTATAGTGCTTCCCGTCGTCGTCATCCCGTCAATTGATTCACGGAAGCAAAAACCAAACGACTCATCTGTAATGTCTCGTAGGTGTCAAGCTGGTGTGAGCCGTGATGGCGAACGCTGCTAATGCGCATCGTTGCTCCGAACGTAATGGACGTTTTTTTTGCCCATTAATTCATTCTTTGTTTTCAGAACACGTAACGGGAAAGAGAAGAACCTCAAGCGAAGCACACGAGGGCATGCGTACACGGAGCACACAGACGTTACAGACAAGCGCTTGTCTTCTCTGTCGAAATTCAAACTTTGCTTAAATCTCGTGCGTTTGTTAGGGCAAAGAGGTTACTCCAACGGACAGAGGCACGTCAAAACGAATTTTGATTTTCAAACGAGTTTGTTAAGCCCACAACGGTACAAATTGTTTAACGGAAATCCGTAACACTCCGCGTCTCCGCCGCGCGCGGCTACCCAACTGCCGGGATGGCAAGGCGGCCGTAAATAAGTACAATTTCCCCCGTCCACGCATAAAAAGGCCGTGTGGCGCAGCAAATCCTGGAGGACGCGAGACACGAAAAGGGAGACGAGACAGCGAGCGAGAGAAACAGAAATCCTTTCTCGAGATGAAAATCTGGTAAATTCTCCCCAATCCGTCGCTCTGTTTCTCTGTCGCGGCCGCCTCCTTTCCCCTACCACAGTACTGCTGCCGCGACAACTGAGTAGCCTTCACGACTAAATCCACCACTCCCCCACCCTACCGCGTCGTCTCCCCGTGCTCCTCCCCTCTCCGGCCGCTTCCACCAAACCCTAATCATTCGGGGGTGCCGGGGGACTCTCGATCTGCGCCCCGCGGTCGCCGACCAGCGATTGCTCGGTCGGAGCGGGCGGCGGTGGTCGTCAGGCGTGTGGTCGGGCGCGGTGGGCCCGTCGACCCGGCGGGAGGCGTCGCGCGGCGTGACCGAGGGCCAGGAGTAGGCGTGGATTCGGTGCGCAGGAAGATGCCGAGGCTGCCGGAGCCGGGGCCGGCTCCCGCGCGGCGGTGAATGGGAGCGGCGGGACGCTGCGTCGGCGAGCTTTACGTCACATGGATGCCAGGGCCTCGCTGGGCGGCGGCGGCTGCGGCGGGAGGGTGCTCTGGCTCGTCGGACTCAAGGTGAGCTGCCTTGATCCGGTGCCCCGGTTCGCTGGATTTGGGGGGCGAAATGGTCGGGGGAATTCAGGGCGTGGGATTCTTGCCTTTGGACGGATTCGGTACCAATTGACTCGCATTTCAGGCGTCACCATAGGATTTTGAGAGATTTGGGTTGGGTTGGCTTACTTTGGCTGGTGTACGTAGGGTTTTACTGTTTCGCGGCGAACTTTCTTGGGGCAGGGAATGATTCTTCCGGGGGGGCTATTTTTGGGCATTCGGGTCGCAATTAAACCAGTAGTGAACAAGATGGATCAAAACCTGCCATTTCTGGATGGATTACTTGCCGTTTACATATCCAATTTCCTGATACAGTTGTGATTATCTATGTGGTCCTGCCTCTTCACAACGAGCTGCATTTGTATCTCTGTTGACAATTAATTCTTCCGTTCTTGCTCCCGCTGCAGATTGTGTTGATTCTTGTCTGGTCTGGGGGAGCTACTGCCAGTTCTGATGACGGCAAGGCGTTGTCTCTGGAAGGCGCGGATTCTGGAGAAAAGGATGTTTACCTCAGCCATTCCTGCATCCACGACGAGATACTGCATCAGCGGCGCCGAGCCGGGCGCAAGGAGTACTCTGTCATGCCGCAAGTCTACCACGTGCCCCGGGAGAGAGTGGAGCGCCTGAGAGGAAGGCAGTTGTTGGGGGTGCGTGCTCCACATAGTAATGTCAAGAAGCCGATACGGATATACCTCAACTATGACGCCGTTGGGCACTCGCCTGACCGGGATTGTAAAACTGTCGGCGACATCGTGAAGGTGGGTTTGTTGTCACGTTTAGCCTCTGATCACGGCAGCGGCTCTTTACAATTGTAGTAGTAATGCTGAGTTACTTGTTTGTTTTGTTAGCTTGGCGAACCGCCAGTACCATCGGCGCCAGGAACACCTCTCTGTGCTCCTCATGGCGACCCGCCGTTGGTGGGAGATTGCTGGTACAATTGCACCTTTGAGGATATAGCTGGGGAGGACAAGAAGCAACGGCTTCGTAAGGTGCAGTTCTGTCTGCCACTTGTTTTGAAACGTATAAAATGCTACTGGCATGCTGCTATTGCCATGTTATTCTGTATGCTAATTGCTGAATTGGATTACTGGCAGGCACTGGGCCAAACAGTAGAGTGGTTCAGAAAAGCTTTAGCTGTTGAACCTGTCAAGGGGAACCTGCGGCTCAGTGGGTACTCTGCTTGTGGTCAGGATGGAGGTGTTCAGCTTCCCCATGCGTATATTGAAGGTAATCTGCAGTTATGGTGAAGCATTTTTGTACTGTAGTATTTTATCTGGTTCTCCATTGTCATACAAATTCACCTGAATTGCAGATGGTGTTGCCAATGCTGATTTAGTACTCTTAGTAACAACTAGACCAACAACAGGCAACACCCTTGCATGGGCTGTAGCCTGTGAACGGGACCAATGGGGTCGTGCAATTGCAGGTTCGTTACAGCCATCACATTTGCATGCAAGTATTCACAGTTGGGAGAGTGTAATGCTATTCTAACATATGTATGTCTATGTATTTAGGACATGTTAATGTGGCCCCTCGTCATTTGACGGCTGAAGCAGAAACACTACTTTCGGCTACATTGATACACGAGGTCATGCATGTTCTAGGCTTTGATCCTCATGCATTCACACATTTTCGTGACGAAAGGAAAAGGCGGCGTGGTCAGGTAACCGACAATATCTTCCCTCTTATTGGTGTAATATCTTCTTCTGCTAGTGTCGACCCCAATGCTAAAAACCAGTTCTGATGATTGCTTTATTGCATTTGTTTAGATTAACATGTAAAACTTACTTTAGCTTAAAAGCCGTTGTGACCAAAGCACACTCAACTGTTCAGTAAACATCAGGTTTCTATGATGTTGAGCTGCCTTACATGGTAGTTACCACATCAGCCTAATATGACCAAACCACTTTTGGAAACAAACCCGCTTACCACACAACAACTTCGTAATGAGGCGAATGAATTGGACAACATACACAATATGTTGCGGTCTGACAACTCTCTACGCCCTCTTGTGTAGGCCAACTGGACATGAGATTCTAGAGCACACATTATAATTGACAGTTTTAAACACTTCGGTGACAGTACCCAACAGCTGTAAAAGGATTAGCTCTGAAACGAAATGAATATACTATACTATTTAGCCTGTGGGGCACACTGCCAACACCTCAAAGGGTTTATGAAGGTGTGGACGATTGGACTTTGAGAAACCATGCTCAGTGGGTCCTGGTTTGCACTACCCTTTCTCTTTCTTCCTCTTTCCTTTTTCTCTTGGCTTGTTTTCATGTTGGCTACAAGGAGTAGGGTTTTTCCTTCTAAAGGAAACCAGATTCCACTGTCCTTTTCGCTAAATACCTTTTAGTTATTCAGTTTATAGGCTGTAGAGGAAGATTTATTTTCTAAATATACTGCAAAACTCTCGTGGATTTCGGCCCACAGACAGCCTGATTCCCGCATTTGGAGCTCACGCTAAACTTGTGCTGGAGCTCGCGCTAAGCCTCAAATGTGGGTGGGCTGGGTTGGTGTAAACCACCTTGCGAACCGAGCTAGGCTTGCTCCTCTTTGAAGAGCTGTATCATATTGTTCATTTGTTTATGGGTGAAAAATCAATGCAAAAGAGCATACTTGGCATATCTCCAGTTTGAGGGCCAAGAGCTTTGGAAAGAATACACACCGCCATAGCTCATTCAATATCAGCACCGCCACTCAGCGGATGACTAGTCAATTTCTCCAGTCAAAAATATATTCTCTGTTCACTGGAATCATTAGTAGCCTAGTCTCAAAAACTATGTAGAAGTACTTCCATCATATCTTTTTTTAACTGATTATGCTTCTCTTCTGCATGCTTTACACGCTGTGATCTTAATCTCTATCTATATATCTTTTCAGGTCACCGTTCAGGCTTTGGATGAAAAGCTCGGAAGAATGGTTACACGTGTTGTCCTTCCTCGAGTTGTCATGCACTCTAGGCATCATTATGGAGTAAGTTATAACTCAAGATCTGGGAGTTATGTCAGTTTGGATTGTTCATGTGATAGCCACTGTTTAGTGCTTGTCCATTTTTATACTACTCCTACTTGCTTGAAAACGCTGCTTCATGTTAATTGGTAAATTTCTTCATTTCTGTTAGGCATTTTCTCAGAACTTCAGTGGGTTGGAATTGGAAGATGGCGGAGGCAGGGGTACCTCAGGTACATCCATAAGATAAATCTTCATAGTTCGATGTTTCCATTTACTGGCATTGTTAGTAACTATTTGAGTTTGAGGACAACCCCCGGTTGTCTATATTTCATCCCTGCACTAACATTCGCCACGCTTAACAGGTTCACACTGGGAGAAAAGACTTCTAATGAACGAGATCATGACTGGGTCAGTGGATACAAGATCAGTGGTTTCAAAGATGACTTTAGCATTATTGGAGGACAGTGGATGGTATCAAGCTAATTATAGCATGGCTGAGCATTTAGATTGGGGTCGAAATCAAGGAACAGAGTTTGCAATCTCCCCCTGCAATTCGTGGAAAGGGGCATACCGCTGCAACACAACTCAGTTATCAGGATGCACTTACAATAGGGAGGCAGAAGGTTACTGCCCTATAGTAAGCTATAGCGGGGACTTGCCCAAATGGGCTCAGTATTTCCCTCAAGCAAATAAAGGTGGGATAAATCACTGTTTTCAGAAATTATACAGGCCGTTGAATTGATGTAGGAGAACTTTAATGGATTTAGGTTTATGTTAACGTTTTATTTTTTCTTACCAAATGCACATAGAATCAGTATGGAACCATCTCCCACAATCTCTTTATTCGTTCAGTTTCTAGGTCTGTTTGGCATTGTCGTGGCTTGTCAAAAGCACTTGTTATTTCTGCTTTTGGATGGTCACAGTTCGTTGAAAGCACCTTCCTTTGGGTGCTGTAACAGAAACATATTAATAGAATCAGCCCATCAGTAAGATTTACCTAGGTAATTAAATTACAGCATAGCACAACAACAGCAAAGTGATCCTCCATCCCTTTTCATCCTCTTTCCTCTTTAGTCCCTTTTCTGTAAGACAGCATGTTGCATTTCAAAATTTCTAATGTATGATACCTAATTTATATCTGTAGGTGGCCAGTCATCATTAGCTGATTACTGCACATATTTTGTTGCTTATTCTGATGGCTCGTGCACCGATGTAAATAGTGCACGAGCGCCTGACAGAATGTTAGGTGAAGTACGGGGAGGTAACTCAAGGTGAGACCACATGCAATAATTTGGCTATATGCTTGCTTTGAAACATGCAAATTTCACAAGATCTGACAATTTTCTGGAAATTCACAAATGAACAGGTGTATGGCCTCAACACTAGTGCGGACTGGGTTTGTCCGTGGATCTATGACCCAGGGAAATGGTTGTTATCAGCATCGCTGCACAAATAACTCCTTGGAGGTGACTACTGTTTCATTATTTTATCACTCTGCACTAAGTTTGCTTAGCTTGGACCCTCTGAAGTTTATTTTTCAACGACATTCTTAAACTGTTACCATTATTGGCTGCATCTCGATTATATAAGTAACGAGCTATGAATCATGTTTCTAGTGTCGATTTTGAAATGCTGTCAAATTCTATAGGTTGCTGTTGATGGCGTCTGGAAGTCATGCCCAGAATCGGGTGGCCCAGTGCAGTTCCCAGGGTTCAATGGTGGGTTTTGTACTTTTGTTATTTAATGTATATTTGATCAAGTTCTCTATCTTTTGTTCTTACACAAGTTAATTTTGTGCTGAAGGGGATTTGATTTGCCCGGCATATCATGAATTGTGCAACACTGTACCAGTCCAAGTAAGTGGCCATTGTCCCAAGTCGTGCAGTTTTAATGGGGACTGCATTGCTGGAACCTGCCACTGCTTCCCTGGGTTTCATGATCATGACTGCAGCAGAAGTGAGTATAAGCTACACAGTACACACTATCCTTTAGTTTGTATTCAACTATACATGAACACTCTTTATCGGAAAAAAAAACTATACACTAACACTGTCTTCGATGATCATCTTTTTGTTTTCCAGTCATCTTTTTTTTCAGCACTAAATTCTCTAGTCTTGTATCCCAAAAATGATACTCCCTCCGATCCAAAATAAGTGTCACAGTTTTGAACTGGGGTTAGTTCAAAACTGCTACACTTATTATGGATCGGAGGTAGTAATGAATAATATGGATGCTTAAGTGAAGCATTTTTGTACCCAACAGTTATGATGCCAAACATCCCATGCAGCTTTTGTATTGTTCTGCTTCATGTGAACTGTCAATCATGATGAAGCTAATAGCCTACATGTAGTACATGTCTGCAATATTCTCAATAGTATGAAGAATGTGCAGAGTCCCTGGCCCCTTAAAAAGTCGTCATGATCACCTTCCTGATATATTGAAGTGCTCATTCTGTTAACTAACAAGTGATGGTTTGGGTCTACAGGATCTTGCCCAGACAAGTGCAGTAGTCATGGTATATGCAAAGCTAATGGGATCTGTGAATGCGAAAGTGGCTGGACTGGGATTGACTGCTCAACAGGTGAAGCTTAATAACCACTGAAAGTTTCCACTATAGATGCACACATCTTTTACTGTGGGTTGCATTCATCAGTTTTAGGGGCATGGTGAAGACCCGAAGCATTTATATTGCCAACTTTCATATATATTAAACAAATGCATTTGAAATTGAGATGAGAACTTGCTTTGTGACATCTGTAGTGTTTGCATGTTGGATATGATCAAACATTCAAAACTCGCAATGCTTGATTAAGCTTGGTCCCTTCAGTTGCTCTGTGCTAATTCAAACAACCAAGAATTAACACCTTATTTTCATTTTATGCAGCGGTTTGTGACGAGCAGTGTAGTTTGCATGGAGGTGTTTGTGATAATGGTAAATGTGAGTTCCGTTGTTCAGACTATGCGGGCTACACTTGTCAAAAGGGTTCAGCAATACTGCCTAGCCTATCAATGTGTCATGATGTGCTGGTCAGGGATTCTGACGGGCAGCATTGTGCACCAAGTGAACTCAGTATACTACAACAGCTCGAAGCAGTAGTTCTCGTGCCAAATTACAATAGGTTGATGCCAAGTGGGCGGACCTTCCTTAACTTCTTCAACAATGCCAATTGTGCAGCAGCGGCGAAGCGGCTGGCCTGCTGGGTACTGTTCCATCCAACCATTTCTCTAATATCCATGTCATGAACTTCTTTGTTATTTCAAAATGTATTAACCCACTTGCTTGCCAACAAGATAACTCGATCATAAGTTTGTTTTCGTTACTGCTTTTAAAACAAGTTCAATTTGGTTAGGGCACAAAACCCACCTCAAAATTGAGCAACAAATGCCACTTGGAGAAGCTTATATGTGCATATACAGATAGCACTATGTATATGTCAAGTAGTGGTGCTGTTTAATCTAACAGACAGTTCTATTGGCCATGCCCTCGCTCTTTAGGTAGCCTTGTAGTCTTATATGCTGTTATAGAGGAATCTGTGTTCTTGTAGGCAAAGTAACCACTAACCATACATTAATGGATAATGAACTCATTTCCATTGTACTACCTTTACCAGATCTCAATTCAAAGGTGTGACGAAGACGGAGACAACAGGCTTCGAGTATGCTACTCTGCATGCGAGCTGTACAATACGGCATGTGGAGCGGGTCTTGATTGCTCGGACCAGACCCTTTTTAGCAAGAGGGAAGAAGAAGAGAAGGGCGTCCCGTGCACAGGATACGGCGAGAAGAAGTCTTTCTGGCTATAACTCTTCTTCCCCTCATTAGCTCTGGCTGAAAGCTCAGAGGTGTAAAGTATATAAGTGGCAATGCCCTATCCATATTCATTTTTCGTTTTTAGCCGATACTTTCCAATTGTAGGATACGGAAAGTAGAGGCCCATTTGGCCTGGGCACCTGAAGATGGGTGCCTGGTGTATAAGCAGCATTTGGGTCGGCTCTTTGCTTAGAAGGTTAGTCTGACTTCAGGAAGGAGAGGGTGGTGGTAGTTTTGTTTTTGTTTTTCTTCTTCGTCTCTTCAGAAATAGTGGAGGAAATGTAAAGGCTGATGTGTGTTGTAATCCAAGATTACGATCTTAACAGAGCATTTCAATGAGAGAAGACCCTGTGCTGTGTCTTGTGATTAGCGTTCATATGTATATACGTAGTACATTCATACAATCACAACCCGGTTTCTCTTACTGTCAAATTTCAAATCCAGCTGAAACGGATGGTCACATTGCGTGCTGTTGCCTACAGGGCGGATCCTGACACAGCGGTTGGGAATTGGTGTCTGATTTATTTTGCATTTTATGTTGAAATGCAAGCTGACGAATCCTCCGTTTAATGATAATGTGGAAGGTTGGAACCGATTATTGTCTAACTGATGGCATGGGCATTATCAAGAGACAAGCAGGTATTGCATTAGCAAGGACGTCTCCTGATGCCCTAGGAGGCTAATACTACCGCGCCCACATGGCCACATCCAGCAGTTAAATCTGAAGTACAGCAAGACCATGCATACTGCAAATGCCAAATTGCGGCACACACTAGGGATGTTGGCGGACATCCGCTCCACGTCTAAAGTCTGTCCGCCTCGTTTCAAATCAGACCCAGTCGCCACCTAATTAGCCGCTTATTAGAGAAAGCCGGGGCTTCGACTTGTACTGGCGGACTGTCCTCTTGGCCCGTTGGACTGTCCGCCAACATCCCTAACATGTACCTAGACATGTTTTAGTGCAAGATTTAGGTCTAGATATATGTGGGCCAAAAAAGGTTTACATTTAGGAACGGAGGGAGTAGCATATATGCAGTCTCAGGCCTCTAGCCTCAGCTTGCACTCTTCCATTTCACAGTACAGATCAACTTGGAAAACGGAAGATGAACATAGCGTTTCTGAAGAATTGGCAGCCACATGGTTATTCAAAGTATTCCAATTTGTTTATGTACAAGTGTTGTGATTTCAACAACATATCAGTCTTGGGAACGTGCGCTAGTGTAGCAAATACACAATCCTGGAACCACCAAAGTCAATGTACCCGCTTCATTTGACATGCGAATAGCTAATTCCACCAGCATCTGAGGCCAAGCTGCTGTTCAAAGTATAGCCGTTCCAGAGGCAATCTCGTCGTCATAGGTTCTGGCCATGTTCTTTGTCGAGGGCATACCGGCAACAACGTCTTCTTCAATTCCACATTCATTCTTGCCCCTTATGATCTTGAAGTAACCGTCCTACAATGCATCGCAAACCAAAATTTATCAATTAGCTGAACAAATGTTACTAACATTCACTGTCTCACTTCAATAATACAAGGTATTTGTCACACTCACATCACCCCAGCCTCTGTTCCACTGATTTGCAAGAAGCTGAAAAGCAGAAGACGAAAGCAAACATATTAGGACTTGACCATTGGGTTATAAATAATAAATAGTGTAATATAGAAAATCGACAAGATACCCAGTAATCCTCGCCAGCATCACTAGTTCCCCATCCAATCAACTTGACGGCATGGCCTCCCATCACGCCACCCGTGATGTGCTTGTATACTCCTGATTTGTAGTGTGCAAAGTCCTTCACAGTTTGGTAGTGTTAAATCAGCAACCCGAGAAATGAAATACTTTATTTTGATTCTTACTCATCTTATATATAATCACCAAGTATATGAGCTGTCTATCAAATGACTAGCTAACTGGAAAAAATTCAGAGAACATTACAACAGTATTATATATTTCAGTTTGCTCATAAATGACTAGCTGTCTATCAAGTGCCGATATCTATTTGTTTTTGTTAGAATTACGGGTGCTCCATGACTTCTGCTAACCAGCAACTTTTACTTCCTTGGTAAAATAAAAATAAAAACTCAGAAATAGGACCATACTGAAATACTAGAAGTTACCTCGTAAACTGTGAAAGCAACTTCTACAGGGCCATTTGTGTAGACCTCTGCCATGATGTCATGTGGATTGGATTTTACCCTGTATGCATTAACACTGAAGTGCTTCTTTTCCTTCCACACTTGGTTCTGCACCTTGCATTTCTTTTCACACTTTGGTGTACGATAAGCAGGTTCGCATCCAGGATGCTGACAACCAGTTTGATCAAAATATGGATCACACTGCAAAACATTGAAAAAGATAAGGGCTAAGTGGTATGCGAATCAGAAGAAATCCTAAACAATACAGCTAACAAAGCAGTCACCATATGTTGAGAAAATCTATCTTTCAGCCATTCTAATAAGTCAGCAAAGAAAAGCCATACATGACCATTGAGATCAATTTTCATGAAGATCAAGCGGAAATTGTTCTTCTGTTTCCTGTTTGTGCTAAGATGCAAGAAACTTCCCAAATTATGGACGAAAACACTTATTTATCTCCCTCAAACAAAGTAGGGATGAATTTTCACTTAAACAAGATACAGGGAAGACTAAAATATGTTCCTAGTAGGCTACGAGCTAGCATTCAGCACCACAAGATACATATGCATTGTTCAACTGTTAAATTTCTTCACAAACAGCAGAATTTCATTACCAGCGTGAATTAGTAAGTGATGAGATATCCATTTTACATATAACAATCATTGTAGTCGGAACACAAAAAAGTTATTGCTCTTGGATGATCCGAACATTAAGTGGTACAAAGTAGAAGAGCAACATATACCTCGTCAGTCACAACACCACTCCGACGGAAGTACCGCCAGGCGCTGATAGGATATCCTCCATTACAGCCTTGACCACACAGAAAACCACAGCAAGCCACTAGATCATTCACTGAAAGTGATATGTTCTGCAACAAGACAGACAGCAGCATGGTCATTTAACTAGAAGGGACTAAACATGTGTGTTTAAAAGTAGTCTGAGAACAGGTACATCATTCATATGCGCTCACCACGTTGAGATGAATGCAGAAACGATCCTGGAGACATTCCACAGCACCAAAGGCCCAACAAGAACCACAGTGACCCTGTCATCGTCAACCAAGACATAATAAATTGAGCATCTCACATTGTCCGGTAAGCACTCAAGGAGTTCACAATTAAAGGTAGTGTGAATATACTTACTTGATCTGTTCAATACAATCAACGTTTTCCAGGGTATTGCAAAAGAAGAGAAGAAATGGAGTCAGTCAAAGTATTCAAAATGATGCAGAACCGGTTTCTGGTTGAAAGTGGGTCAACACTGAAGTACCGAGGGTTAAACTTACCAAGTATGTTCCCAATTGTGCTGCAACCAGGCCATTGAGATCTAGCGTCAAACTCCTTCGGGAGATCCACTGATCTTGAATAAGTTTTGGTTGGTACACCAGCCAGTAAAGCCGGAGGTGTGGGCTTCACTCCCAGGATATGTTTAAATTGCTCAACCTGCACACAAGAGGATGATTTTGATGTCAGCAAACAGAGAAGAAAAATGGCGCCTTAATAATGACACCAACAGCAAGAGGGTGTTGATATTTTACAGTATAGTTCTCGAAGTAGGTATTGTGTCCAGCAGTCCACCCGGCATTGGGATGCTTGTTGATCGTCTGTATGATGTCTTTCTGCGACAGTCCAACACCATACCATGATGAGTAAAACAAGCAATATAAGATGGGGAGAAGATAGAATGATGATGTCAATTTGAGTGTGATTAAAAATTGACCTGGATGATTCTTAGGGAATTGTCTCCATTGGTTGCTCCAACTAGCTGCATGTACACACAGATGTTAGTCATATCTCGAACCAAATATATGTGATTTGGCTAACTGCGTAACATCGTGATGGATTCATGTTACTAGTTGTGGCCATATTTTCACCGAGACCGAAACCAGACGTATTTGTTCTGTGTTATTTGCTGGTATCGCAAAGAAAAAGGGATCGAACTTTATTTCAGAGCTATTCAATTTTCAATGTTTGTCACCACGCTTGTCAGAGGACTGTCGGCACACGCTAAGCTTCCGAGATTCGAAGCTCCAGACTACTAGAGCTCGCGATCCTCAAGATTCCGTCAAACCGGAAACCGTTACAAACTCATCTCCGAAAAACTAGGTAACAAACCAAATCCGATGAAGAAATTAACGAGTTTGACTTGTGAAAGCAGTGAACAGAGCAATGGGCAGAGGTGACGATGTGACCAGAGGAGATGAGCCGAACCTGCGGGGCAGCAGCGGCGGCGGAGAGGACGACGAGCAGCGCCAGCGGGAGTGCAAGGGAGACGCCCCCCATCTTCTTCCCCGATCGGCAAACGGAGGAACTCGAGGAGCAGAAGCAAGCAGCAGGAGTAGCTGGTTGGTTGCTTTGCTTCTCTTTCTCCTCGCCCACGATGGCTACCTTTTTCTATTGGTTCCCGACTTCCCGGACGCTACCTGTCTGACTACGACGATTGGAGGGACCGAGGGAGCCGCCGCGATATTTCTGCCTTTGGACTTGAGTGACGCTCGCGGCCCCGTTCCGTTTCCTGGCCAATCGCGCTGCGTAGCGTGCAACACGCGGGAATCAACAAACTAATATTTATACCTTTTGCTAGTTTTCATTGTACGACAAATCCCCCGACCCCGTGTCGCTCCCAGGCGGCATCGGGGGCGACCGCCGCGCCGCCGCCAGGCTTCCCCCTCCACGCCCCACCCCGATGCTGCCGCCGCCGGCCTCCGCGCCGCGGTGGTGGCGGCCTCCCCGCCGTCACACAACTGGCGCCGGGGGTGGGTTTCTCTCGCCATCTTCGCGCTGGTGGGCGTCGGCCCCGACTGGGACGGCGACGGCGCCTCGCCGGCGATGGCAAGCCGGAGCGGCGGCTCCGGGACCGCAGCGGATGCGGGGTGGCGGATCCGGGGCCCTGTGCCCGGATCGGGGGCAGAGCGGGCCTGGCCACGCGGGTGGCAGGTCGGCTTCGCCGGGGTCGCGGCGGCGCGGGCGTGCACTTGGCTGTGGCCCCGCGGCGGCGGCGCCAGGTGAGATGGGCCTGTGCGGGCCGGCGCTGGGCGCGGCTTCTCCGGCGTGGAGGAGGTGAGGGCGGCGGCACTGCGCCCCTTGCTGTGGCAGGGGCGAGGTCAGGGACGAGGAAAGCCGGGCGGCGGCCCCGGATTTGCGGCTGCGGGTCGGCCGTGGCCGGCATGCCGCCTGCCGTGCTATGGGGTGTGACGGTGGTTCCAGCACGCGGAGATGATGGTCCGGTCGGTCCCGTCAGGGCGGTCGGTGGGGGTTTGCGACACATCACCGGGCGAAAGCCTAGTCCGGGCTGTCGGCCGGGGCCGACGACGGCGACGCCCTCGGGCGCCGCGTCCTTCTTGAAGGCGTCGTCGAGGTGGTGCTCTCGCTTCTCCACGCCGGGTTCTCCAGGGGAAACCCTAGATCCCTCGCGGGATCGGGCGAGGGCGGCGCTCCTGCGTCGCTTGCCTCTTGGGGCCTCGCCTTGGATGTTTCACCGACCAGCGGGACCTGTGGAGTGATGGTGGCTTGGCGACGGCGAGTCTTCGTCTTCGGCTTGGGGGAGCGTGGCCCTGGGGCCGGCGTGGATGCCGGAGCGGCGGCTCCGGGTTTCACCTCCGCCGTGCTGCGTTGAGGTGGTGGAGCGTCGACTATGGTCGCTGGGGCGTTGTGGTCGTCAGATTGTTGGGGGCGCAGCCTTGGGGCTGGCGGGGATGTCGGAGCGGCGGCTCCGGATGCTTCACCTCCGCTGTGAGGCGTCGAGGTCACCTCCGCCTTGTTGTGTCGAGGTCTTTGGTGTCGGCTTTGGTCGCTTGGGCGTCTTGGTCATCGACCCGTGTGGGGCGCGGCTTTGGGGCCGACGTGGATGTCGGAGCGGCGGCTCCGGACTCTCACCTCCGTCGTGTTGCGTTGAGGGGTCTTGGTGTCGGCTTTGGTTGCTTGGGCAACTTGGTCGTCGACCCGTGTGGGGCACGGCCTCGTGGCCGGCGTGGATCGAGTTGTAACTTTTTTTCTTTTTTAGGCCTTGTCCTACAAGTTTGCTTCTACTTTATCAATATAAAAGGCAAAGCTTTTGCCTCGTTTCAAAAAAAAATGCTAGTTTTCGGTGGATCAGAGAATTACTTTCGAACTCTGTCGACTCTGGAATCATTAAATTTGAATTGTAATTCGTTCACTGATTGTTGCACGTGGGGTTGCAATTTTACATGAATTGCACCAAAATTACCAAATTGCACATGAAATTGGGTGACCTAAATTTAAGTTAATTCTCAATTGACCGAAATTAGCCATGTCCATCTTTAAACGTATACCGTCTAGATTCGTCATGCGTTGTCGTTGCTTCAAGGATAAATACGTACGGGAAACAAAAATCAAATTCAGTAGAAATGTTGGAAACAAAAATCAAATTCATAGTTTAGGACGGCAAATTGACCTATGGAAATGGGTATCGCGGGTACCCGGCCCATATGGCAGGGTTTGGACATCATTTTTTAGCCCATGGTGGCACCCTGATCTGATTTGACAAGTGGATAGAGCATAGTGAAAGATCGATATGTCGACTAGAGAGGGGGGGTGATTAGTCGACTACCAAATTTTAATTCTTTTCTTTTAATTAGGGCTTGGACAATGTATAATAAGGTTGACTAGATGTGCACTAGATGATGGCAACCTATGTGATACAAGCAAGATAAATAACGTAGCGGAAGCGATAAGTAAAGGATAGAAATAACCGCAAAGTGGAGACACGGAGATGATTCCCGTAGTTCCTTCCGAAGGGAAGTACGTCTACGTTGGAGGAGTGTGGAGCCACCTAGGCACTCCAATAGCACGGATGTGCTCACTCTATTCTCCGTGAGCTTTACCCGTGGGGGTTTGGCTCATCCACTATGAGGTCACCTTGAAGGCGTTGACCAAGCCGATACACAAAGGTCGGGGAACTCCAAAATGAGTTGGAGCCTCCCAATAATGTCCCGGAGCTTCTCGCAACAAGTTGAGACTCCGACATGCACAAAGGTCTCCTAGGGTTACAAGCAACCCAAGGAGGAACACGAATCAAAAAGAGGAATTGGCGGATTTGAAATTCTTTCGGTGGAGTTGTAGATCTAGACCTCCTCATTCACTCCTCAAAGTATCAAGGCGTTTGGGTGGTTGGAGGGCGAGATCTAGGAGTTTGGAGCTCAGCAATTAATGGAGGAGAGAGAGTGTAAGCCGCATCCTCTTCTTGTGGAAGAAGGACTCTTTATATAGGGGCCCCGAAATTCTAACCGTTATGCACAGAAAACGTGCATATCGGTACTACCGCTGGGCCAACGGTACTACCGCTGCTGGCATCCCTACGGTACTTGCGGCAGTTCCACCTGCCAGCTGCAGCGGTAGCTCACAGAGCTACCGTTACTGCCAGGCAGCGGTACTACCGCTAGATCGCCACGGTACTACCGTTGGCCTTCTTTGAATTAAATCAAATATTCCAGCGGTAGTACGTGGTAGCTACCGCGTGTAAGTACCGTTGGGAGTCCAGTGGCTAAAACCATCTGAACGGTACCTCCAGCAGTAGTTCCAGCGGTAGTACCGTTGCTGGAGGCAACGGTATTTTTCGCGGTACTACCATAGGGGGCAAAGTACCTGCTTGCAACAACAGTGCTGCTCCAGGTGGAGCGATACTACCATTGCAAACTAGCGGTACTACCGCCAGACTGATTTCAGCCAGGGTTAGTTTCTCGAGCCCCTCTCTCTTCCATCTTCGAACTTCTTGTGTCGTCGTTTCAATACCTATCAACACTTAAGAACACGATTAGTTCTGTGAGTGTGTTGTCATTAACTCCAAAACGGAATAAGAGCAAACAATGCTCTTTCAATTTCCCCTTTTTGGAGATTGATGACAACACCCACACACAAAGGATTTGCAAAATATAGACGGGTTCCCCCTAACAATATGCATCAACTAAATTGGCGTTTGAATGCAAAGTGCATACTCGTTAGGATCAACACTCCCCCTAGATTTTGTAAACCACGCAAGTATATAAATAGAATAATAAAGCATAACTTGCACAAGCATGGTAAGACATAAGCAAAGTAGTTATTACAACACATAGTTTTGAACAGAATAAAAGGAGTTCCACATGTCTTACACCATACAACGAGATAGTTCACCTAAACCAAGTTCGAATAGAATAAAAGTGAAGCACAAGCATAAAGATCAAAGAAAACCCACCCATGCAAATCCCTGGAAAACCTAGTAGAACTCTCCCCCCCCCTTTGGCATCTAAGACACCAAAAAGGGAGAGGCGATGCTAACGCCCCACGTGGAGATCACTCGTCCTCCTCCTCCTCATCATCGTCCTCGTCACCATCACCAACCTCTTGACCATCATCGCTCTCATCATCATCATTGGCGGTCTCAATGTTGTCTTCTTCTACATGAACCCATGGCTCGGCACGGTGAGAGGTGGAGGCATCATCCTCAAGATCGGGGTCAACCCAAGTGTTGTAGCTGTTCTCCCCAATCCACTTGGAGTAGGTAGTGATGTTGTCCTCGGTACCCGCCTTGACCGGTGCTCCTAAAGCCTCAAAGCGTTGACGAGTGCGTTGACGTTCCAACTTGGCCCTTTCATGCTCCTTCCAAGCTCTAACGTTGGCATCCTCTTGGCGGCAAAAGACGGATTTCAAAGCCTTTGAGATCCATTTCTTGAAACCATATGGTCATTCTTCTTGGGGGATAGCTCAAAGGTGGGATCATTGTCTTCATCATCGGTGTTGTAGGCTTCATCATTGGACATGATTGGTGGGAGGTGCTTGTTCCTATTGAGATCTTTGACACCATGAGAAATGAGAGGGACATCATTATCCAATAGTTCCAACAGAAGCTTCTTGTTGACCCAAGTGTGAGTGATGAGCTTCATAATGAGAGCACCAAAGATGGGAACCCTTCTCTTCATGATTACTTCATAGATCTCATGCCATATGATGTCCATAACGTCAAGCTTCTTGCCTTTGCCAACCATTTGAGAGGAGAGAACCATAAGATCAATGAGGCGTCCATGTATATTTGATCTAAGTTACCCACACGAGGGGTAACCGTGTTGCCGAAAATGCGATGGATGATGTGCCAAGTCTTCTGCAAATACTTGGATTCCCCGCAAACACCACAACCCCGGATAAGAAGATGAGAGAGGGCCGAAGGCTTCACAGGCTTGTTCATGTAAGAGAGGCGAAACACCTGAGCATCATCCTCCGCACTCATAAGATCACCATAGTCTTGCATGTGGAGGAGAGTAGCAAAATCCTTCCATGATGAGGTGAGCACCTTGTCCTTGGTCATCCATGTGATGGCTCTCTCGGAGGTGTGAAAGTGAACGGTCGCAAAGAACTGGTGCACAAGATGCTCATCAAAGTCCTCATGAATGTTGATATAGTCCAAAATCCTAAACTCTTCACAAATGTCTAGAGCTTCACCAAAGTAGTCGATGTGAGCTCTCATGTACTCGGTGTTGATGCAAAACTGCTGCACCACCTTAGTCTTGAAGCGGGGAGCACCTCATTAAAGATATTCTCTTGAAACTGAGTGTGGAAGAGCTTGTCCTTGTACCTCGGATCCTTGTCAAGCAAATAGGGATTATGTCTCCTTTCCTTGATGAACGTCTGAGGTGGCATCTTCATGAGTGGGGCTGACTTCTTAGCAGAAGCTTTGGCGTTAGCTGATAGTTGACGGCGAGTGAGCTTCTCTGGTAAGATCTCGGGTTCATCATCAATGTCCTTGTCCTTGCGAGCTCTCTTGGGAGCACGAAACGAGCTACCTCCACGTCCCCTTGCTAGGTCCTAAGATAGCAGAGAGAGATAGCACAGGAGATAAGTATTGCAAAATAAAGTTCATGATCAAAGCGAGAAGAATCGAAGTTGCACAATTTTTGGAAAATTCCAGATCAACGGTAGTACCGCTGGATGGAACCGGTAGTACTGGTGCAGCGGTAGTACCGCTCCTCAGAGCGGTAGTACTGCTAGCTCCAGATCTAGCGGTTTGACCAACGGAACTTGCCCGATCTATGAAATCGTCCAATAAAACTTTGCAAAAACGATTCTAAACGAAGTACCAACTATTCCCTACAACTTCTACCACTAGAGTTACGAAGAAACTATCCCAATACATCTCAACGAATCAACTAGGTTGAGAGAGAGAGAGGAGAGTTACCGGAGCTCATGGTGAAGGAGAGGAGGAAGGAGACGGTCCTCGAGCACTCCCACAGCCGGAGAGGGGCTGTCGTGGCCGGGGAGATGCTCTCCCGGCGGCAGTGGACGATGGCGGCGGCGGCGGCGGTGAGGGAGAGACCAAGTGTGGGGGTCGGGTGTGGGGAGGTAGAATGGGGAAAACTACCCCCCACGCCCCACTTAACCCCACGGTCAAAAAACCTCAGCGATAGTACCGCTGGCCCAGCGGTAGTACCGCCCGCTGATACTAACGGTAGCAATCCCGGGGTACCGCGCTGGCAACCACGTTGTCCTGGCGGTAATACCGGGGCCGCTAGCGGTAGTACCGCTACTGGTGCTATCGGTAGTTCTGGGGTTGTACCGCACCTGGAGAGGTGCCTACGCAGCCACATCCAGGGCGGTAGTTCCACCCAAACCTACCGGTAGTACCGGTACCTGGTGCTACGTATTTGAAGGGGTAGTACTGCGGCTGGGAGTTGGGAACTTCCAGGAGCGGTAGTACCGCTTCCAAACACCGGTAGTACCGGGCGCCTGAGCCGAAAACTGCCAACGGGGTGATCACGAAAAAAATTGCAATTTTGAGAGAAAAAGTCTTATGGGATAAGAGTTTTGGCTTAGGATAGAGTTTGTAACTGGGGGAAGAGAGGCGACCAAGTTTGCAAGAAGCAAATTTGAAGTGCCAAACTTGGATGCTCTCCACAAAACTCAAAGAGGTCTAAAAACCCCAATAAAACCAAATAAATCCAACTCCTCAAAAAGAGGAGGGCGGTGGCCTAGGCCACCATATATGAGCAATTATCAACCGGAACCGCGAAGATATATCTTGGGTTCAAGGCCAATACTCATCGTTTAAGCACAATTTGTCACCGGAGTGACCAAATGAAGCACGAATTGTCTATGTGCGCATAATAGGAGTAGTGTTGACTCATGAATTGAGCTACACCCCCCTATGTCCATGCATGCATCCAAACTAGTTACGATGTCTACTATGGGTACTTGTGCAAGGCGGTCAAGCAAAGTTGCTCACATCAATGACATTTAGTTCATTCCTCAACTCTCGAAATCTTGGTTCATCAAGGGCCTTGGTGAAGATGTCCGCGAGTTGATCCTTGGTTCCTACAAAGGAGAGATCAATGTTGCCCCTCTCCACGTGCTCCCGATGAAATGATGACGAACTTCAATATGCTTCGTCTTGGCATGTTGCACGGGGTTGTGGGCGATCTTGATAGCACTCTCATTATCGCAAAGGAGAGGCACCTTGGTGAAGTTGACACCATAATCCTTCATTGTTTGCACCATCCAAAGAAGTTGAGCACAACAACTCGCGGCGGAGATGTACTCGGCTTCGGTGGTGGAGAGAGCAAAACAATTTTGCTTCTTGGAAGACCAACACACCAAGGAGCGGCCAAAAAATTGAAACCCCGGATATAGACTTCCTATCCTTCTTCTCTCCGGCATAATCCGCATCCGAGTACCCCATGAGATGAAAGCTTGAACCCTTGGGATACCAAAGACCAAAGTTTGGGGTATGAAGCAAATATCGAAAGATGCGCTTAATTGCCACGAAGTGGCTCTCCTTGGGAGCCGCTTGATACCTTGCACACTTACCCACACTAAACATAATATCCGGTCTAGATGCACAAAGATAGAGCAAAGAACCAATCATAGAGCGATAGAGTTTTTGATCGACATCGTTACCCTCGGTGTCGGTGTGGAGGTCTTTGGAGGTGGACATGGGTGTCTTGTAAGGTTTGGCATCTGCCATCTTGAACCTTTGAGCATGTCTTGGGTGTACTTGGCTTGGTTGATGAAGGTACCTTCCCTATATTGCTTCACTTCAAAACCTAGGAAGTACTCCAACTCCCCCATCATGGACATCTCAAACTTTCTAGTCATAAGCTTGCAAACTCATCATTGAAAGCATTGTTAGTAGAGCCAAAAATGATATCGTCCACATAGAGTTGACATATGAAAAGGTTTCCATCCACCTTCTTGGTGAAAAGGGTGGGATCGATTACCCCAACTTGGAATCCACGGTCCACTAGATACTCATGAAGGTGCTCATACCACACACGTGGGGCTTGCTTAAGGCCATAGAGTGCCTTGTCGAGCTTGTAGACATGGTCCGGATGGTTGGGATCCTCAAAACCGGGAGGTTGCTTAACATATACCAACTCATTAATGGACCATTAAGAAAGGCACTTTTAACATCCATTTGTTGTAGTTTAAAGTTATGATGAGATGCATATGCAAGCAAGATGCGAATAGATTCAAGGCGAGCAACGGGGGCATAGGTTTCACCGAAATCAACACCTTCGACTTGAGAGTAGATCCTTGTGCCACCAATCTTGCCTTGTTTCGAATGACAATGCCATTCGAATCTTGCTTGTTCTTGAAAACCCACTTGGTGCCGATGACGTTCTTGCACCCATTAGGCCTTGGCACCAACTTCCACACCTTGTTGCGCTTGAAGTTGTTGAGTTCTTCATGCATGGCATCAATCCAATCATGGTCTTCAAGCGCTTCATATACTTTCTTGGGCTCGATGAAGGACACAAAAGCATGGTTGGAGCTAAAGCTTGCCAATTGCTTTCTTGTGACGACCTTGCTTTTAACATCTCCAAGGACCTTGTCCAAAGTATGATCTTTGAGGACTAGGTCTTGCTCTCTTCTCATTGCTCTTCTTAACTTGATCTCCTCCGAAGTTTCTTGTGAGATGGTTTGATCATTTCCTTCATCATTGGAGTCATGTGCATCATCTTGATCTTGAACTTGATCTTGATGAGGACCACCTTGATCTTGTTCTTGATCATTATACATGATCTGCACCGTCTTGAGCTTGGTCTTGAACATCAAGTTGTGGAGAGGAACCACTAGGTTGATCTTGTTCTTGACTTTGCTCATTGATTGAGGGCTCGGAATTTGTTCTTGGTTACATGGAGGATCTTGAGTTGATGATGCACAACTTGAGGAGGATCTTGAGGAGGGTCCTCTTCAATAGGACGAATGTCCCCAATTGCCATCCTTCTTAGTGCAAGCTCCATGGGCACATCACCTACAACATTAGGTCAACTTGCCCCACTTGGGAGCCATTATCCTCATCAAACTTCACGTCACTAGATTCTTCAACTTGACCGGTTGTCTTGTTGTAGGCTCTATAGCCGTGAGAGTTTGTGGAGTAACCAACAAAGATACCCTCTATAGATCTAGTCTCAAACTTAGATAACGGTTACCTTTCTTGCGAATGAAGCACTTGCATCCAAAGACACGAAAATAAGAAAGGTCCGGTTTCTTCCCAAGAAGAATCTCATATGGGGTCTTGTTCAAGAGCTTGCGGAGATATAACCGATTTGTTGCATGACAAGCGGTGGAGATGGCTTCGGCCCAAAAGTTATACGGAGAAGCATACTCCGCAATCATGGTCCTAGCCGCGTCCATAAGTGTCCGGTTCTTCCTCTCCGCAACACCATTTTGTTGAGGGGTGTATGGAGTGGAATATTGATGTGCAATGCCTTCTTCACTAAGAAACCCCTCCACGGTGTAGTTCTTGAACTCGGACCCATTGTCACTTCGAATTGTCATGATCTTCTCTTGATATTGGCGTTGAGCCATGTTGATGAAGTCAATGACTCTTTGTTGAGTCTCACTCTTCTTCTTGAAGAAATAGACCCATGTGTATCTTGAATAGTCATCAACAATCACCAAGCAATACTTCTTCCCACCAAGACTATCATAGGATAATGGACCAAAGAGGTCCAAGTGAATAAGCTCAAGAATCTTGTTGGTGGTAATCTTCGTCTTTGATGGATGGGCTTCTCCATGTTGCTTTCCTAGAACACATGATCTACACACACGATCTTTGGAAAACTTAATATCGGTTAGTCCAAGAATGTGATCACCACTTTGAAGATCATGGAGTGTTCTCATATTGGTGTGGGCTAGTCGGCGATGCCAAAGCCAACCCACATCAACTTAGCCATTAGACAAGTCGCGGCCGACATGCTTTCTTTCGAGAAATCAAGCACATACATGCCGTACTCGACATGTCCAACAAAGACTACTTTAAGAGATCCCTTCACGGTGATGATCACACTCTCGTCATCAAAGTAACACCCATAACCACCTTTAGTAAGTTGATAAACGGAGAGTAAGTTGTAGCCAAGGGACTCAACAATGAGGACGTTCTTGATGGAGATTTCTCTCGCAACACCTTAAGCTCACGGTTGTCACCTACTTTGACTCAGGAGAATTGAGGTAGAGGAGGTTCAATATCTTCCACCAAGTCAATGCGTCCGGTCATGTGTTGGGATGCGCCACTATCCACCATCCATCGACCCGCACCGGACGCCACACCCTACAAGGAATCAAGTCTTTGACTTAGGTACCCATTTTTGGATGGGTCCTTTCTTGTTAGTCACAAGGGTCTTTGGAACCCAAATAGCCCAATGATAATCATCAACATAAGAAGTACCAACATATTTAGCATAAACATTTACTTTGCCGTCGTGCACATTCGGATATGAGTATAAGTTGGGCCGGCGGCCGTTTGTATCATGTGCATGGCGGTGGCATTGAGTTGATGATTGGCCTTCTCCGTTGGAGTCATGTTGTGTGGATCTTGAGGATAGAAGCCTTGTTCTAAAATGTCAATCAAGAAAACACAACAACTAGACATGTGTGATCGCATAGAATATTGCCAATTAGGAAAGTCTTTTGGATCAAGCTTAGGAGGTGCGCCCATATTGGCGATGTGTGGTGGAGAGACGTGTTGGTGGACTGTGTTATACACTTGTTCCGGTGGAACATTTGCATACACCCCCGGTTTCCTTGGGATTGAGTTACCACCCTCGGCTTTCTTTGTTTCGGGATTGGCTTTCGTCGTTCCATCCGCATTAACGAGATTCGTAGAAGGAAGAACATCTACCTTTTCCGGATAATCTTCCGTGGGGGGGGGGGGGGTAAATCAATCTTAGGTTCCGGTTTACCTAGAAACTCCTTGAACATTTCCCGCATCGATTCCCTTATGCTTGTATTGAGGTTGGAAGTGATCTCGGTATTGAGATTTGATATTGATGACTCCCAAGTGCAGGAGATCAATTGTAGTACCTTTCAATTAGAAAAGGTTGTCGAACCCACGAGGAGCTGAAGGTATTGGTTAGCAAGATTGATAAATAAAACAATAAAAGATGCAAGTGTTTTTGGTATTTTTGGTTGTATAGTTGCAAAGCAGATAACAGATAGTAGCAAGTGAAAGCTCTCAAAGAGAGAAAGCCCAATCCTCTTATGTGGCAAGAGGACAAGCTCAAGTGATGTGTAACTTATATGTGGCAAATGTTCCCGAGGGCGGCATGGATATTGCTAGGCATAGAGATTTATTAAACAACACGTTGAATATCTTGTCAAGTTTTAATCTTCTTTGGACGGAGCCATAATTAGGTATAGCTAAATAAATAAACTACAACCCCTTATGATGGATCATGTGGCCAAGTAAATGACTGCACAAGAATTATTAAGACATAAAGTCCCACCATAGCATTACACTCTAAGGTCCCCGATACTAATACCCTCATAATATAACTTCATGACTCGGTCTCAGGTTTACATGTCCTCCCAAGTCTCCCTCAATTCATTATACTACGGTGTTCTCCTATGAGCCCATATAGGTGAAGTGTTGTGCAGTCGACGTTCGCACAACACCATCATAGAATCACATAAAAGATAAACTCTTGACAAAATACCAACACATGTCATATATAAATCATTGCCAATTCATCCTATGCCCTCAGGAACATACGGGAACTACTCACAACGTGCGAACATGATGATATTCAGTGGCATAAGTGGTACAACACAATCTGAAAATATAATCTCACCCTCGAACAATGACAAGTAGCCAATCATACACAGGTAGAATAGCACTTAAACAATAGCTAGGGTTCGAACAATCTCAAACTATGAGGGGGATGAAGTGGATCACGAAGATGGTGATGGAGATGGTGCTGGTCTTGACGTTGGTGTTGATGGAGACTCCGAGGGGGGATGGAGGAGCCTTCCGGAGGTGATTCCGGCAGCGTTTCCCCCCTCCGATCTTCTCCGGCGGCAGCCTTCTGTCTTCTGTTTCGTGTGTTTCGTGTTTCTCCGCCGCCTCCTTTCGCGAAACGCCAGGGGACCTTTTTTATAGGCGTTTTTAGGTCAAGACGGAGTCGGTGGAGAAAATCGACGGCCACGGAGCTCCGAGGGGAAACGAGCTGGGCCCACGCGGCCATGTACTTTAGGCCGCGTGGGACCCTCCCATTTCCAGCCTGTTGGGCTTCTGGTCTTCAATTTAAGCCCATTGCGTTCGTCTCGAAAATTCTGAACCGTGCTCTTTGACCTTGCCCTTTTTGGAGTCCCGAAGCTCCCGGAAAGTCTGAAACACTAAAAAAGACGTTTTCTGGAAAAACAGGGTTAATTCCAAATAAATGGGAAAACTATGAAGTATTCCCAAAATCATTATAAAACATTGATATAACCCTTATATGATGCAAATATGATTGGAATATAAGCAATTAAAGTGCAAAGTTCATGTATGCATTTTACATGCATCAACATCCCCAAGCTTAATCCATGCTCGTCCTCGAGTATGAAGATGATAAAACTAACATGGACTTTGCAATTTAATACTTAACAATGAATATCAAAGATGATTACTATTGCTACATATAGTCAAATGATTCATTCTTCAAAGGAGTAGCAATATGCAAATAGTTTATGAAGTGATATCAAGTATTCAAGACAAGGATGTTCAATGATAGTTCACAAAGTGTAACATAACAGATAGTAGTATGGACACATGTATGCATAATGATAAGTATGACATCCTACATTGGTCATAGAGTGATGATGAAAATCTGAATATGATGGTGGACACTTTGGAAAGATGAATATATGAGTAGAGGTAAAGCATGCATAAGTTTCATCTAACCTCCAAACTCTCTACTTAAGTTAATGATTGCAATGTGGTAATACTTGGTGTCAAGCTCTCATTCCCCTATCATAGCATCTTGAATGATTAAGTTTAATGTGAAGCAAATATGAGTAGTGTGCTTGACAAAGTAAAGGTTGATGTCTCATGCCCCTTGAATACAAGTACCTACACCATGATTACTCAACTTAGGAAACAAAGCAAGTTCAAGTTTATATCATTGTAAGTAATAATAGTATCATCAAGAGCGTCAACTGGGGTACCTCTTGTCCCAGGATATGGAACAAGCCCATATCAAAATGACAAGACAAACAAACAAATGAAAACTCAACACCCTTTTTATTTACCATTGGAATAGCTTTTTATTGTAAGGTGTATCATAGATAATTCACCATAGCATGTAAGTAAATTTCCACCATGAATAATGCATGGCTTAGATTAGCGGCCCAGGCGTCTCTCTAACCATTTATACAAACTCATTTAAACTACTTCATTTCCACCTCATTTCACCATGATAGGCATCCATAAACAAAAGTACATGATATCAACTAAATGAGATGAAGGAGCATGTTGAAAGCTTTGCATGTGACAGCACATATGGGCTAACTCCCAACCTCGAACATTTATCAAGCCACTAGCATCATAATCTTAATCACAATGGGTCATGTTTTATTTATTGCAATGATAGTAAAATGTGCATCAAGTTCGTGAGAGCTATATAACCAACTTTTCCCATGGCAATCAATAACATAATCATTTTCATTCAGAGGTATAGATAACACAAATATCATGATGAACATACTCGGAATAGCATATAGCTAGTAGGTAGATATGGTGGACTCACTGGAATAACTTTGGTTGAAGGTGTTGGAAACAAGTTTTGACTTGTTGGATGTTTGGGCTAGCAAAAGGGAGAAAGTTGACCATCTAGATGCATGCATGAGTGTCCATAGAACTAACTAATCCATGTTAAACCAAGTAAAATAACAATCAGCACCAAAACATGAATAAGTGATAGCTCTTCAAAAAGATTTGCAAACTATTACTCATAAACAAGCTCATGAATCATGCAACTATATGTATCATTAAAAATCAATCAAACATCCCTTTTCCCAATCTTATAAAAGCATCCAACATATTTCAACCCATATTTCCAGTAGCTCTCCATATATAAATGATAGTGTGGTGGTCTCTCAAGACTCAAACAAAACAAAACAAAAGACGCTCCAAGTTTATGCGATAAAGTGTTTCGATCGAAAAACAGAAGTTGGACGTGTGCAAACCGAGAGTGTGTAGGTCCAGTGGGGTTGTCTTCACATCCCCAAGCTTATGGTCTTCACCATCCTTGGATAGCTCTTGGTGCATCTCCTCCAATCCCTGTGAAAAAACTTCAAAACACCGTTTCTCCCATTCTTTTCTGTGGGGTGCATTAATAGTGATAAACAAATATTTCTTGCTGCATATAATCCTTGAACAAAAATTCATATGAATGTCCAGAAAGTGTATAATGTTGTATGCCTACTCATAAACTCAATTGGATCAAAAAGATTCAACTTAAAAGCTCAAAGCATGCATCAAACAAAATGGGACAGAATCTGTCCAGAAAAACAGCAGCAGCAAAACGTATTTTTCTACCCTACCAAACTTTCTCGAAAAATTCCGAAAAAATTCATGCATACAGAGGATGAAAAGTTGCAACTACAGTTCAAATATGAGCTCATTCGGAGTTACAGAATAAGAATTAAAAATCATACCGTGCACTGATTCGTGCAGGAATAAAATCTCCGAACGCTATAAGCAACTTTTCAAGACCAAAATGGGTAAAACTTGGCACTTTATTAAAAACTCCAGAAACTAACTAGACACAAAATCTCTTGTTACAGCAAGAGGACACAAAGAAAAATCACACACAAAAATAACCGGGTTGCCTCCCGCAAAGCGCTTTCTTTATAGCCATATAGCTAGGCTTCTTACTTTTGTTTATTGAAGATGAAGCTCATGAGGGAGCTTGAACTTTGATGTTCCCCTCTTCTTGGGAAGTGTTCCATGCATAATACCAGGGTCCCATGGTGTTCTCAAACCAATCAAAATAATAGTCAAGTTGAAACCTGGTTGAGAGAAAAAAAACACAAAAGTAATAACAACGAAGTCTAACTTTCTTTCTATGCATTGGCATTTTGTATATGAATGAAGTTTTCCAATGCATATTAACAATAGTTACTTGCAGCCCATAATTATTAGTAGCATAAGAGGGTTCTTATCACCTCCTCTTTCATAATAGTTGCAAGTAGTAGAAGTGTATTCAACCATATAACCAATAGAATCTTCCAACTTAGATAATTTGGGAACATAAGAGGATCATTAAATTTATTTTGGAATTCATTAGCATGCTTCCCTCTTTCAAAATAGTTGTTAAGATCAATATCAAGTTCAATATCATGGCTGCAACAAATATTTGGAATTAGAGATAATTGCAAACCACATAAGTATTTCTCAACATAAGCAAACTTCTCCTCTATGGTGTTATTAGGAGAATTCAGGAACAATGTAGGACTCTCATGAGTGAGAGTATTGTCACAAACAGCAAGTATATCATTTTTATCCTCACATAAAGTAGTAACAACTTCCAAACGTGTAGGATTATCAACAAGCATAGGATCATCATCTAAAGCATTATCATATAGCTCATTTAAGCAACACTCCTCATTATCATCAATAAGTTTACTAACAAAAGGTTTTTGAGTTTGAGTGTTACTATCATATGTCGATGGTGAAGTTGGGGGATCCAACTCTTCATTCTCCAGTTGTTCATCTTTTTCAGCATCTTCTTGAGATTGCATGGGCATCCCCAAGCTTAGGTTTTTATCCTCTTCTTCACATTCTTCCTCTTCCAAGCTTATGTGTTCATCATCTTCTTCCTGCAAAATATTAGTACTTTCTTTGGGAGTAAAATATTTAAGAAAAACCTCCCTCAAAATACTCCAATCAGTTTTCACTTCTTCATCCAAAGACATGTACCAATCACGAGCATTACCAGATAAAGACAAATATAATAGCTTCCTTTTTATTTGATCATCAGAAATACCAGGAAGCCTAAATAAACCACATATTTCATCAATTGTTTCTATGTGTTCACATGCAGACTTAATTCCATCCCCTGTGAATGGATTTTTCATAACTCTTTTAACATGACCAGTGGGAATTTTAAATCCCACTTTAGGTACCTCAGACACAGTAGTTTCAACCACCTTTGCAGTAGTGGCATAAGCACTTTCATATAGAGCAAGATGCAGCGAGGCACGATTCATAAATGCCATAGTAACAATGAGATAAAACAGCTTTCAAGTTTCCTTACCAAACTTCTTACCAATAGCGCTACGCTCCCCGGCAACGGCGCCAGAAAAGTATCTTGATGACTCCCAAGTGCAGGAGATCAATTGTAGTACCTTTCAATTAGAAAAGGTTGTCGAACCCACGAGGAGCTGAAGGTATTGGTTAGCAAGATTGATAAATAAAACAATAAAAGATGCAAGTGTTTTTGGTATTTTTGGTTGTATAGTTGCAAAGCAGATAACAGATAGTAGCAAGTGAAAGCTCTCAAAGAGAGAAAGCCCAATCCTCTTATGTGGCAAGAGGACAAGCTCAAGTGATGTGTAACTTATATGTGGCAAATGTTCCCGAGGGCGGCATGGATATTGCTAGGCATAGAGATTTATTAAACAACACGTTGAATATCTTGTCAAGTTTTAATCTTCTTTGGACGGAGCCATAATTAGGTATAGCTAAATAAATAAACTACAACCCCTTATGATGGATCATGTGGCCAAGTAAATGACTGCACAAGAATTATTAAGACATAAAGTCCCACCATAGCATTACACTCTAAGGTCCCCGATACTAATACCCTCATAATATAACTTCATGACTCGGTCTCAGGTTTACATGTCCTCCCAAGTCTCCCTCAATTCATTATACTACGGTGTTCTCCTATGAGCCCATATAGGTGAAGTGTTGTGCAGTCGACGTTCACACAACACCATCATAGAATCACATAAAAGATAAACTCTTGACAAAATACCAACACATGTCATATATAAATCATTGCCAATTCATCCTATGCCCTCAGGAACATACGGGAACTACTCACAACGTGCGAACATGATGATATTCAGTGGCATAAGTGGTACAACACAATCTGAAAATATAATCTCACCCTCGAACAATGACAAGTAGCCAATCATACACAGGTAGAATAGCACTTAAACAATAGCTAGGGTTCGAACAATCTCAAACTATGAGGGGGATGAAGTGGATCACGAAGATGGTGATGGAGATGGTGCTGGTCTTGACGTTGGTGTTGATGGAGACTCCGGAGGGGGGATGGAGGAGCCTTCCGGAGGTGATTCCGGCAGCGTTTCCCCCCTCCGATCTTCTCCGGCGGCAGCCTTCTGTCTTCTGTTTCGTGTGTTTCGTGTTTCTCCGCCGCCTCCTTTCGCGAAACGCCAGGGGACCTTTTTTATAGGCGTTTTTAGGTCAAGACGGAGTCGGTGGAAAAAATCGACGGCCACGGAGCTCCGAGGGGAAACGAGCTGGGCCCACGCGGCCATGTACTTTAGGCCGCGTGGGACCCTCCCATTTCCAGCCTGTTGGGCTTCTGGTCTTCAATTTAAGCCCATTGCGTTCGTCTCGAAAATTCTGAACCGTGCTCTTTGACCTTGCCCTTTTTGGAGTCCCGAAGCTCCCGGAAAGTCTGAAACACTAAAAAAGACGTTTTCTGGAAAAACAGGGTTAATTCCAAATAAATGGGAAAACTATGAAGTATTCCCAAAATCATTATAAAACATTGATATAACCCTTATATGCAAATATGATTGGAATATAAGCAATTAAGTGCAAAGTTTCATGTATGCATTTTACATGCATCAGATATCTCCACTCTTGAGTTCACTTACAACCACACCAAAGCGTTCATTAGTAACGATGCGTTGGGACCAAGTTGTCCCGACATTCTCTAGAGCCGGTGAAGCTTAGATAAAGCCGAGGCTCTGATACCAATTGAAAGATCGATATGTCGACTAGAGGGGGTGATTAGGCGACTACCAAATTTTATTTCTTTTTCTTTTAATTAGGGCTTAGACAATATATAACAAGGTTGACTAGATGTGCACTAGATGATAGCAACCTATGTGATACAAGCAAGATAAATAACGTAGCGGAAGCGATAAGTAAAGGAAGAAATAACCGTAAAGTGGTGACACGGAGATGATTCCCGTAGTTCCTTCCAAGGAAGTACGTCTATATTGGAGAGTGTGGAGCCACCTAGGCACTCCAATAGCACGGATGTGTTCACTCTATTCTCCGAGCTTTACCCATGGGGGTTTGGCTCATCCACTATGAAGTCACCTTGAAGGCGTTGACCAAGCCGATACACAAAGGTCGGGGAACTCCACAATGAGTTAAAGCCTCCAATAACGTCCCGGAGCTTCTCGCAACAAGTTGAGACTCCGACACGCACAAAGGTCTCCTAGGGTTACAAGCAACCCAAGGAGGAACACGAATCACAAAGAGGAATTGGCGGATTTGAAATTCCTTCGGTGGAGTTGAGAACTAGACCTCCTCCTTCACTCCTCAAAGTATCAAGGCATTTGGGTGGTTGGAGTGGGAGATCTAGGAGTTTAGAGCTCAGCAATTAATGGTGGAGAGAGAGTGTAAGCCGTAGCCTCCTCTTGGGGAAGAAGGGCTCTTTATATAGTGGCCCCAAAATTCTAACCGTTATGCACAGAAAACGTGCATAGCGGTACTACCGCTGGGAACCAGCGGTACTACCGCTGCTGACATCCCTACGGTACTTGCGGCAGTTCCAGCTGCCAGCTGTAGCGGTAGCTCACAGAGCTACCGTTACTGCCAGGCAGCGGTACTACCGCTAGATCACTACGGTACTACCGTTGGCCTTCTTTGAATTAAATCAAATATTCCAGCGGTAGTACGTGGTAGCTACCGTGTAAGTACCGCTGGGAGTCCAGTGGCTAAAACCATCTGAACGATACCTCCAGCAGTAGTTCCAGCGGTAGTACCGTTGCTAGAGGCAACGATATTTCCGTGGTACTACCGAAGGGGCAAAGTACCTTCTTGCAACAGCAGTGCTGCTCCAGGTGGAGCGGTACTAACCGCCAGGCTGATTTCAGCCAGGGTTAGTTTCTCGAGCCTGCTAGCTCTAAGTTGACGAGGGAATATCTCCCCGGCAACAGTGCCAGAAACAATGCTTGTACGTCACACGTCAGTTGGGAACCCCAAGAGGAAGGTATGATGAGTGCAGCAGCAAGTTTTCCCTCAGTATGAAACCAAGGTTTAATCGAACCAGTAGGAAAACGAGGTTTGCTTCGAAGGTGTTGGTGAAGGAGTGTAGTGCGGCGCAACACCAGGGATTCCGGTGCCAACGTGGAACCTGCACAACACAATCAAATTACTTTGCCCCAACTTAACAGTGAGGTTGTCAATCTCACCGGCTTGCTGAAAACAAAGGGTTAAACGTATCGAATGGAAATGATGTTTGTTTGCATAAAACAGTAGAGAACAATGATTGCAGTAGATTGTATTTCAGATGTAAAAGAATGGACCGGGGTCCACAGTTCACTAGTGGTGTCTCTCCAATAAGATAACTAACATGCTGGGTAAACAAATTACAGCTGGGCAATTGACAATTGATAAGTGCATATAACATGCATGTGTGAGCTGTGGTGTCTACTATGAGATTCATTTGGGCATTACGACAAAGTACATAGACCGCTATCCAGCATGCATCTATGCCTAAATAGTCCACTTTCCGGTTAACATCCGTACCCCTTCCAGTATTAAGTTGCAAGCAACAGACAATTGCATTAAGTAATGTGCGTAATGTAAACAATACATTCATCCTTGAATAAAGCATTGCTGTTTTACCCCTAGTGGCAACAACACATCTACAACCTTAGAACTTGCTGTCACTATCCCAGGTTAAATAGAGGTTGAACCCAACTATCATGCATAAATACCCCCTCTTGGAGTTACAAGTATTCACTTGGCCAAGGCTTCAACAAGTAACGGAGAGCATGCAAGATCACAAATGACATAGACATGATAATATAATATTCAGCTCCACATAGGTATCAATATAAGTCAGATCCCAGCAAACACAACATGTAGCATTACAATAAGATGATCTTGATCATGATAGGCAGCTCACAAGATCTAAACATGATGGCACAAGTGGAGAAGACAACCATCTAGCTACTGCTATGGACCCATAGTCCAAGGATGAACTACTCACGCATCACTCCGGAGGCGGGCATGGCGATGTAGAGCCCTCCGGTGATGATTCCCCTCTCCGGCAGGGTGCCGGGAAGAGCTTCAGAACCCCCCGAGTTAGGGTTGACGACGGCGGCGGCAGCGAATATGTTCTGGATGAAAGGCTCGGTGTTTTAGGGTTTTCACGTCTCGGGGAATAAATAGGCGAAGGGGCGATGTCGGCGGACCCCCGAGGGGCCCAAACCACAGGCGGCGCGGCTGGGCCCACTGCCGCCGCCAGGTGGTTTGGCCACCTCGTGGCTCCTTCGTCTCTCCTTCGGACTCCGTGTACGTGCTGGAAAAATAGGGACTGGCCTTTTGTTTCGTGCAATTCCGAGAATATTTCCAGAAGTAACTTTCTGAAACCAAAAACAGCAGAAAACAGGGAACTGGCACTGTGGCATCTTGTTAATAGGTTAGTCCCAGAAAATGCATAAAAGTGATACGAAGTGTATATAAAACATGTAGCAAATGGTATAATATAAGCATGGAACAGCAGAAATTATGGATACGTTGGAGACGTATCAAGCATCCCCAAGCTTAGTTCTACTCGTCCTCGAGTAGGTAAAACGATAACAACAAATAATTTCTGAGGAGACATGCTTTCACACAATCTTGATCAATATATTGCAAGGCTCATGTCATGAATGAAGTGACTCAAAGCAATGATCTATAGTTTGCTAACAAATAGATAAAGAGTAAACAATGAATCATATAAGCAAAAACTTTTCATGAATAGTACTTTCAAGACAAGCATCAAAAAGTTTTGCATAAGAGGTAACTCATAAAGCAATAGATTCAAAGTAAAAGGCATTGAAGCAACACAAAGGATGATTAAGTTTCAGCATTGCTTTCAACTTGTAACATGTATATCTCATGGATAGTTGTCAACATAAAGCAATATAACAAGTGCAATAAGTAAATATGTAAGAATCAATGCACACAAAGTTGACACAAGTGTTTGCTTCTAAGATAGAAAGGAGTAGGTAAACTGACTCAACATAAAGTAAAAGATAGGCCCTTCGCAGAGGGAAGCAGGGATTAAATCATGTGCTAGAGCTTTTTAAGTTTTCGAAAGCATATAGAGAGCACAAAATAAGTATTTGAGAGGTGTTTGTTGTTGTCAACGAATGGTAGTGGGCACTCTAACCCCCTTGTCAACCAGACTTTCAAGAGCGGCTCCCATGAAGGACGTTATCTCTACCAGCAAGGTAGATCATCCCTCTTCTCTTTTGTTTACACATGTATTTTAGTTTCTTTATAGATGACACTCCTCCCAACCTTTTGCTTACACAAGCCATGGCTAACCGAATCCTCGGGTGCCTTCCAACATTCACATACCATGGAGGAGTGTCTATTTGCAAAATTAAGTTGCTTACTGATAAATCAGGGCAAAACATGTGAAGAGAATTATTAATGAAAGTTGTAATTAATTGGGGCTGGGCACCCCGTTGCCAGCTCTTTTTGCAAATTATTGGATAAGCGGATGTATATGCCACTAGTCCATTGGTGAAAGTCTGTCAGAAGTAAATGACAAGATTGAAAGATAAAACACCACATACTTCCTCATGAGCTATAAAACATTGACACAAATAAGGAGTAATAAAGTTTTGAATAGTTTAAAGGTAGCACATGAAATATTTACTTGGAATGGCAGGAAATACCACATAGTAGGTAGGTATGGTGGACACAAATGGCATGGGTTTTGGCTCAAGTTTTGGATGCACGAGAAGCATTCCCTCTCAGTACAGAGTTTAGGCTAGCAAGGTTGTTTGAAGCAAACACAAGTATAAACCGGTACAGCAAGAATCACATAAAAACATATTGCAAGTATTATAAGACTCTACACTGTCTTCCTTGTTGCTCAAACATTTTACCAGAAAATATCTAGACCTTAGAGAGAACAAATATGCATCCCAAGTCTCAACAAGCTCTACGGTAGTTCTCCACTACTAGGCTTTAACTACATGATGCAAGAGCTTAAACATGATCTACTTGAGAGCTCAAAACAATTGCAAAGCATCAAATCAAACAAGACAATGATCTACAAGAATGCATATGTCTTTTCCAATACCAACTACTACATGTAGCATTTTCTTTCTTCCAAACAAACACCAATAATTTATTTAAACATAAACTCTCCAAATGATAATATAATGCAGCAAGAGAGTATTTATAAACAAGTGCTAACAGCTCGAAGAGATGCATGAAAAACAGGAGCTAAAAGCACTGCAGTAGCTAGTTAAGAATACTCAACAAATATAAGTGAAGAACATGAGTATTCACATGAAAAAGCGGAGCGTGTCTCTCTCCCACACAAGGATTGCTAGGATCCGAATTTATTCAAACAAAAACAAAAATAAAAACACACAGACGCTCCAAGTAAAGCGCATAAGATGTGAAAGAATTAAAATATAGTTTCACTAGAGATGACCTGATAAGTTTGTTGATGAAGAAGGGGATGCCTTGGGCATCCCCAAGCTTAGACGCTTGAGTCTCTCTGAATATGGTTGGGATGAACCACGGGGGCATCCCCAAGCTTAGGCTTTTCACTCTTCTTGATCACATAATATCACCCTTCTCGCTTGATCCTTGAAAACTTCCTTCACACCAAACTCAAGACAGTTCTCATTAGAGGGTTAGTGCATAATCAAAAATTCTCATATTCTGTAATGATACAATCAATCCCAAAGCTTCTGGACATTAGCTACAGCCACCAATGCTTTGTGGAGCAAAGAAATCCACACAAACACAGTAAAAGAGCGAATGCAAAACAAAAGGCAGAATCTGTCAAAAACAGAACAGTCTGGAATGACGAATTTTTTCGAGGCACTTAAGTTGCTCAGATGGATCTGGCCTAAAATAATGAAAGTTGCGTACATATCTCAGGAATATGCGTGATTTTTTCAGAATTTTTTGAATTTTCTACAGGGAGATAAGCTCAAATCCGTGACAGCTAAAAATCTGTCACTGCGCAGAAATCCAAATCTTGCATCAACTTTCAATATAGAACTTTACTTGGCACAACATTGCGATAAAATAAAGATACAAAGGAGTTGCTACAGAAGTAACAAAACTCCTTGACTCAAAGAAAACAAAAATAACAGCAAATAAAAACGATGGGTTGTCTCCCATAAGCGCTTTTCTTTAACGCCTTTCAGCTAGGCGCAGAAAGTGAAAATCAAGTGTTGTCAAGAGAAGAAGCATCAACATCATAACTTGCTCTAACAATAGAGTCAAAAGGTAACTTCATTCTCTTCCTAGGGAAGTGTTCCATACCTTTCTTGAGAGGAAATTGGTACCTTATATTACCTTCTTTCATATCAATGATGGCACCAACAGTTCGAAGAAAAGGTCTTCCCAAAACAATAGGACAAGATGCATTGCATTCAATATCCATAACAATAAAATCAACGGGGACAAGGTTATTGTTTACTGTAATAAAAACATCATTAACTCGCCCCAAAGGTTTCTTCATAGCATTATCAGCGAGAAAAACATCCAAATAACAATGTTCCAAAGGTGGCAAATCAAGAATATCATAAAGCTTCTTGGGCAAAACCGAAATACTTGCACCAAGATCACACAAGGCATTGCAATAAAATCATTCACCTTTACCTTAATGATGGGTTCCCAACCATCTTCTAATTTCCTAGGAATAGAAGCTTTAAGTTTCAACTTCTCCTCCCTAGCTTGCAAAAGAGCATTTGTAATATGCTTTGTAAAAGCCAAATTAATAGTGCTAGCATTGGGACTTCTAGCTAATTTTTGCAAGAACATAATAACTTCAGAGATGTTACAATCATCAAAATCAAAATCATTATTGTCAATGGTGGTGGAACCATTGTCTCCAATAGTTTGAAAAATTTCAGCACTTTTATCAGAAAAAGTTTCAGCAGTTTTAGGCAATTTCAAACGCTTTGCAGAAGTAGTAGAGACATTACCAACACCAATAACATTACCATCAATAGTAGGAGGTTACTAGCATGTGAAACATTAGCATTACTAGTGGTGGTGATAGTACAAACTCTAACTATACTATTCTCTTTTTCAAGTTCTTCCTCTTTTTCCCACCTAGCATGCAATTCAGCCAACATCCTAATATTATTATCAATTCGAACTTGGATGGCATTTGCTGTAGCAAATGACTTAGTATCTTTAACTTCATTAGGCATAACTTTCAGTTTTAGAATTTCAACATCATGAGCAAGACTATCAACTTTAGAACAAGATCATCAATTTTTTCAAACTTTTCCTCAACAGTTTTATTGAAAGCTTTTTGTGTGCTAATAAATTCTTTAAGCATAGCTTCAAGATCAGAGGACACACTTCTATTGTTGCTGTAGGAATTACCATAAGAATTGCCATAACCATTTGAAGGATAAGGCTTATAATTGTTGCTACCAAAATTATTCCTATAAGCATTGTTGTTGAAGTTGTTGTTTTTAATGAAGTTTACATCAACATGCTCTTCTTGAGCAACCAATGAAGCTAAAGGAACATTATTAGGATCAACATGAGATCTACCATTCACAAGCATAGACATAATAGCATCAATCTTATCACTCAAAGAGGAGGTTTCTTCAACAGAATTTACCTTCTTACCTTGAGGAGCTCTTTCGGTGTGCCATTCGGAATAGTTGATCATCATATCATCAAGTAGCTTTGTTGCTGCACCTAAAGTGATGGACATAAAGGTTCCTCCAGAGGCTGAATCCAATAAGTTCCTTGAGGAAAAATTTAATCCTGCATAAAAGGTTTGGATGATCATCCAAGTAGTCAGTCCATGAGTGGGACAATTCTTCACCAAAGATTTCATTCTTTCCCAAGCTTGAGCAACATGTTCATTATCAAGTTGTTTAAAATTCATAATGCTACTTCTCAAGGATATAATCTTAGCAGGAGGATAATATTTCCCTATGAAAGCATCTTTGCATTTTGTCCAAGAATTAATACTATTTCTAGGCAAAGAAAGCAACCATTCTTTAGCTCTTCCTCTCAAGGAGAAAGGAAAAAGTTTCAGTTTTATAATATCCCCATCCATATCCTTATACTTTTGCATTTCACAAAGTTCAACAAAGTTATTAAGATGGGCAGCAGCATCATCAGTACTAACACCAGAAAATTGCTCTTTCATAACAAGATTTAATAGAGCAGGTTTAATTTCATAAAATTCTGCTGTAGAAGCAGGTGGAGCAATAGGAGTGCATATGAAATCATTGTTGTTTGTGCTAGTGAAGTCACACAACTTAGTGTTCTCAGGAGTACTCATTTTGAAAAACAAAATCAAACTGAATTAAACAAGTAACTAATTTTTTTGTGTTTTTGATAAAGAGAGCAAACAAGACTAAATAAAAATAAACTAAGCAAGACAAATAACAAAGTAAAGAGATTGGGTGTGAGAGACTCCCCTTGCAGAAGCAATTCGTTTTCCCCGGCAACGGCGCCAGAAAACGTGTTGGTGCTCTAAGTTGACGAGGGAATATCTCCCGGCAACAGTGCCAGAAACAATGCTTGTACGTCACACGTCAGTTGGGAACCCCAAGAGGAAGGTATGATGAGTGCAGCAGCAAGTTTTCCCTCAGTATGAAACCAAGGTTTAATCGAACCAGTAGGAAAACGAGGTTTGCTTCGAAGGTGTTGGTGAAGGAGTGTAGTGCGGCGCAACACCAGGGATTCCGGTGCCAACGTGGAACCTGCACAACACAATCAAATTACTTTGCCCCAACTTAACAGTGAGGTTGTCAATCTCACCGGCTTGCTGAAAACAAAGGGTTAAACGTATCGAATGGAAATGATGTTTGTTTGCATAAAACAGTAGAGAACAATGATTGCAGTAGATTGTATTTCAGATGTAAAAGAATGGACCGGGGTCCACAGTTCACTAGTGGTGTCTCTCCAATAAGATAACTAACATGCTGGGTAAACAAATTACAGCTGGGCAATTGACAATTGATAAGTGCATATAACATGCATGTGTGAGCTGTGGTGTCTACTATGAGATTCATTTGGGCATTACGACAAAGTACATAGACCGCTATCCAGCATGCATCTATGCCTAAATAGTCCACTTTCCGGTTAACATCCGTACCCCTTCCAGTATTAAGTTGCAAGCAACAGACAATTGCATTAAGTAATGTGCGTAATGTAAACAATACATTCATCCTTGAATAAAGCATTGCTGTTTTACCCCTAGTGGCAACAACACATCTACAACCTTAGAACTTGCTGTCACTATCCCAGGTTAAATAGAGGTTGAACCCAACTATCATGCATAAATACCCCCTCTTGGAGTTACAAGTATTCACTTGGCCAAGGCTTCAACAAGTAACGGAGAGCATGCAAGATCACAAATGACATAGACATGATAATATAATATTCAGCTCCACATAGGTATCAATATAAGTCAGATCCCAGCAAACACAACATGTAGCATTACAATAAGATGATCTTGATCATGATAGGCAGCTCACAAGATCTAAACATGATGGCACAAGTGGAGAAGACAACCATCTAGCTACTGCTATGGACCCATAGTCCAAGGATGAACTACTCACGCATCACTCCGGAGGCGGGCATGGCGATGTAGAGCCCTCCGGTGATGATTCCCCTCTCCGGCAGGGTGCCGGGAAGAGCTTCAGAACCCCCCGAGTTAGGGTTGACGACGGCGGCGGCAGCGAATATGTTCTGGATGAAAGGCTCGGTGTTTTAGGGTTTTCACGTCTCGGGGAATAAATAGGCGAAGGGGCGATGTCGGCGGACCCCCGAGGGGCCCAAACCACAGGCTGGCGCGGCTGGGCCCACTGCCGCGCCGCCAGGTGGTTTGGCCACCTCGTGGCTCTCTTCGTCTCTCCTTCGGACTCCGTGTACGTGCTGGAAAAATAGGGACTTGGCCTTTTGTTTCGTGCAATTCCGAGAATATTTCCAGAAGTAACTTTCTGAAACCAAAAACAGCAGAAAACAGGGAACTGGCACTGTGGCATCTTGTTAATAGGTTAGTCCCAGAAAATGCATAAAAGTGATATGAAGTGTATATAAAACATGTAGCAAATGGTATAATATAAGCATGGAACAGCAGAAATTATGGATACGTTGGAGACGTATCAGAGCCCCTCTCTCTTCCATCTTCGAACTCTCGTGTTGTCGTTTCAATACCTGTCAACACTTAAGAACACGATTAGTTCTGTGAGTGTGTTGTCATTAACTCCAAAACGGAATAAGAGGAAACAATGCTCTTTCACATAGGCCTATTCCTGTGATTGTGGTTACACTTGAACTCTATAAGAATACTAGATATGTGGAACATTTATGACAAATCCCACATGCCCATACCCAATTAAACCTAAGTTTTCAAACCCAATCCACCTCCTGGACGTGAGCACCCCACGTCCCAATTGTGATACCCTAGTCCCCATCGTTGCCACAAGTGCATAGACTATCATGTTATATTTCTTTATTTGTGTGAATTGATATGGTATTTACTTTTTTGTTTGATCGTTAGCTTGTTAACTGTGAAGTTATGAAGTAATTGAATTGAGATAAAAACACTGTTAAATATGCTCACTATGCATTTGATGTACGGTGTATTACCCATCAGAGTAGAGTTTTATACCAATGACTCAATGAGTAATAGTATGTATGAGCAATATGGGTATTTTTAATCCTTAATCATAATACCAAGTACCGACATGGTGCCTTCTGACACGGTGGTTGGGAATTGTTATGTGATTTTTTGGTTTGTATTTTGCTCTTGTTTGTGAAAGGTTGGAATCAGTTGTTGTTATGGAGAGCATATTGTGCACCCGGAAACTCCACTAATAAGTTCACAAAAATTCAGAAAACAGTTGTTTGCATTGACATAATTAATGATGAATATCTATCATTTCATCAAATTTTGGTTATAGACTCGAGATTGTGCTATGAGTTCATCCTATTAACACTATCACAGCTGATTTGTTATTTTTGTTACTCAACCTAGATTTGGATTTGGTGACTAGTTAGATAAATAATATGTCTAAGTATCATTTATTTTCAAATTTCAAAAGAACTTGTAGCATGTCTTTTAGCTGGCTGCACAAAAAACCGGGGTGCACCGGATGCTTCCTCGTCTCTTCCATGGAGGAGGGAATTGCACAAATCACCACGTATTGGTGAAGCTTTTGCGCAGAACACCTACTCCACGGGGTTTGTTGTGCACAACACCACATATTGGTGTAACCAGTTGCAGCTAGCCAGCCTCGGTCTAATTTAGCGTTTATCTTTGCTAACACGATTACTGATAGGTGGTCCCACTTGTAAGTGCCCATGTGGTAAACAAAATCGGCCATGTCAGCCAGCGGGTCGATAAAAAAAAGGAGCATATACATGGAAGGCCGCCCGTGTCCGAGTTGGAATGGTACCCCTATTTTGGTAAGTCTCCTTTCTAAAGGAAAATTTTCGAGAATGAGTCCAAGGTGGAATCCCTAGACGTGCGGCCGGCTAGCCCTGGTCGCCTATATAAACCAAGGGGTGCGACCAAGGGTGACATGTCCAAATTGCCACACCCAGCCACCCCATACGCACCACATAAACCCTACCTGCCGCCTCTACCAAGCATCGGCTCCCTAACCTCCTCTCTCGCGGAAGCGTGATATGTCTCAAACATATCTATAATTTTTGATATTACATGCTTGTTTTATACCAAATGCTACATGTTTTATTTACACTTTATAGCAATTTTATGCATTTTCTGAAATTAACCTATTAACAAGATGCCATAGTGCCAGTTCCAATTCTCTGCTGTCTTTTTGTTTCAGAAAAGCTAGTCGGGAAATATCTCGGAATTGGATGAAACTTTACGGGACAAGTTTACGAAGATACGAAGACGAAGTCCAAAGGGCAGCCGAGGGGGCGACCCAGGGGGCCCAGACGCCACCTCGCGCGCCAGAGAGTGGGGCCACGCGGGGGTCGTCTGGCTCCCTCAGGTGGCCCCTCGCGCCGCCTCTTCGCCTATATATTCCCCTCGTCTAGGAAACCCTAAGTACCCGAACACAATTCCACGAAAATATCCGAGGCCACCGTCGTCAACCCTAGTTCGGGAGGGTTCTGAAGCTCTTCCCGGCACTCTGCCGGAGGGGGGATCATCACCGAGGGCTCTACACCACCATGCCCACCTCCGGACTGATGCGTGAGTAGTTCTCCACTGGATTAACGGGTCCATAGCAGTAGCTAATGGTTATCTGTCCTCCTGGTGCTATCATGTTTAGATCTTGTGAGCTGCCTAACATGATCAAGATCATCTTTATGTAATGCTACATGTTATGTTTGCTGGGATCCGATGAATCGTGAAGTTATGATCAAGTTGTTCATCAATCTATATGTTTTATTTATGATCTTGCATGCTCTCCGATGCTAGTAGATGTTTTGGCCAAGTAGATGCTTGTATCTCCAAGAGGGAGTATTTATGCTAAATAGTCGGTTCATGTCTCCGGTAGTCTGGGCTGGAGATGACAGAAACGACTAAGGCTCTAGATGTGTTGTTGCCACTAGGGAGAAAACAACTATGCTTTGTCTATATGTCATTTGCATTGTTTACATTACACACCATGCTTATTGCAATAATCTGTTGCTTGCAACTTAATACTTGCGCGAGACACGAATGTTATCTCGGGGTGGATTATTAGTCATAGATGCAGCTAGCAAGCGGTCTATGTATTTTTTTTATAATGCCCAATTAAATATTACAGTGAACTTATTCTTGTCATATTATGCATTGTCATGCCCTTACAATTTGTAAATTGCCTAGCTGTAATTTGTTCACCCAACATGTTTGTTTATCTGTTTATGGGAGATAACCTCTAGTGAACTGTGATTCCGGTCTATTCTTTTACACTCATAAAGACACCGTTTCCACCACGTTCCACCATCATTTGCTCGTTGTTCATTTTTGCATTTTCATTTATTTTACACACCATACGTTTAATCCTTTGTATTCAGCAAGCCAGAGAGATTGACAACCTTCCTGTTTCGTTGGGGCAAAATAGTTTGATTGTGTTTGTGTGCAGGTCCACGTCAACAACATTTCAACGGCGTTGTTGTTGACACCGTGTTGAAGCTCTTGCACCTCCTACTGGTTCGATAACCTTGGTTTGTTCTCAAGGGAAAATTGATGTTGTGCTGCTTCAATACCTTCCTCTTGGGGTTTCCCAATGAGCTATATTAGGCCGCATCAAAGCGTTGGCGGATCGTCTACCTATTCTAGATCCAATCTAGAGGACACCCTGGGATTTCAAATCTACGCCAAGCCCGTTCCCGTGATGTTGCATACTGGAGCCTTGCAATGTGCATGACGATGCTACTTCCGAAACGCGTGGGTACCACGGAGGTGCCGTCACTTCAACACTTGATCGTGGGCAATTTGTGAGGAGTTATTCTCGCGCCTGGAAGGTATAACCTAGCTTCGGGAATCGGTATCGACTATAGTCGTTTTCCAATTTATCGATGGTCGTCAAGGGTATGTTACCGTTGCCTGCACCTCGATTGTGATATTGGTCAGTGCTGGCGCATCGGTTTTTTGTTTTGTTTTGCGTAGCACGTTCCCAAACATGTCTTCCGTTGCGGTATCTAAAGTGGTGCGTAGGAGATTGGACTATTACAAGTCTAGATTCTTCAGGCAATGTGACGAGGGTAAAAAGAAGTATCAGTCGACAAACTGGAGTATAATATGTAGACCGAGGAGAGACCAGGGAGGCCTCAAGTGGAGAATCAGGAGATTAAAAATTAAGTGCTTTCTTACAGAATGGATTCGAGCTTTTACTAGGGAGGGGGTATGGCAAGAGTTACTAAATAACAAAGAGATCCACTGAAAAACTTTGTCACAAGTGACACTGAAACCAATCGATTCTCCATTTTAGAAGGGTCTCATGTGGGTAAAGATGAGTTTAACCTAGGATAGTTCATTGTTTGTAATGGTACCGATACCATGTTTTGGGAAGACGTTTGGCTAGGATTTACGTTTATAAAGTATCCATACCAATTCACTTGTGACGTTATCGTTGTCGATGTTCTCAATGTAGTTCTGCTGAATATCACTTTCAGGAGGACATTGACTGGTAATAAATGTAATGGACGACTTCGCTGAATTTGGTTATGGGAATGATGGATGTGCATATGTCTATGTTTAGCGGAAATCCATATCGGCTCGTAGGATTAGATGCACCCACTACTAAAAAAACATATTTCAAAATGTAAAAAAATTCAAATAAAATTTTCGGATATATTACATTACATTTTATGTTATAACAAAAGTTTCACGAAGAAAAAACATTTTTTATGGGCTGTGCAAAACAAGACAAATCCCGGGTTTTCAAAATGATTTTGTACGCGGTTTTTTTTTTGTTTTTTTTGCCCATGTCACAAAAGCTGTCTTTCCTACGCGAAACTTTTTGCGCTAATATCATAATGTATATCCAAAATTTTATTTATTTATTTTGAAATTTTAAAAAAATAAAATATATTTTACGTAACAGGTGCATCCGCACCCGTGACCTGAAACGCCGTGTCCATATGTTTAGCTCGATTCTTAGTCTTCCGGAAAGTTTACAGTTTATTCTATGTATTCGGATATGGTCAACGAAAATGTTGTATTTCAGAGAAAATACATTTCATAGTTGAAGGTTCCACTAAAAATAAGGATATTCGATTGGTACCTTAGTAGAGGGGTTCTTTTAACAAGGATAATTTAGAAACTGACTAGTCAAATAATGTGTATTTTGCGATTGCGATGAATCAATAGGCCATTTTTTTCTTGACATGCCCTTTTGCGCTTTTATTATGGAGAACAATTAGATTAACTTTCAGCCTACCTCCTCGTACTAGTATCCGAAATATGTTTGGGATTTGCTTGTGGAGGGGTTAGCAAACCATTTAAACTGCACATTCGTGTGGGAGTGAGCGCTTAATGTTGGGAATTTGGAATCGTCAGAATGATATTGTGTTTAACAAAGCAATGATTTCTTGCTTCATCGTATGAAAACACGGGAGCTTCAGCTCTCTGGGTGCAACCTACTGGAGAAGTTAGCACGGGATTTGTTCAACCGGTTTGGTTGGCGGTTTAGAAATAGGATTGGCTTTGCGTAAGTGCTTTTGTAATCTTGTTTATGTGAGATGAGGTTCGTGTTTGCCTTTGGTGATTTACATCTTGTAAACTCTTAAATTTGATACAGGTTTTTTCCCGTCCTTTTCGAAAAAAGCAAAAATTAGAAATGCGGTCTGCAGACCAAACTGCACCGATTTGCATCCTACAGTAGCATATATGCACCCTCACAGTACTGGCCACCATGTGCTCCTCAGTGCACATAAACTTGGCAAACCAAAGATGGACACAGAATAAAATTCCTTCTTGTTGTTTTCCTCCTAACCTAGCGCCACCACAGGCGACTAGGAGGCGGAACTTTTTTCCACCGATCTCCACCGGCGGGAGAGCTGGGCCTCTCCCTCCCTCCGCTTGCTGCTTCGGCGGCGGGAGGGGGACCCCGTTTTCTCTGTTCTTGCATGGCAGTTAGGGTTAGCAAGGTTCTGGCATGGTGCGTCGTTGGGGTGGTGGGAGCGGCGCCCAGGCAAATAAATCTGCCTCAACTTCACTCCCACACTGGCATTGTCCTTCATGGCGGCGTCTCGGAGTTGGTAGCATTGTGTGCTTGCCGATCTTTCAGATCGGTCGCTGTTGGGTTCATGGATGGTGTCGGCGAGGCGGCGGCGGCGACTCCATCAGATGGGTTTTTCCTCCTGTTATGTCCCCGTTGCTGCGGCGTTGTCTCCGGCGCCATGGTGGAGCAGAGAGGATTCGTCAAGGAGTACGTGCAAACGGTGGTCTGCACTGGTGACAGCTGGAAGATGGTGCACCTTGTGCTGGGTTCGTGGTTGGAGGCTGACGGTTCTGGTTCCCTACTCCGACGTCGTCGTGCGGGGTGCTAGTGCTGAAGTTCGATGGCGTGTCCGGGGTCGTGTTGCCCGGGTCTGATTCTTTCAACGACAATGGTTTGTCCTATGGCAAACTAATTTGGAGGTCCAAAAAACTGATAATCAGCGATGGAGCCGCGTCGAGCTAGGGTGAAGAGGTGATCTGTCTATTTTTTCTTTGGTGACTGCTATAGTGGTGCCGAAGAGGGATAGACGTTGGTTTGTCACATAGATTTATCCTATCTTTTCAGATCTGTAAGATCGATGTATACGTACTTTGTATCTCGCCTTTTATTTATCAATGAGAATCGTATTACCATGCAAAAAAAAAGATAGACACAGAGTTTCTCAAACAAAAAAAAAAGATGGACACAGAGTTTCGTAAGTAATGCCCCTGGGCAGCCGTATGTTTTTATTGATATTATTGCATTTTGTTTCTGAACAAGCGTTGTGACCTGAACAACATATCAGCATCAGGGAAAGTGTCCTAGTAGTGTACAGAATACACATTCCTGATTTCCGGGAATCATCAAAGCTAATTACCCGCTTCATTTGACATGCAAATAGCTAATTCCATCCGCATCAGAGGACAAGGCGCTGTTCAAGCTTCAAAGTATAGCGGTTCCAGTGGCTCTGCCATAGTTTCCAGCGAGGTTCTTCGTCGATGGCATACCGGCAACAACATCTTCTTCGATGCCACATTCATTCTTGCCCCTAATGATCTTGAAGTAGCCGTCCTACAATGCATCACAAACCAAAATCTATCAATTACCCAAATACATGTTACTAGCATTCACTCTTGCGATTCAATAATACAGGGTGTTTGTCACACTCACATCACCCCAGCCTCTGTTCCACTGGTTTGCAAGAAGCTGAAAAGCAGAAGATGAAAGAAAACATATTAGGACTTGATTATTGTTTAATAAATAGTGTAATGTAGAACCAACAAGATACCCAGTAATCATCGCCAGCATCACTGGTTCCCCATCCAATCAGCTTGACGGCATGACCCCCCATCACGCCACCTGTGATGTGCTTGTATACTCCTGATTTGTAGTGTGCAAAATCCTGGAGGAAATTAAAGAATTAAATCAGCACTCGGAGTAACAAAATATCTTCATTTGCTTTTGCTGATAGAATCTGTAGTCTTACATATAATCACAAAGCATGAGCTGTGCGTTAGGTGACTCACAACTTGCAAGAATAATAGTATTTCATATTTCAGTATGCTCATTTTGATGATAGAATTTGTTAGACTGTAGTCTTATGTATTTAATCACAAAGCATATGAGCTGTTGAACAAATTTACAGCTTTAAAAGATAGCAATAGTATTTCACATTTCAGTATGCTCACTAGATATGTATGTTTCGTTCCTTTTTCTCCTACTGTCATGTTCTTTCTAAGGTTTTATTCAGATTTACAGTTTTGCAAAGCTTTTTTGTATTCTATTTGTACATTTCAAAGTAACAGCAGAAAATTTAGACCCATAATCCACCATGTCTTCAGCCAAACAACATTTTGATAGCCTTGGTAAAATACGCGCTAAACATCTAATATCCAATCAAAGTTACCTCATAAACTGTGAAAGCAACTTCTACAGGGCCATTCTTGTAGACCTCTGTCATGATGTCATGTGGATCAGAGTTCACTCTGTATGCATTGACGCTGAAATGTTTCTTTTCCTGCCAAACTTGGTTCTGCACCTTGCATTTCTTTTCACACACGGGTGTAGGATAAGCAGGCTCGCATCCAGGATGCTTGCAGCCTACCTGATCAAAGTATGGATCGCACTGCAAGATAGTGATTTTTATAAAGATAATGGTATGCCGAGCAGAGTATTTTTTACAAGAAACATTACGGGAGAGAGCTAGTTAAATAAAAATATAATCAAATAATATGAAAGAAACACATAGTTAGGAAAAGAAAAGAGAAAATATTCTAGCTAGACAAAGCCACCCCATAGGTGGAGATACCAACTTTCAGCTAGGTTTTATATCTTTTTAGAGTAACTTTCTTGAAGATCAAGCAGAAATCTTTATGATGGTTTATCTACTTCATGTTTTGTGGTAGGCTACAAAAATAATTCCCAAATTTGAAACAGAGTCGCTTGTATTGTCACCCTACAAAAATAGACTATTCTGTGCTAAACAAAGTTGGGAAGAATTTGCAACTAGTCAGGAAACACTAAAGACTACAATATGCTCCTACTACTCACTGCTTTTTGGGTTCAAATATACACTGTTAGCATTTAGTGCCATGTGATACAAGTACTAACTCAAATGTTAAATGTCTTCACAGAGTAACTAATTTCATTTACAATGTGTGTTAATAATTAATATAACACCGAATTTCCATTATATTGTTTGTACACATTCAGTAATACCAACCACTGTAGTGAGAACACACAAAAGTTATTCGTAAAAATAGGATTGCTCTTGGAGGATCAGAACATTGAAGTGGTAGAAAGTAGAGTAAGCTATACCTCGTCAGTAACGACACCGGTCTGAACAAAGTATTGCCATGCGCTGATAGGATATCCTCCATCACAACCATCACCACACAAAAAACCACAGCAAGCCACTAGGTCGTTGGCAGAAAGTGAAATGCTCTGCAAGGTACATAGAGACCAGGTTGTTGTGCAAGGAAAGAACCAAACATGCCTGTTTAAAAATATAACTGAGAATATGCAGATCGTCCATATGTACTCACGATGTTGTGATGAATGCAGAAACGATCTTGCAGACACTCCACAGCACCAAAAGCCCAACAGGAACCACAGTGACCCTGACATTGTTAACCAAAACAAACTACCTTGAGCATCTTCAATTGTTCAGTAAGCACACAAGGAGCTAAGGATGTAAGGTAAGACTTACTTGATCTGCTCATGAAAATCAGCGTTTTCCAAGGTATTGAAAAAAAGCCGGGGATTCGAGGAAATGAAGTGAGTCAGTGTAATCCAAACAGTGTATAAAACAACGTAGAACCAATTACTTGTTGAAAGTGGGTGAGTGATCTAGTTGACCTTACCAAGTATGTTTCCAATTGTGCTGCAACCAGACCATTTAGATCTGGCGTCGAACTCCTTTGGGAGCACTGTTGATTTTGAATAAGTTTTGGTTGGAACACCAGCTAGTAAACCTGGAGGTGTGGGCTTCACTCCCAGAATATGCTTAAATTGCTCAATCTGCATGGAAGATTTCGAGGTCAGCAAACAGAGAAGAAATATGGTGCCTTGATGAGAACAACAAGTCAACAAGAGGGTGTTGATATTTACAGTGTAGTTGGCCAAGTACGGATTGTGTCCAGCAGTCCACCCGGCATTGGGATGCTTGTTGATCGTCTCTATGATGTCTTTCTGTGACAGTACAACACCACACCATACCATGATGATCAGCACATACACTAGAAGATGGGAAGGAGTAGACAGAAGGATGATGTCAGTTTGAGGGGGGATTTAGAGTAAACCTGGATGATTCTTAGGGAATTGCCTCCATTCGCTGCTCCGACCAGCTGCGTGTACATGTATACATATATGTCATTTGTATGTTATAAGGCAGATATACATGTGATTTAGCCAACTGCATAACGTCATTATTGAATCCTTAATGCTACTATTTTTGTTACGAATCCTTAATGCTACTAAGGGTGGGCATATTTTCATCAAAGCCGAAAACGTTACCTACCAGGAGTAGTATTTGTTTAGTTGTTCGGTTTTCTGTGCTAGGCTCTTTTTTTATTCTTGCGCCAAAAAAACTAAAAAAGGACAGAAATTTGTTTCAGAGCTATTCGATTTTCAATGCTGTCATCAAGCTCATCACAGATGGGAGATTCCTCCTCTGCGGATCACGGCGTCGTCGCAACCCCGGCATCCGTGCCGGAGGGCAGCCACCGCGGTGGATTCGCGCTTCCCCAAGGACAGTCGCACACATTAAGCTATCGAGATTCGAAGCTCCAGGCTAAGTAGAGGACTAGAGCTGGCGATCCTCTAGTTTCTGGCAAACCGAAAACCGTTACGAACTAATTTCCGCGAACTAGGTAACGAACCAAAACCGGATCTTTGCGACGAGTTTGACTTCTCCAAGCAACATAAGCTAATAACTGGGTAATGAGCAGCGGTGGCGATGGGGAGAAGACCCGAACCTGATGGGAAGCAGCAACGGCGGAGAGGACGACGAGCAGCAGAAGCGAGACGCCCCTCATCTTCCTCGATCGGCAACGGAGGGTGGGAGGAACTCAGGAAACACTAGGAGCAGAAGCAAGGAGGAGGAGTAGCTGCTGGGGTTGCTGTGCCTTGCTTCTCCACCCGACCACGCTGCCTTTTTTATTGGCTCCCGGCCGGGATGGTGGGGCGGAGGAAGGAGAGGCGGGCGCAGACGCTACGGTTCGGTTGTCAGTCTACGATACGATGGAGACCGCCGATCTTTTGTGCCTTGGGAGTGACGCGCGCGGCCATGTTCCCGTTCCGTTCCGTTCTGTTTCCCGGCCAACCAATCGCGCTGCGTAGCGTGCAGCATCGCGCTACCGCGCGAGTGCGGCCACACCGGAATCAAACTACTTGTATATTTTTAAAAATTAATGTTCAAAACGTATATCGACTTGATTCGTCCATGCGTTGCCGTTGCTTCAATGTTTATTCTCAAGAGTTTCTTTTTTCTAAGTATAATATCGACCTCGTGAAGCACGCAAACCGGATAAAGCGAGCCGCACGCATAAGCAATACCTAGCGGATTTTATTGTTTGTATATTGCTGTAGAAGATTATGATAACCCCAAGTTCGTCTATACAATTTTTGACATTTACCACTGACCGGCCAATTCTCGTCTAGACTATTTTTCCAGTTGAATTAAATTCCAGAATAAGTCTGCACGGCATAAAAGAAGACAACATACTGAACCCAAGTGCTTCGCACAGCATAAAAGAAGACCACATACTGAACCCAAGTGCCAAAAAAAAAACATAACCAGGTTCTTTTAAATTATTGGTATTGATTTATTTGAGTGCCAACTGGGAAAGGAAAAGAAAAATCTTGGCATTCTAAAGGTGGACGTCGAGCAAATCGAACTCAGTCTAGTCACCCGAGTCACTAAAACAAACCGCATTAATTATTTCTATTTCTGTTGTCTAATAGGTCACCATCGAGGGTGGATTGTGACATCCGACTCTGCTTTGGTAGTTGCATTGTGTGCTGCATTATTTCATCCAGATCAACTTGCTTGCAAGCTTGCAATGCTTCCAAGTCAATCAAGTTGCTTACTCACTCGCATGCTTTCCTAGCCTTTTTTTTTTGGAACAACTTTTTTTTTTTGGAACAACCTGGCAGGAGCTTTGCACGTTCATATTAGATGGAAAGGAAGCCCAATACTCTCTCCATTCCCATTTACGTGCTTTTCGAGATTTACATTTGACCAAGAATTAGTATAAGTCTGTGAGAGTTATTTGATAAATAATTTATATCATTAGAAAGTATTTTTCAATACTAATCCGACGGTTTCAATTTGGTACACAATAATTGATATATTAGTGCTCAATTTTTCAAAATTTGTCTTGAAAAACGTGTTTGCTTTATAAATAGAAACTAAGCGAGTACAACTTTAGGAGAGTATGTTGAGCGACATACGCAGAACGAGACAACCAGCGTGGAGATTACTCACCAAGGGTGTCGAAATCACTAGACGCACATCCAAGCTGGGAGATGTTGTGAATAGATACAAAAGCCACTTCCAGATTAGTAAGTCGTTCTCTGTTGAAAATCTTTCCAGTTGTGCTCCTTACTCCTGCCACACATTTCACATCGTGAAAATAAGACTGTCGGCATGAGCTTTGGCAGTTGCCTTGGGGACGTGGTAAATTATTCCACTCCACCATTCATCAAGGGACAACCTAAAAGCGAACCTAAAAAATCTACATATGTCCCCTTAACAGGAGAATCACACGAGGGAGGGGCATAGGCCCCCTATCAATTTTTGTCCGGGGTGGAGTTCCTTGCGACTAATAGTCGAGTTGTGTTGCAATGAGTGAAACTCGAGGACACATAATGTGTCAGGGAGGACAACATTGTTGAGAAATCAAATCGAGTAGACTACTTTTTACAATTGGACAGAGATTACTAGCCGATCCCCTAAGGTGAGAGTATGCTTCTTACGTGATCTTATATTGCTTGCTATGATGACACAAAATATTTTTGTATGGACGATTTTTCTTTTTTATGATGAATGTCATGGCACCATATTAAAAAAAATGGTTATTATTTTTAGTTGCATAAAGATGAAGAAACTTGGCTCGTATGGAGTTTCTCCATGACGACATGCACATAACCTCTTTTCAATAGTCCATTTACTTAGGTGTATTAGGCATGCGAATGAAACAGACGAAGAAACCACGTCTTAATCGGCAAATTAGATGTTGTCCATATTTCATCATTGAATTATCTTTAAACCATAGAAAAAATGTTGATCATGATTTAATAATCGAGTTATGTCTTAAGAAGAAAAATCCAAGCTCAGATATACCAGTTTGATCAAGATGGTACATCGGAGCTCAGAGTGAATACCTGGTTTCATTTTCGGGTTTATAAGCCACTCAAACACGCTGTAAACTAGGGAGGGGGACTAAACATTCCGCCCTGTGAGTCAATAGCAAGATAGACGATGCTCAGGGTTCCACCTGTCAGTGAAGTAACGGTCAAAACGATTGACTCGAGGGAAGAGCTTTGTTTGATCATTCGTGATGCTCGTTCCAACGAGGAGGGCAAAAGTGAGAAAAAATAAGGACGTGCGGCAAAACTGAGTAGTATCACCACTAATATAAAAAGGGAGAGACAGGGGTGATCCAAATGATCTCAGCCACACATAGATTAATCAGACGGTTATTAGCGGGACTGACCACGGACTGACCTCTTCGCTAATAATCATCGCTAATCAAGTCAGGAAATAACGCATAACACGCCGTCCATCCCTGCCGCCGCCTCGCCGGCGCCGCCCTCCATCCACGACGCCGCCTCGCACCCGCGTGCTGCTGCGCCCGCCGCCTCGCCGCCAGAACCCTCCATCCCCGCCAACGCCTCGCACCTGCCGCGCCCGCCCTCCATCCCCGACGCCGGCATCTCCATCCACGCCGCCGTGCCCACGTACAACCACCGATAGCACCAGCCCAATCCAGTATGTATGTAGTTGTTAAACGCCGGAATCCATCGCCCTGCCAATCCGTCGACGACGCAGACGCCCAGCACGATGGCATGATCGCCAATTAAAGGTCAATTCCTTGGTTCTTTCATCTGAATTATTGCTGCATACAGTAAACGCGCTTGATATCATCCTCGGTTGTTCACCACCTACTGATGTTTTGAAGCCCTTGCTAATTTGTTGATCCTGCCAGCGTATTCACGTGCGTTTTGTGCCTTCCTGCCACCACAATCGTTTGCAAGAAAAGGTTTTAACCTGCACCGGCCGGCCACGATGGTAGGTCGCCCTGCACGCTGAAGCCGCAGACAACGTCTGCAGCTTACAAGACACCTTGGTTCATGGACATCACACACGAAATTGCTCCCCGTCCGGTTCCAAAAACTTTTGTTCTCCGTATCTTCATGTATTTTCTGTTTTTAGCTTCAGTTTCTTCTTTAGGGAAATTTAGACTTTTGATCACTTCCAAAATGACAATTTGCACTTCCTTCATGCCGTAAAACATTAAGTGGCGCCACATCAATTTTGATTCAGCCTGTTCACTTGTAGCAGAACATATAACTTAATTATAGTTCAACTATCTAACTTGTGAATGAGATGATTCGGTGTTTTCTAAGTTCAATGCTCTGCAGCTGGTGGGGTGTCAAGGTTCAGTTATTTCACTTGAATCTATGGATCAAGTGTTTAACTCCGTTCAGTTTTACAGAGAGCAAAAGCTGAAAACTAGGCGTGCTGGACTTCTGTTCAAAGGGAAACCTTTTATTTGATAACGCAGATCAGGTTTCCATGGGTACTGATCAGCATAATACCAACTGTGATAGTTACAGAACAAGGACCAGATTACTTCTTTTGTATATCTTTGGGATTGAACCCGCATGTTGTTGCGGCAATCCTCTATCATTTTGTAATTAACAGTCTAATCCTTGTCTTTTTATGGTGTATTTGTGTTAATTGGATTGAAATCAGATGGCATAGATGTTATATGCGGACGCCCTCCACAGCGAGGAGAAGACTAGATGGACGAACTCACAGTAAGGAGAATATTAGATGCTTTTGTTAAATTTTCCACCTCCGTATTTGGATTTTGATCTAGGGCTATTTGTGTGATTTGTTTGCTGTAAATTGAAGCTCACTATCTCATGTCCTGCAGGGTGATCGTACTGGATTCAGAGCAATCTGCGACCAATTTCACTGCAAATCATACTGGATCAGGCCTTCTCTCCATGGTATTCCATCATTCGTGCAATAATTTACATCCAGTTGAGTACTATTCCTCCACTAGCTCACTGTTATGGTTATTTTTGCATTAAAGTTTTCAGAATCTGTCATATTTTACCATTACGGTGTGCTGAAACGGGAAGCTATAGTTTGCAGATGCTACGGTGTGCTGAAACATCCATAAAGAAATGTTTTTGTTGTTAAGTGATGAAACATGCTTGTCTTCCATTTATATATTTGCTTTTCTGCCCTAGACCTACAAAGAGAATCTAAAATCAACTTTTCGCGACACTTTGTCAATATCTGTTCAGAACTAATTTGTACTCCTCACTATGTAAAGAGTTTAAGATGTTGTACTGTTCTCACAAAATAGTGTATGTTATATTCTTTTTTTTTCCAGTGGACTGATGACTATAGCTAGGTACCGAATCCTCATTTTCCCCTATAGCAGCTCCCATGCGGTTGACTTATCCTTCACATGCACAACAGAGTCTGAATGATTGAAGGCTGAAGATATATGGAGGTTTTGGTTTGCCGCAGAGATGAGAATTTGAGAAGGGTGACAAGGACGAATATTAGCTTTCTTAAAAATCATCCATGTGACATGTGATTGTTCATTGCGGAACCAGAGTTTCATGCAAGACTATCAGCTTGTAAGATGTTCCACATGTTTCACTAATATCTATAATCTCGAATGGTTCTTATTTCCATATCAGTCAACTGTGGCGTAGTCATCCCCTTCACGGCTGGGGGAGAGCACAACTTGGCTGGTACCTGGCACGACACCTCGGAAAACTCCATGGCCGCAAAAGTTGGTGACGCGGAAGGCAAAACCACTGACAAGTGACAACGGCGGCGACTAGGTGTTGATTTCTGATTTGTCGGCAAAGCAAAGGAGAGTTGTCGTCCATATTGCCAGACACTAGGTGTTGATTTCTTATTTGTACTTTGAGAACTGTCCGGCTTGTAGGAAAAGGTACTTAGGTAACTAGGAAAATTGCATATAATGTTAAGTGGGGTACAAACAACAGTTAAGCTTCTTGGCTAGGTGCTGTCTAATCAAATCTTCATTGCGACTAGAACTACTGTTGCAATCTACTTACCGTGAGGACTGAAAATGAACCAGACTACCCTTTTTCCAGTGGCGCTTGAGTTTGGAAGAAAACATTTTTTAAACCATATAATCATCTGGATATTGTAGTATGTTTACATCATTATTTTAGTGGAACACTTTTATTATTGTTCAGCTCTTTATTTTTGCGTAGTTACTTGAAGACACAAGTAGGCAAAGACCATTCGTTAATTTGTTTTAGGAGCACAATGAGCCCTATAGTAAAACCTTGTAATACGTATATAATTTGTGATTTATATATGGAATGTATACATAGATATACCATGGAAATCATAAAGAAGTGGTACATGCACTTTATAAGAGCAAAAAGGGTGAACAGTATGTCCTTCATGGAGTTAACATCTAAAAATATGAGGGGATGTTCATCCAGGTCACTATCAAATAAGAGGAAAAAGGATGTTGCAATGCATTGATATTTCCTTCGTAAACTTTATAATATCTTTTTATCTACTTCTCATGTCCACTATGATTTATTAATAATTTAATATGATCATTGTCTTTTTGAAAACAAAGAAGACACGTGCTTTGCACGTGCCCAATTACTAGTTAAGCAAAGTGGGCCATGAAAATAGAAATCCCTTGAATTTGTTTCCCCCTAACATTAGCACCCCACCCTTTCAACTTATTCTTCAAATTTTTCAGTTTCATCTGAACTTTTTCTCTAACTATTATTTGCTCTTACAAGTTGTTTCTAGATCTTCTCAATTCTTGTCAGCTTTGGGTGACTTCTTTTGGGCTCCTGCTTATGCATAAGCCAGCTTATAGATTTTGGTGGGGAGAAACTGTGGTGGGTAGAAACTCCACAGGAGACTTCTTTTGAGCTTCTAAAGGTTTGGCTTATTTGTTGTGTTGAGTTGAGATGTCTGAAACGCCCCCAGATTTTATATATGATCTTACCAATACTTATTTGATGTGTAGAGTGTGAGAATGAGCAAGAAATAAGATCAAAATAATATGAAAAGTCAAAAAATATGGTGTCATATCATAATTCAGTATCTTTGTGTGTTGTTTTCTTTTGAGGATGCTACATTTTGACGTGAATTCTACTGCTTGATTTCTTTTCACATCTTTTATTTTTTGGTGCTTATCTACAGTTCTAACCGTCTAATGTAATTCAGAGGAGACGAGACGTCAAATAGTGTCAGAACAAACTGAATTTTGTGCTAACGTGAGCCCCTCTCGGCCAGCTGCTGCTAATTCAGAACAAACTGAATTTTGCGCTAATTCAGACGAGACGAGACATCAAGTAGCCCAAAAACTTTGATCTGTATTAACTTAGCCCAAAATCAGATACTGGCTAGCTCTTCAACCTAGCCCAAAAATCCACCGTATTAACTTTAATCTCTATTCACAGAACCAGTAGTTGTGGGCGCCGCTGCTGCTGATTGAGACGCGCGCGGCGGCCGCCGGGCTGCAGGCGAGCTTCCGGGCGGAGAGGAGAGCTTTGGCGGCGGAGCAGCGAGATCTAGCTCGATGCTGTCCGGGGCGGAGGCTGGGGCAGAGAGGAGAGCTTTGACTCGGGTGGCGACCGACGGGCTGCAGGCGAGCGTCCATGGCGGAGGAGGGGGTGTCGGGTGCAGGAGAGTTCGGGCTGGAGGCGGATGCCGGGGTGTCGGAGCGGGGGCCGAGGCGGTCGCGGCCGTGGAGGTGTGGAGCGGCGGCGGCGGAATCCTTGCTCGATGTTGCGGGCAGGGTCGCGATAGGAGACAGCTATGTGTTTTCACTTTTCTTTTCCTAGCGCGAAGCGTTATCTGTGGAGTGGCATTTGCTTGTAAATAACTGTGAAACGAGGGGCAGCGCCGAATACCGGTTCGAATCCCAGCAGAGAAGCTCGGAAACTGGTCGATACCAGTTTCTGAGATTGCACTGCGATCCGGCTTCGCGGTGGAGAGAAGCCACGCACCAGCCGGACACTTCTTTTAGGCTTATCAGGTTTGGTACCTAGAAACTGGCTCAGAAGCCCAAAAGAAGTGCCCCAAAATCAGGTTCCTTAAACCATTTCTTCTCAAATTTGAAACTTTATCTTCCTTCGAGACTATCCTTCGAAAGTGTCCAGAATATGAGGATTGTGATCTGACATATCCATGGTAAGTGTGTGTACGATGGCTAAAGGAAATAAATATTCCTGTTACTTAATTACATCCTATCCAACTTTTGCAAAGTGGGAATGTCATGATTATTGCACCATGTATACTGTCCCTCCCCCAGTCACCTGCAACTCCCTCAACTCACAAACACTGATAACTAATGAACATGTCACTCCATCGGTTGAGTCTCAACAACTTGTTTTTCTCAAAGGCAAATCTCACTATGTTAAAATGTCCACCAACTAAGAGAGTAGAGCATCTTTTTGTTATAACAGACGACCTTGGACGTCTTCCTTTCCCCATCTACAGTAGCGAAAGGCGAATTTGTGAGCGACCCCGTCCATCCCACCTCGCCGCCACCGGATCGACGGTTCCCCCACCCTCCGACGGCCGCTCCGGCGGCGGGAGGATGGGGGAACCCCGTTCCGTGGTGTGTACATAGTGTAGGTATGGCTAGGGCTCCAGCCGGAGATGCCGTGGAGGTGGCGGCGCATCCGGAGTGGATTTTGGCGGCGGCGGTCTTCCCCTTCGACGGCGAGGCTCCTTGGAGCTCTGCCGTGGACCGGCCTCCTTCCTCGTGCTCGCGGTTCCCCGGAATCATGCTGCGCGATCTTCCCCCGTCGGAGATCGAGAGATGGCGACTCCGATTGTTTGAAGTTTCTGGTCATGTTGATGTTGCAGAGCATGGCGTTGGCTGCGGCGGCGCTGGATGGAGGCTCTCCGGGGCCAAGCTTCGCCGACTTCCCGTCCGCAAGGGGACTACTTCCGATGCAAGGTTGAAGAGGAGTAGCGGCGGCGGCGCGTCGGTGTCACGTCTTCGTCGTCGTGTTCGTCAACGGAGTTCAGAGGGGCTTCATTGTATTTTTTCTTTGTCTCTGGACTTTTCTGTAAGAACTGTGTTCTGAATATCAGCCGATCTTCGCAAAAAAAAAAACTAAGAGAGTAGATCTTGATCTTGGCAGATGTCAACCAATTCAATAAGATATTCTTCTTTATTTTATTCCTTAACATCACCACAAACTACAATTAAAACCAACTTCAGTTGGAGCTTTGTATCAAAACGGTCTACTTTACATGAAATTTTCTAACTCCTTTTATGACATATATCAAATCTGGAAGTTCTAAAACCTCCTAGAATACCACCAGAACTGATCGTAGAAGGAAGTCAATGCCAAGAGAATTGTGTTGGAGATAAGGGGATCTGACCTGTAATCCTACGGCATACGAATCTGCACCACTTTCAGCTCATGACTTCTGAGGCATTCACGATCAAGAAGGCCCTCATCCAGAACCTCCACCGACCTAACCTGCCGCACTACACAAAGACTTCCATGAAGGACCCCCTTGACCAGACGAATATTGAAGTAAGGTTACACGATCAACTTTACGTGCAAGACATCGAAACCTAGTGTGCAAAATGGAGACTCCTACCACCGACGCCTATATATCTGAAGATCGCCTTATCAGAAGGACATGATCAGAGGCATACAGACTTGAGAGAAACATGCTACTTCCACAGAAATATTGGGATCCCCCAATTGAAAGGGATGATGTATCCCAACATTAAGTATTTCTCAGTTGAGAACCAACCTTTATCAGAAGAGTAGGAATTATCAAGACGTCAACCAAAAAAGCAGTAGTTGCAACAAACACAAAACACATTTTGTCTTCAACGTTATATAAAGGTTTTCAAACTCCTGCTAGTTACAAGCATTAAACGTCTGATGTGATAGGAAGTGATGAAAACAACAAGTAAACAAATGGACCAACGTGTAGATGATGGTAAAATAAGTAAAAGAAAGGGTGTAAACAATATTAAAAGATGAACTAGGTGTCTAGGTGCTACAGTTCACTAGATTTATCTCTCCAGATAAACATAACATTGTTGCGTGAACAAATTACACTTGGGTATCGATTAAATTATATTTATCTTAACTTTTGTGATTATGATTTTTCATGACATGATTTATATAGGCATTACGTCTAAAATATGTAGACCGTTACTGGACCACATTTATAACAAATACCCCATTTCAAAACCTTGTATATCTAGTTATGCCTAAGACACACCAGCTGTGACAGATGCTACGATACTATGATATCACCCCACCATCAAATGGGCGAGTGGAAGACGATGGAGAACCGGCGGAGAGATGGATGATAGAGTCAGCATCAAGACAGAGACACATATAAGAGGAGCATGTTGTTCACTGCCCTTTCGGACCGATATTTTCTTCCTCTTGGAAACTCTGACCGACTGAAAAAAAAAACAGAGGAAGAGAAACGAGCGTTAGTGGACCTAGCGGGCCGAGTTTTCCGAGACCCCCGTGCGCACCTAAACTAGATTTCCGCTATTTTCTGGTTCCTATAATACTGGCATACTTTTGAACCAAATTTAAAAAAAATCTCTAAAGGTTGGCAAGCCACATATGCTCCCACATTTTCTCATACATACAATCAGTATAAAAAGAAGAGATTAATCGGTGTACCTGTGCATTGTGTTTGCGAGAACGCAGGCATGCGGCAGGTCGGGTAGGTTTGCTGCAAATTTCTCATGACTTGCGTACCCCGTTTAGGCGTTTACCCATGCATATCATCGCCTGATTAAGATCACAACTGAACTAACAAACTCCTTGCCCATGAGAGACTCGCGCCTTCTCGTCCAAATCCTAGACACCACCATCATCGGATCCCATGGTGATCCGGCCAAAGCAGGCAAGGAGTTGGATCCAATGGCCACCACCATGCCCATGCCCCCCACAGTGGCCGCTCTGCGCGCGGGAGCACTGCGCATTGGCCCGCTTCGTGGCCATCGCCGCCGTCTGCCTCCTCCTCGTGGTCGGCACGTACTACGCGCTATGGTCTCCGGCCGACGCCCACGGCGAGACGGAGCAGAGGTTCTTCGGCATTTGGCGCCGTCGATCAACGGCAAGTAGATTTTTGTGATCTTTGAAGTGATTAATTCCATCTTTTATAGACTAGTACAGCTGATTAGTACGTGCAGTCCGCACGCCCACGAAGCACCTCTGAATTAGTCAATGAACCCTACCTAATTTCTCGGGAGATTAATTGCCGAAGCAGGATCGTGCCGACGGCGATGATCTGGAGGCGGCGCTGTGCGGCGCGGCCGACGAGAACAGGACGCTGATCCTGAGCGTGCTGAACAAGGCGTACGCCGAGGAGGACGGCCTGCTCGACCTTTTCGTGGAGAGCCTGAAGCAAGGGGACGGCACGCAGAAGCTCATCCGCCACGTCCTCCTCGTGGCCATGGACCGGCAGGCCTTCCGCCGGTGCAGGAGAATCGGCGGCATCCGGTGCTACCGGTTCCCGGCCGCCGCTATGAACGGCACCGACGACCTCTCGTCGGAGCAGCTCTACATGTCGGACGGTTTCATACGCATGATGTGGCGACGCATTCGCCTCCTCGGCGACGTGCTCAAGCACGGTTACAGCTTCCTATTCACGGTACTTTCGTCGTGCTCACTTAAGAGTAACATAAATTTCGTGCCTAGTACCAAATTCATGCAGCCATTAACTATTATGTAATTTCTGATGTGATGATACTCAAGGATTTGGATGTGATGTGGCTGAGGAACCCCTTCCCGAGCCTGAACCGCACTCGGGAGGAAGACCTCCTGATCAGCTCCGACAAGTTCAACGGCCGGCCGCATGACTACCTCGGCAACGAGCTCAACACCGGCTTCTTCTTCGTGGCCACGAGCAACCGGACGGTGGCGCTCTTCGACGAGTGGCACGCGGCGCGGACCCAATCGGCGGGCATGAAGGAGCAGGACGTGCTGAACCAGATGAAGCGGCGAGGCGCGTTCAGCCGGCTTGGCGTGACGGCGCGCGTCCTGGACACGACGCGCTTCAGCGGCTTCTGCCAGGACAGCCGGGACGCCCGGCAGGTGGCCACCGTGCACGCCAACTGCTGCCGGACGATGCGGGCCAAGGTCGCCGATCTGAAGGCCGTGCTAGACGCCGCCAGGCAGCTCAACGGGACGACAGAGCTCAGGTGGCCGGCGCACTCGGAGTGCGCCAAATCGTGGAGGTGAGACGCGAGGAAGCCGTCATGGAGGTTTTGCCTCTCGCTTCTCAGTTCTCACTGTACAAAAAATAATGCTTTCGCTTGAAGGAAATTGCGACTTCAACTCTCTGTTTTGTTAACCCATTAAGATGACTAATGATAACAGGCAGCAGGTTCTTCGGTCTGTAAGCTCTTCTTGATCTTTATTAAGAGCCCCACACTTTACAATGTTGAACTTCAACAGTTGGTTTCTTATAGCAAACTTTGTTCGTAGTTACAGAAGTAACCAAATCACAACAAGTGGCGGAGTAGCATAAGAATGTGACATACGGATCACAGAAAATGGATACCGAGAAAAGTGAAATTCGATTACAACAGATGTCATATGACTATCAGGATTGTTCTGACATTTGCATATGTCGAGGTATTGGTAACGCGGAACTACTATATGGATTCATGCGTACCATAGAGGAGGTGGGGAAGAACGTAGAGGGTTCCAGAGACGGGATTGCACACACGATCTTACCCAGCTTCAGATCTCACGACGGTGGCGAGATCCTACGTGCTGCTATAATTCACTCAAGGAGAATATGTGTACAGGTTACAATGAGATTGTATGCGTGCCCTAAGTCTGCTGGAAGGCTGGCTTATAAAGGCGCCAAGCCTTCCCCTACAAGGAAAGCCTTAACCGACGTAGATCATGAGTCCTAGACTAACACGGTAACAAACCCTAACTTGCTCCCTAAGGCGAACGTAGTCCGGCCTTCGTCTTGGACTTCACTAAGCCAGACCAGGGCTTATTCTTGCGCCTAAACCCACGAGGCTTTCTCCATTAAGCCCTCCGGCTTTATCTGATAGGCCTCCTTGGTGGACCTGGTTTTATCCACCGTGGCAGGTATACCCGTTCGACATAACCTCCACAGTAGTCCCCGGAAAGGTTTAAGTTCTTCGTTTTCCGTCTTTGTAAGACACGGGCTTTCACCTTTGCGAAAGGCGGACAGAAGAGTTTGGAGCATTCCAAAATGAGACGTTCAGTCTGCCTTAAGGATTAAGCCGAACTCTCCTGCACTTTGAACAATCTGGCAGAAAGATTCTGTCAGCGTCGAGTCTTGTCATGACGTCATCGTAGTCAAAGCCAGTCCACGACAGTTTGGACAAGCAAAGAGACGTTGTGACGCCATCACTGCTATTTTTCCGCACACGATCTCCGAGGCGTCAGGGAGAAGATACCCACTATCTGACCGTTGCGAGACGTGTGGCGAAAATCGCGCGGGCGTTGTGCCACCGCACTAATCGCGGCGCACCTCCCCCATATAAGGGAACATATTTTCTTCATTACTCCATCCGATCCATTTCCCTGTTCATCTTCCTCCTCGCGCCCGTCCCCATCTAAACTCCGGCGAGCTCCACCACCACCACTTGCGCACCCACTCATGGAAAGCTCCGATGCGACCGCGGCAGCGGCAGCGGCGGCGGCGTCGTCGGCGACGGCGGGACAAGATTTGGCCACGAGGGGCTCGGGCGCCGTGGATGCATCCACTTCTCGCGCGGCAACGGCAACAAGCTCTGCGGCCATCTCCACCGAAGCAGAGAAAAATGCCCAGCCCTCCGACGAGGGCGACGCGGCGGAGGCAGAGGAGGAGGGAGAGGAGGCATCGTCCCGCAACTGGGCTGCCTCCACCATCACCGAAGCAGATCTCCTGAAGCTGCAAAAGGAGGGCATTCTCCCATCAAAGGAGGACTGCCACTGGCAATCGGCGTACGGCCACCCCGCTCCAGATCCCGCCGGCGATGAACGAGTGCTCCTCGTCTCACATCTCCTCCGCGGTTTGTCTCTGCCACCGCATCCTTTCTTCCAATCTGTCTTAGACTACTATGGTCTTTAGCCTCATAGCGTAGGCCCCAATAGCATCTTGTACATAGCTGGTTTTATGGCCTTATTCAAAGGATATTTAGGCATAGAACCCAGCTTAGAATTCTTCAAGTACTGCTTTACTTGCAAACGCCAAACAGAGAAGGAAGAACTGCTTTCCTTAGGAACAGTTAGCATCAACCTTCGTAGAGGTAGAGACTGGTATCCTAAGGCGCCAAAAATAGACTCTATTAAAGGCTGGAATAGCTCCTTTTTCTACTGCAAAGACATGGCGCCCGTAGGCAAAGACATAGGACTTCCTCGATTTTCTCCTTTGCCTGTGGAGCCCCGCCTTTCTTGGGGCGAGAAACCACTGAAGGTCCTTCCTGACAACCTCCGTCGCATGCAAAGGCGGATTGAATACTTGACAAAGACTGCTGTGCTCAAACTCACGGGCGCAGACACCATCTTATGTTGGTTGTCAAGGCGAATCCAGCCTTTGAAGGACCGCAAGGGCCTCTTATGCCACTACACGGACCAGAAGACGGATCCTCTCCGTGTTAGTGAGAGCGATCTCACGCACGACGCCCTCATGTATCGCTTTAAGAGGATTGCCAAGGAAAGGATTCAGCTTGCAGAGCAGCGTCCTATGTACACAGCCGCCAACCCGGCTCCCACGGTAAGGCATTTACCGTCACTGTGTTTTTATACTTCCACGATGTTTGCCTTACTAAAACCACTTTTGTTTTCAGCTCACCCTTTTGCCAGATAATCTGCTGGCTCCTTTGTTTCACGTGCCTGAAGCGGCACCCGAGCCCCCAAAGACTCGGAAACGAAAGGCTTCAGGGTCTTCAGCAGCAACTTCAGCAGCAGAAAGGCGGAAACGTGACAAAACCGTTCCTGTTGATGCCGAAGTGATCAACATTGAAGACGATGAGGATGCGGCCTTCAACGCTCCAGTGCAGAAGTAAGCCGAATTTTAATTTCTGTAGTAAGGCGAACAGTGTCTATAAATGTTCTCTTATTTTGTATATGATCAAAACTTGCTCTAGGACTTGTTCGCGGCCACTACCCCGAGGTCAACATGTGGCGCGTTATCAAGTGTTTCCCAGCCAAGGACAGGACGGCAACGAGCTCGTCAAAGAAAAGGTCTATGCCTCTGTCTCTGGCTTTGCCTCAGCCGTTGCTGAGATGGTAGACTTGTCTATCTTCTTCTCCAAGAGCCTGTGCCTCCCGTCCTGACGACGTGTCTGATGACGAAGCCGAAGCCACCCACAACTGGTAATGGCGATGAGTCAGAAGACGGAAATGAAGAAGAAGAAGAAGAAGGCGAGTCTGAAGCTACGCTGGATCCATCCAAGTCCCCTGCGCTTCGCCTCCTCAGTCCCCTGCATAAGATGCAGGAAAAACTTTGCATTAAGCGTGTCATGAAAATGGCACAAAAGACTTGTTAATTATGTTTTGTAATGGCAGGAGCCTTTTATCTGTTGAACATGTTTGTTTTGCGACGCATGCACTTATTTTAAAAGGCTTGCAAACTATGCTCCTTATCCGTCTTTAAGTTTTCTGGCTTATATGCTTTAGCCTTTTCGTATGCTGGCAGAACCTAAGGCACGGAACACTTCGCTGGCAACAGGGTTAGTAACCAAACTGTTTAAACACAGAAACGGCGCCGGCTTTTGGTGCGTAAAGCATCTACTAAGACAAGCCAGCATATACGCGATCAGATAAATACTCTTAGACGGATGCAATTTTAATTTTTGTAAGGCCTTAAGGCAAAAGCATCATGTGAGTAACCACAAGCACGAGCCAATTCGGGTTAACATTGATATTTTTATCGAAATATATGATCAAATGGAAATAAAAGACGGCGAGAACTCATGCATAAAAATAATTGAGGGAACCAAAGACTTTTATTTCATAATCATATATGGTGTGATTACAATAGAATTGCTAAGTGTAAAAAGGACGTAGCTGCTCAATGTTCCAAGGACGTTTCGTCTCTTGAGCACTGCTTCTTCGTTCCTTTTCCTTTTGCGGCCTCTTTTCTTCTTCTTCTGATATCACGGAGGTCCACAAGATAATATGCCCCGTTCTTAAGCGCTTTGCTGATAACGAAGGGTCCTTCCCATATGGGAGATAGTTTGTGCTCCTTTTGCTGAACAAGGCGAAGCACCAAATCGCCTTCCGAAACGATCTCCGTCTTACCTTGCGACTGTGGTAACGCCGCATGTTCTGCTGATAAATGGCGGAGCGCTGAAGCGCTATCTCACGCTCTTCTTCGAGAAGGTCTAAGCCGTCCTGTCGGGCTTCTTCTGCGTCTGCTTCGACGTAGGCTGTTACACGAGGTGTGTCGTGCAGGACATCTGTTGGGAGTACCGCTTCAGCGCCATATATGAGAAAGAAAGGGGTATAGCCTGTTGCGCTGCTTGGAGTTGTGCGTATGCTCCATAAGACAGCAGGTAATTCTTCTACCCATGCTCCAGCTGCTCTATGCAAAGGCACTCTAATCTTGGCTTTATTCCCTGTAGAATTATACTGTTGGTTCGCTCAACTTGGCCATTCGATTGTGGATGAGCCACAGATGCTAAGTCCAAACGAATACCAACTTCACCACAGTACTTTGCCAGTTCTCCTACGGCGAAGTTTGTCCCATTGTCCGTAATGATACTGTGGGGGACGCCAAATCTCGTTATAACCTCAATGACGAACTTCTTGGCTGTTGCCCCATCAAGCTTTTTTATGGGCTTAGCTTCAACCCACTTGGTGTATTTATCCACCGCAACTAAGAGATGTTTGACGCCGCCTCGCGCAGTCCTGAATGGACCTACCATGTCCAGTCCCCAGACCGCAAATGGCCACGTGATTGGAATGGTGCGCAACTCCTGGGCTGGCATCTTTGGCTGTCTTGCATACTTTTGGCATCCAACGCATTTCTTGACGAGTTCTTCTGCGTCTTGCTTTGCTGTGAGCCAGTAGAATCCATGTCTAAAAGCTTTGGCGACAATTGCTCGGGCAGAGGCATGATGACCACAACATCCACCATGGATCTCTTCTAGTATCTCCTGTCCTTCTTCCGGCGAAACGCATCGTTGATATACACCTGTGGTACTCCGCTTGTATAGCTCTCCATTTATTATTGTGTATGCCTTAGCTCTGCGCACAACTTGCCGCCTTAAGACTTCATCCTCTGGCTCTTCCTTGTTAAGGAGGAAATTTATGTAGGGCTGTGTCCAATCTGGCTTCACCAGCATGACGGAAACAGACTGCGAAGCCATGGGGTCATCCTCATCTCCGCCTTTAATAGACGGCACGTACAGGTGCTCCAAAAATATATCGGAGGGCACCTTCGATCTTTTCGAGCCCATTCTGGCTAAGGCGTCCGCTGCTTCATTTTCCTCCCTTTTGATATGCTTGACTTCTAAGCCGATAAAACACCGACCAAACTCGTCTACCGTGCGTCGGTATTCAGCCATTGTAGGGCTCTTCGCGTCCCATGCCCCTTCTAACTGTTGAACAACGAGGTCTGAATCGCCATAGCACAAAAGACGGCTAATGCCCAAATCCTTTGCGACGTGCAATCCATGCAACAGAGCCTCGTATTCTGCAACATTATTAGTGGCATTGAAGTGTATCTGCAAGACATAGCACATCTTGTCTCCTTTAGGGTTCTTCAGTACCACGCCAGCTCCCGATCCCTGCAACATTTTGGAGCCGTCAAAGTGCATAACCCAATATTCTTCGTCAGGGAGGGGAAGTTCATCCATTGCTTCCGTCCAGTCTGCGATGAAATCAGCTAAAGACTGGGATTTGATGGCTGTACGTGGCTTGTACTGGATATCGAAGGCTGCCAATTCAATTCCCCACTTAGCCACACGTCCAGTGGCATCAGTGTTGTTTATAATGTCACCCAATGGCGCCTTACTGACTACCGTGATTGGGTGCTCTTGGAAATAATGGCGTAATTTTCTGGCTGCGAAGAAAACTCCATAAGCCAGCTTCTGATAGTGAGGGTATCGTTGTTTGGATTCGGAGAAGACTTCGCTGATATAATATACCGGCCTTTGTTCCGGTAGCTCCTTTCCTCTTCCTTTCGTTCAACAACAACCACTGCACTAATAACTAGGTTGGTAGCCGCCATGTAAAGTAGCATCGGCTCTTGTGGTAGAGGAGACGCTAATATTGGTGCTGAAACTAAGGCGTCTTTTAACTGTGCTAAGGCTGCATCTGCCTCTTCAGTCCAGACGAACGTCTTAGTTTTCTTCAACAACCTGTATAGGGGTAAAGCTTTATCCCCAAGCCTACTAATAAATCGGCTTACAGCTGCTGCAGATCCTGTGAGCCTTTGGACATCTTTAAGACAAGTAGGCTTTTTGATGTCCATGATAGCTCGAATCTTTTCTGGGTTAACCTCAAGACCTCTTTCTGAAACAATGAAGCCTAAAAGTTTTCCTGCTGGGACGCCAAAAAAGCATTTTCCCGGATTTAGCTTCATGTTATATTTTCTTAAGTTATCAAAGGTTTCTTGAAGGTCAACGATGAGATCGCCGCGTTTTCGCGACATAACGGCAATGTCATCGACATAAGCGTGAACATTGCGGCCTATTTGATCGTGTAGGCAACGTTGTATGCACCGTTGGTACGTTGAGCCAGCGTTTTTAAGCCCGAAAGGCATAGTTATGTAGCAAAACGTTCCGAAAGGTGTGATGAAGGAAGTCTTAATTTGGTCAGACTCCTTCATCTTAATTTGGTGGTAGCCAGAGTAAGCGTCCAAAAAGCATAGTAATTCAGAACCTGATACAGCATCTACGACCTGATCAATTCGCGGCAATGCGAAGGGGTCTTTAGGACAGGCTTTGTTTAAGCCGGTGAAATCTATGCACATGCGCAAGTCTTTCACGTCCTTCTTAGGTACTAATACAGGATTTGCTAGCCAATCTGTGTGGATAACCTCTCTAATGAAATTAGCGGCACTAAGCCGAGCTACCTCTTTTCCTATTGCTTTCTTCTTCTCTGGACCGAAGCGACGAAGACCTTGTTTTACTGGCTTGGCACCTTTGGCGACATTAAGGCTGTGCTCGGCAAGTTCCCGGGGTACTCCTGGCATGTCTGATGGTGACCATGCAAAAATATCCCGTTGCTCACGGAGGAACTTGACGAGCGCGCCTTCCTATGCGTCACTGAGGTCCGCGCCTATGTTCGTCGTCTTGCTTGCATCGCGTTGTCCAGCACGATCTTCTTCGAGTTTGAGCTGGCCTTGAAAGTGACATCCGAGGCGCAAGGAGGCTTCTTACCATCCGGCATTTCATTGGTGTTAACTTCTTTCTTGTACTGCTCCAGCTCTTCCTTGCTGATGACTGCTTCTGCTAAGACGGCGTTTCCTGCTTCGCATTCCTTCGCCTTCTTGAAGTCGCCATTGACCGTGATGACGCCGTTTGGTCCAGGTATTTTGAGCTTGCTGTAGATGTAACACGGGCGTGCCATGAATTTGGCAAAGGCTGGGCGGCCAAAGATTGCGTGATACGCACTTTTGAATTCCACCACCTCAAAGGCAACTTCCTCAGTCCTATAGTTTGTTTCGTCACCAAGGTGACGTCTAAGACGATTGTTCCCATAGAACTGGCCTGCCTGCCTGGCACTATGCCGTGAAACTTGACTGTGCTATGTTTTAGCTGTGTCTCAGAAAGGCGCATGCGCTTTAAGGTTTCAAGATAGAGGATGTTGATGCTACTCCCTCCATCCATAAGCACCTTAGAAAGCCTGCATTGCTGCACAATTGGGTTTACAACGAGCGCGTAATTCCCTGGGTTCTGTGGAATATGATCAGGATGATCGTTGCGGTCCCATGTAATGGGTGCTCGGACCAGTTGAGATACTGGGGAACCGCTGGCATAGTGGCATTGAGTTCCCTCCAGGCTGCCTTTTCCTTTTTGGCCGAAGGAGTGGCAAGGAAAGTAACAAGGCTTGTTTCGACCCTTGGAAACTTGTTGCTCCTCTTGTGCTTTGGCTCCTGATCTTCCGGCTCCGAAGCACTTTCCTCGTTGTCCTTCTGCTCTTTTTGTCTTTACGGTTCTTGCGCTTGAACTGTTTTGCCTTGAAGCCAGCGTCGGATCCTTCTTGATATCATCGTTAAGGCGGCACTGCCTGTTGGTATGGGTGCATTTGCCAAGCTTGCTATGATGGGCACAAGGTTCATCTTTGATGTCGTCATAGGTGATTTTAATGGGTCTTGACCCTTGACTGTCATCGCCTTCTTCTGCCATCTGCTAGCCCCGCTCTGGCCACCCTTCTTATTGGCAAAGGCTACCTCCTTTGATGGTCCTGGCGCATCGTTGGCTTCCTTCTTTTTCCGGCTTTGATTGTTGTTTCGCTTTTCCGGGTTAACAGCTATGTCCATGCGCAGATCGCCGTCGTCAGCTCGAGCGTCGTCTTCTGCTGCAGCGTAATTGTTCGCGCTGTCTAAGAGCTCGCCGAGGTGTTTGATGTTTTGGCTGGCTAACATATATCTCATCATGTTGCCTTTCTTCAGGCTGTTCATAAAAGCATGTATGGCCTGGATCTCAGAAACGTCTTCACATGCATTCTTTGTCTCTGTCCATCGAGCTATGAAAGCTCTGCTTGACTCCCCCTCCACTTGAGCGCACTTTAGTAGATCTGAGTAAGCCTTTGGACGTTTGTATGTGCATGAGAAGTGTTGCATGAATGTTTTCTGCATGTCTTGCCAATTGTGGATACTCTTTTCTGGCAAAGTGTCGATCCATAACCGGGCCGTTCCCTCCAACATGAGTGGAAGAAAACGTACAGCTGCGTTGTAATCACCGTCATTAATACCAACGGCGTGGATATAATCAGGCAGCCATATGTCCGGTTTGTCAATGCCATTGTACTTGTCCACAATTTTCTTGACATTGCCTAGCGAGGATGGGAGTTGCACCTTGCGAATCGCCGGTCCAAAGCACACAGGGCCCAGGTAAGACTCCTCTTGGCCGCTTTAATCTCATCGAGACGGATGCGGGCGTCTGAGATATGAGTGTTTTCCCTGGCTGGCCCTTTGTTGGATTGGCTACGCCTTGGCTCCTCCTGACGGCTTTGGCGATGAGGGGAGCGGGAGCGAGATCGCCTTTGAGGCGGATCTCTGTTGCCCCTGTTTCCTTCGTCTCTTGCCCGTGCTGCGGGCGGAGGTGGCATGTTAAGCCGGTCGCTCCCACGCCGTGCGTCCTTCCCCTTGTCTTGATCTCTTTCACGGCGAGGCGGATCATTCTTCTTATGGCGTGTTATCCTTTTGCCGGTGGTCGTCCTTGCCTTTGTCACTATGGCGGTTGGACCCAGTCTTTGACTCATCCCTGTGCTTGTCAGGAACTTTGTCCTTCCTGGGTTCCTTACCCTTATTGCCATGGCTACTGGAACCAGCTGGTTCCTCTGGATCCCACCGCCGGCAACGGCCGTCTTGCAAAGACGCGTGTCGTCCGCCAGTTTTGAGTTTGAGTCCGCCTTAGCCTGCTGCTCTACCGCCTTTTCGATGAGCATTTAGAATAATGGTGGCGCTCTTCAATTGGGACTGTTTCGTCTCCCATGATTTCCCTGGCCGCCTCTATTTTTGGCCGGGGTGGAGAAGAATATGACTCCATCAGGGTTAACTTGAAAGGTATTTCTGCCAAGGCTTTAAAGACTTTTGGGCAGAAGGCTTCTCGAAGTTTCCCTGCAGATCCCGATGCAGAAGAGGGTCACGTATACTTCGTATTTGCGGAATTTCTCAACATCGCGCTCACGCTGATACTCTTCCTCTTCTAGAGCCTTTCCAACTAGGATTAACTCTTTTTCCTTGTTCAGGAGGGACAACTTATACTTGATGTTGACTTCAGTCTCAGCCAGGAGCGCTTTCCGTCTTTCCTCAAGTTCAACCGCGGTTGGATTTGGTCCCAAAGGTGTTTTGAGAAGCTCCAATGCGCGCATGTGTTCCTCCTTTGACCGTTCCAGGTCTTCTTCAATAGGCGTAGCCGGGGAGGCCTTTGGGTCCATACTCCTCTGGCTTTTCCGCCTTGTCACCAATGTGTTTGATGCTAGAGGAAACTTCAGCCTCGTCTGGCTTAGCCGCGGCGCCATCCTCACAGCTATCTGTGCCGGGAAAGTCATTAAGACTTCGTTTGGATCGGATGAGCCATAGCCTCGCGCGGCAACCTGTGCTGCAAAGTCTTCCTCCTTATGCTCATCGAGATCTGAATCTTCCGCCATTGGAGCGGTGCCATCAGATCCGGCTTCTGAGTCTGCTCCTGTCTGTAAGGCAGGTAATATTGACTCAGGGTCAGATTCGGCCGGCTTAGGGCCAGATGCGTCAATGACACCGACAAAGCGAGAGGCGGGCTCCATAAGCTCATAAGAGCTGGAGTCAGAATCGCTTTGGGTATCAGAGTCACTCAGATCGCGATAGACAAAGGCCTGATCCGATCTGTGTTGTTGCTCGATTGCATAATCGATGGGGTGGTGGGTGGGCCAAAAGGCGGCGGATCCCCTGGGGAATCCATACGCCTCAGCCGTAAAACCCATGAAGATGTTGATGGTGCCGAAGGGGACGACGAAGCTTGACACAGTGCGTCGTTTGCTGGGACGTAGGATCCGTCGTCTTCGATGCACCCAAAGTTGTTGATGATGCGGGCGCGACCAACCGCCATAGTCTTGCCGATCTCGCCCAATGCTCCCGCCTGAAACAAAACTCCCGACGCCTTGGGCCCCACGGTGGGCGCCAACTGTCGAGGTATTGGTAACGCGGAACTACTATATGGATTCATACGTACCGTAGAGGAGGTGGGGAAGAACGTAGAGGGTTCCAGTGACGGGATTGCACACACGATCTTACCCAGCTTCGGATCTCACGACGGTGGCGAGATCCTACGTGCTGCTATAATTCACTCAAGGAGAATATGTGTACAGGTTACAATGAGGTTGTATGCGTGCCCTAAGGCTGCTGGAAGGCTGGCTTATAAAGGCGCCAAGCCTTCCCCTACAAGGAAAGCCTTAACCGACTAGATCATGAGTCCTAGACTAACACGGTAACAAACCCTAACTTGCTCCCTAAGGCGAACGCAGCCAGGCCTTCGTCTTGGACTTCACTAAGCCAGCCCAGGCTTATCCTTGCGCCTAAGCCCATGAGGCCTTCTCCATTAAGCCCTCCGGCTTTATCTGATGGGCCTCCTTGGTGGGCCAGGTTTTATCCACCGTGGCAGGTATACCCGTTCGGCATAACCTCCACAGCATACATAGGAAACCCTGCATTTGTTGCACTTTATATAGGGAATCCTGCATTTGAGCTCTATCCGACGACAAACTAACTGCCATGGTGATATATGCAGCCTATAAAGTCTTCTTTGAGGGGCAGAGAGTTATTACAGCTGATATGGGTATACAACTGTTCGTGGTACAGGCAATTACAACTTATATGTATCCCAGCGACCAGCATAGACATCCTCGTGATAGCATGTGCCTGAACCATTACATCCTTAGCTACTGTACAACAAATAGGTTGCGCAATGGTTCTACTAACCTTTGCCAAAACATCAGCTATTTTCCCCTGACATTTTTTGCTGAAAATTTATGCAACCTGCAAAATTTCTTGGCGCTTGATCTCAAATATCTTGTGTAGCGCATCCTCAACAACCTGCTCAAGCAAATGTAATCACCATGGTTATGAAGATTTCAGTTTATCCGATGTGCACCAATATGTTGTCGACCAGTGCAGGATACGTGCAACAGAAGCACCAAAACTGGGTGGACTACATTACCTTGTCCGGAGTTGAGGCACCAGAAGTAACTCCAATTGTGATAGGTCCTTCTGGTAGCCAGTTTTCTGCCTCAATAAGCTCACCATGCTGTCAAACAGTTCACATTTCAGTTAAATTGTCTCTTGTGATTGTTTATACACTTCGTTTATCAAATTCTCTGTTACTTCTTATTAAACCTCTTCTATCATTAAGATTCACTACCATTTTCCAAAAATAATAATTTAGTCAGAGGGAGATAAATTTCCAACATAGGTATCGGAAATTACATTAAGCTTGTAGCTGATCCTGTTTCCTGGTCCAATCCTTTGTTCACTGTCAATCCAGTAGGATGGAATTCCAGCGAGTTCTCCAATTTCTTGCAAATGAGAGGTGTTACTGGAGTTCCATCCTCCAACAACCAGAATAAGGTCAACTTTGTCCTTCACTAGCTGGTACATTGCATCTTGTCTTTCCTGAGATATGAATGTCATCAGTATGGTATATGTTCAACTGGCCCATGACTGTTTAACTCGTAAGGGAACCTTTTTCGTAGAAACCAAAAACACTGTAAAATACACCTACCCATACAAGGATGAGGAGTTTTTGAGAAATATGCTCTATTCAGAAAAGCTTGATTTACTTTCTTGGGGCTTTATAAGTCATAACCACTTAGATTGCATTGGGTAGTTACTTAAATGAGTCTCATAGCAATCATTAACACTCCCTCCGCATCAAAATATAAGACTTTCTAGTCTTTTTCAGTTTGTCCTCATTCGTTTCTAAATGAGTGAATCAACACACTGAAACATATCTACATACGTATGAATCAAGATAAAGTCAGAAAGGCTAGAAAGTCTTATATTTTGGTATGGAGGGAGTATGTTTGTCTCAAAACACAAGATAAAGAATGACATAAGACGAGATTGCCCCTCTCCCTTCAATGAATTTATCACACATAGAGTCCAGTGATTATTGACAACATGCAGTCATGTAATGCAGAATCTCTGTAAAATTAAAGGATATGCTCAAAAGAAAATTTACCTGTGTGGCATCACAAATAGTGTTGAAGGCAAACAAAGTGGTCATTAGCATTCTCAACTCCGAACTTGCGCATCATAGTTTTCTCAACAAGTTTTCCTGTCAATCATAAAGCATTTATAGTAAAAATTGGAACTGGTACTGTACAAAACCACATGGCCATAAAGGTAGTAGTAAACACACCAATTTCTTCCGTTTCTCCTTTAAGCATTGTTGTCTGATTTGCAATGCCTGCTTTTACCAAGTCAACATCAGGATCAAATCCTGGAGAAACAGCATTCTTGAATTTCTGCGAGTGTGGGCAAAACAGTCCCATTAAGCATCGACATATGTTCCTAACACGGAAGTAGAATGATAATTTGAGAACAATCTATACCTCAAGGAACTCCTCTTTTGTTGAACTAGACCCATCGAGTTGCCCACCAAGTATATAATCACATACGTATGTTGCCTGTTTCAGTTGATAATATGTTGTTATCTTAAGCCACAGACTGGATTCAACGTCAAGTCCAAAACAACAGCAAGAATTAGATGTACCTCAACCATATTCTTCACAATTGATGTACTTCCCTGCAAAAGAAGCAGTGGCAACAGTCTCTTCATGGGCATATTTCCCGTGAATAATAGAGGTATAGTCGCCCTTCTTATGTTTTTCGACCATGTTCCACACCTATAAAACATCACACGTTTCATTAACCTGAGATATGTTTTGATTCTTGACGAACAATAGCGTCATCCTATAAGAGCAAGGTGGTTTCGAAAGGGAAATGTACCTTTGAAACCCAAGGGCATGTTGTATCAACGATCTGCACATTCTTCTGGTTTAGTGTGTACATCTCATCCACAGCAGCTCCAAATGCAGGCAAGACGACAACATCACCTTGTTCAATAACATCAAAAATCCTTAATACCAGCATTAACAGGAATATCTTTTACGCCCATGTCCTCCAATCTCTGCATCATAGGAGTTTAACTCATGTCAAATCCAGAGCCGTTGGACATGCTTGACCGAAATGAACGCAGTTAGGCATGGTGAAGTTTTTTTTTCATTGCTGACAACAAATGATCACCAAAAACACAAGTTAACTGTTCAGATCTCTTAACTGTTTGAGTACTAAGAAGCCACTCATACAGCACAAATGAACCTTATTGCGAGCATTTAGTATGAACAATTGGCACTAGAATTTTACCCCATAGCGCTCAATTTGCCAAAAATTTATTATATGTATCCTAAAATGGCAGAGAGTTGATGAAATGTTCCTTGATTTATCCCCTCGCAATTGTTTAGTATAAACACTTTTTTCACTAAAATTTTACTCCCTGCCTACCGTTCAATTTGCCTAAAACTTGTTATATGTACCCTATAATAGTACTCCCTCCGTTCGGTATTACTCGTCGCCGTTTGTACTACGCCTTTGTACTTGATCAGCTCAATCTCCACGACAGGTAAAACCGAACAGAGGGAGTAGTACCTTGTTGACGGTGGGGTTGTGGATGATCTCGTTTGTGAGCCAGATGCGCTCCTCGGGAACTGCTTGCGCGCCTCGTAGGCGATCTGCACGGCGCGCTCGACGCCCCAGCAGAAGCCGTAGGCCTCCGCCAGCTTCACCGTCACCGGCCCCCAGGTGTACTCGTTCCCGTTGTCCTTGAGCGTCTTTATCACATCGCCTGCACGCAATCAATCAATTACAGACGTTTCGGGGATGAAATCACAAGCAAATTGGTTACTGGTTTCCTGGCGCTTACTGGTGTACTCCTGGCTCATGAGCTCGAGGGTCTCCTTCTTGTGGCCGAAGCCCTTGCGGTTGTAGTTGTCGCTGCGGGTGAGGTTGTGGCGGAAGGCCTTCTTGTCGAAGTCGGGGTCGAGGGATGCCGACGCTGACGCCGCGGGCGGAGAGGCGTCGCAGCGGACGGAGGAGGGCGCGCGCCGGCCGCCGCGGCGCAGGGAGGTGGACGAGGAGGAGGCGGCCGCGGAGAGGAGCGCGGAGCGGAGCTGCGTGCTGATGGTCGCCATCGTCGGGGTGGGCGTGTGGAGCTGAGCTGAGCTGCGGGAGGGGGAGTGGGCGGACGACGCCAAGTGCCGGTGACTAGGAACGGAACGGGGATAGGTGGGCTGGGTTTGGAATCGGGATCCACTTCCCTTGTGATCACCTTATCCCTCGAGCCTCGACCTCGTGTTTTGTCCTGTTAAAATTTGGAGAAAGTACCCTCTAGTTCTTGAGTATCACAATCCGAGTACAAAGAAAAATATTTTGGACATAGTTTTGGTCAAAATTGAAATATTTGACCACCAAAAACTTTTTAATTTAAATGTGTTGATCTCATATATATATTTTTCAATAAATACTTCTGCACAATCATTATGTGTTTGAATTATTTCACGTAAAAAGTTAGTGGGCAATGTCAGTTTTCAAATCCTCAGATGGTATCTCTTGAATATCGAGGAAGTATTTTGTGCATGTTTGTAGGTGTCTAACATTGCCAAAATTGAAGTTAATTAAGCGTTGTTTCCACCATTAAAAAAAGTGTTGGTGGCAAAAAAAAAAGGAGAAACAAGATGACCATTCTGAGTTTGTGACCATCGGATGCTTTGGCAAGATGTCGAGTACAATCATGGGAATAACAAAGTGTGGCTAGATCAGAGTGTGACAATGAGCCAAATAGATGTTTCAACAATTGGGACACGATAAAAGATAATATTGTCAACTTCAGGATACAACCAACCATTTTATGCATTTACCCATTTGCGAGGGAATATGGACTATGTTTTCCAAGAATGAAGAGCACATAAACTAGGATGACATAACGGTACTGCTCTTATACAATTGGAGAGTAAATATCGAGGAGCAAGAACAAATATGGCAAAACCTTACAAAAACAATTACTTTTGGGTAAAATCATGTTAATCACCATTATTGACGCAACCAAGCACAAACAATCGAGTTTGTTATGAATGTGTCACCTCTACCAAACCTTGAACACGTCTTGTTCATGTTTCCTGGCCTCGACCTCATCATGTGTGTGCTCTGGGTGTGGGTATGGTGGCAAACAAGGCATGGTCGTTTATACGTCTGCCAAGGTCAAGGACAAGCTTGTGGAGTCTGCTCAGATAGAGGCACTCTCGACCAAGCGTGATGCAAAGATGGCGCACTGCTTGACCAAGAAGGGGACAAGGAAATCCATCGACAGAGTTGTGATCATCTCCTTCCTCAACTCCCATGCCTACTTTTAAGCTAGATCGATTATGACTGCTGGAGAACCCAACGACGAATGCAAGTTGGGAGGGAGAAATGAGTTGACGTTGAAAAGGTAGGGATTAGGGATGATCAAAGTTAGTTAGATGCTAAAGAGGTTAGGAAGCTGCATGGTCAAAGTTGTGACCTACCATCCCGTAATACAGCTGGTGAGCCTCACATGTTAGATATTATGCGCAGAGCCGTGAAAATAATGAAAATGCATGACCTAGGTTATCTGTGCTTAGTTGATCTAAAGTGTTGATTAAGCAAAAGAAATTCTAGCAGTCGTTGTTTTGTCCCCATTACGTGGTTCGGTGATATTTACTCCCTCCATTCCAAATTAGATGTCTTTCATTTGTCCACATACGGATGTATCTATACTTGTAACATGTCTAGATACATCCGCATGTGGACAAATGCAAGACATCTAATTTGGAACGGAGGGAGTACTTAATATTGAACGAGTCATCTACTCAATACTTGCCACTAGGGTAAGTACAGCAGCACCACCAGAGTGAAGTATGAAACTCGAAAACTGGAGGGCCTTGTTGCAAGAAACCAAAAACACCAAACTAGCCACTGTGAAAGCGAGGCATATTCCGTCGCAGGCAAAATCCTGACTCCGGGAGCCTGTCCTCTTGTGTCCATGCCCAACTGTCCCGGCCGGGAGGCAACGGTCAGCACTCAGCACCAGCCACGAACGAGCAGGTGAGAATTTTCCAGAACCGACCGTCGAAATATGCGAGCACCACGTACGCTTCCCTGACCTGGCCGCAAATTTCTGAGGACCCGAGTGCTCGTTCCTGGACATTTTTCACAGCTCCATTTGTCATCTGTTGCTGCTGTTTAAACATAACCTGAATATTTGTGGGCGGTGAAAGAGAGACGCCTCCGCAGCCATCTACAGCTGACATGTTTACTGCGGCACTCGACTGGCGCGCGCAAGGGCTGTTGCCGAAAGCGTAAGAACTATTTTTTATTTCTGGCCGTCGTTGGTTGCCGTCGTGCCATTCCAACGTCTCCACTCCCGTGCTGATACACGTGTTTCCTAGTTGCTTGCATGGATTCCTTATTTCAAATTACTTCCTTCATTCTAAATTAGATAACTTCCATTTGTCTACATGCGGATGTATCCAGATGTATAACAAGTCTAGATACATCCGTATCTAAACAAATGGAAGTCATCTAATTTAGAACGGAGAGAGTACTGACATAGATTTGTCCAAGTATGAATATATCTACACACTAAAACACGTCTAGATATATTCATTTTTAGACAAATGCATGTCAAGTAATTTAGAACGGACTATCCGGTGGACCGAGCATTAAGTTTTTTTACGACGAGCACGCGAAAACGGTACGTGAGCAGGAGAGAGATGGGTGGATCCTGAGGGATCGTCAAAACCATCTAGGGTTCCGTCCCCTCGCCGGCGAGGCCGTCGTCCGCCCGGCTCCGATGGCCATAGGGCCTTGGAAGGCGTGGCGGATCACGTCCTATCCCCGGCGGGAGGGGTTTCCGCACTTTGTTTTGGTTTTTTCAGTGTCTTCTTCATATGGTGAAGCGACGGCTACATATTGAAGTCAGAATAA